>CM044306.1:48732487-49174987 GCA_024291935.2 Okapia johnstoni
GTGCCGCAGAGCAACTAAGCCCCTGAGCCGCAACTACTGAGCCTGTGCTCTAGGGCCCGGGAGCTGCAACTACTGAGCCCGAGGGCCGCATCTACTGAAGCCCGCACGCCTGAGAGTCCCCGCACGCCTGAGAGTCCCTGCACGCCCGAGAGCCAGTGCTCCGAAACAGGAGGAGCCACCACAATGAGGAGCCTGCGCACCACAATCAGAGAGTAGCCCGCACAGCAACGGAGACCCAGCACGGCCAATAAATAAATAAATCTTTTAAAAATAAATAAAATGTCTTTAAAAAAAAAAAAAAGGATACGAAGGGAGTGGCAGACAGGGTGGAGAAACAAAGAAAAGTTAGGTCTGAACAGGAAGAAACCCAGACAGGCTTTGGCCAGAACAGTTCAAACCCTCAGAAGAATGCAGGATCCCTGTGGGGGGTGAGGGGGCGGGGTGAGCCCCCTTCTAGACGTTTACGGAGCCCCGAAGAGCTGCAGAGCTGGCAGGAGAGCAAGTGCAAAGGACTGGGGAGTGGACAGCGTCACAGGCACACAGGCAGAGGGACAGCCCCCAGAGCCGTGCAGTTACACCTCTGAGACACCCTGCATCTGGGGCTTTCTCTAAAAGACTTATGGCCTTTCCTGCCTGCACTCTTCTCTGCCCAAAGCCTCTCATTCACTGTGACAGTGCAGGCAGGAGCACCCGGCCCCACTGGGGACATAGCTGAGCAGGCTCAGGGCAGCCTGGGTCAGGCCTGCCGTACAGGACTGGGACCAGTCCCTCAGCGAGGCACGCCCTGCTTCCACAAACAGGCGTGGCCCCATTTGTCTGCCGCTCCAGTTCCCCCTGCTTCAGTCCCAACGGTCCTAAAAAAAAAACGGTCCTGCAGGTTTCCCGCAGCCACACCCCTGCTCAGGTGGCTCCCCCACCCGGACGCCAGGCCCACTTCCCCACTGCCCATCTGGGTTTTATCCAACCTGTAGGATAAAGCTCTCTAACTAAAGAATACGGGCTGTATTTGGTGCACACTCATGATTTGTTTAGCCCACACGGTGTTTGACATTTTTAAGTTTTGAATCCATTACCAACATTGAAAGATGTGAAATTTCAAAATGTCACCCAAGCCCACTAGAGATTTCTGACTTGTGAGTCCAAAGGCCCAGTGCCATGGGGCCGGGGCTGCCACCCCTTAGCAGGACACCCACCCTCTAGACTGCCAGTGTCCACCACACCTGCGCCTGCCTCAGCCAGGGGGTCCTGTGTGGTGGCCGGCAGGACGGGGCAGGGCCCACCACAATGCCCAGGGACCTGGTACATGGTAGGGACTCACTTATTGTGTGTGGAATTATAAAGAGACACACTGCCTCAGCCTCGCTGGGCCCAGACCCCTTACTGCTGCCTGCCTCCCTGCAGGACCCCAAGCTAGGACGGGACGATGTTGCTCCGTCCTGGGTCCCTCTCACACAGCTGGGCACACCTGTGGAGGGACGCTAGGGCTGTGACAGGATGGTCACGTCAGTGTCTGATCTTTGCTTCCGAAGCCGTGTCTTCTGGAGCCCAGCCGAGGTGAGAGTTGAGCTGCTGGCATCTCCTGCCTTCAGTCAAAGTGGCAGGATTCCAAGCCGGCCCACAGACACCAATCCCCAGGACTTTTATTAAACTGAGAAGGAGAGATTCGGCGGCAAGAACTAACAAAGCCAAGGCTTCCTCCATTCCTGCCTGCAGGAGGCCTGCCCCCCTTTGAAGCCCATAGCCAGCTCTTCCCTTTTTCTGGGTTTTCAAGGTCAGAGTCACATTGGCAGCAAGGGTTCTCTTTGTTCTCCTGCCTCTGACTTTACCCCGACACAGTCACTGTCCCCAATGCCCAGGTCCTCAGCAGTGGCAGGCGAGAGGGGAGCAGTGACAGTCAGGCGTTGGTTGCACACCGCCCCCCCCCCCCGCCCCGGGGCCCTGCTTCCTGGGAAACCACGTCCCTGTGGGCCTGGCTTCCCTGCCAGCTTGGGAGCACCCTCTCTGGTCCACAGTGCCATGCTCAGTAAAGGCTGTTGGAAGGGCAGCAGCTGACAGCCCTCAGAGTGTACTCCCAGCGTGGGGAGGGGCACCCACCAGGAGAAGGGGCTCGGCCCAGCTCTGGCCCTCAGTGGGTGATGCTGTGACCTCAGACTACCTACTTCCTCTCTCTGAGCTTCAGTTTCCTCATTTGGAAAATGGGGAGATAAACACCTGGTCCAAAACGATCGCTCTCCTAATGGGACCTGGGGGAGCTTGTGAGTCAGAGAGTGCCATGGCAAACTTAATTATTCTAGCATCTGGCATAGTGCCCAGCACGCAGTAGGTGCTCAATGTCTAGTTCGTGGTCTAAATGTTTAGTGGGCCCCTGTGCTGTCCAACATTGCTCGCAAGGTGCTGCTGTGCTCAGTCACTCAGTCGTGTCTGACTCTTTGCAACCCCATGGACTAGAGCCCGCCAGGCTCCTCTTGTCTATGGGATTTCCGAGGCAAGAATACTAGAGTGGGCAGCCATTTCCTTCTCCAGGGGCAGGGGTCTTCCCTACCCAGGGATCGAACCCACGTCTCCTGCATCTCCTGCACTGTAGGCAGATTCTTCACCACTGAGCCACTGGGGAAACCCATGTACCCATGCTTGCAAGGTACCCAGGCCCAGAACAAAGGGTCTACCTTTCAGTGGGGCTTGCAGACAACTGTGATACCATGAAAAATTGCCAAGAAGTAAGGATCAGGATGCTATGAGAGCCACTGTGGGGGGCCTGGGCTCCCTGAGGTGGGATGAGAGACCCATGTTTTGACTGCCCAGCAGCGGAGACCAGAATCAGGGTTGCCCAGCTGTAGGATGCCTGGTGTGCTACCCATTTCCCTACAGCTGAGCTTAAAGAGAGAGCTGCTAGGTGTGGCGAGCAACCCACGTCTGTGCAAGCGCACCTGGACATGTGTGCCAGGAACTAAAAGTCACACAGCACCTACAGTGGCCAGAGTCTCTGTGCAATGCTTTTTAAGGCCACTCTCTTTATGGCCCCAACACCAGCTAGGGGTGTGGTTTAAAGAATACAGACTCGTGGGCCCCACCCCCAGAGGTGATGCTGCCTCATCCCCAAAGGGTGGTATTCATTGGAGCCTGGAGAGTCACAGCTCCTGGGGTCCCCCATCTGGCTGTGCGCCTTACCAGCCCGTGAGAGCTGGGTCAAGTTCACCAAACATCTCAGCACCTGGTTTCCCCATCTCTCAGGTCCCTGTGAGCGCTGAGACAAAGCACCTGGCACAGAGGGAGTGCTCAACTTACACGCATCCTCCGCCTAATCCGCGCCCCCCACACACACACAGCAGGACCCTAGCTCCTACCCAGCTCACCTGTCTGTCTCCTCCTCTCCTCACTGGCTGCTTCTGCTCCTCCGAACGACTCCCCACTCCCCTAAACCTCTGAGCCCTTTCCTGCCTCCCAGAGCAGCCTCAGGTCCCAGGAGGACACGAAAGTTCTCGCCCTGAGCTCACTCAAGGGTGCCCGCTGCCTTCTTGCTCTTCTCCCCTCTTTTGCCATCTGATGAACTCATCCTCTTTCAACCCTCAGCTCCTGCCACTTCAGTGAAGCCCTCCCTGATTCCAACTCCTGCCCATGCCCCCAGCAGAGAAGTACAGAGAGAGAGGGGGGCCGTGCCTCTGACTCCTTGATGCCCCTGGGTAGCCCCCTCCTCACTCCTGGCCACAGCTTTCCTACCTGTGAAGGGATCTCGAGACCCCCTCAGTCTAAGCCCCGCAAGGCTCTATTTGTGGGTGGGGACAGCGTTTCCAGGTTCACCCCAAGGTCGTGGAAGGCTGGGGAGAAGGTAGACCCAGACGCAGCCTTGTTCCACTCTGGAGGGCAGGACAAGTGCAGTTCAAAAGACCCCAGGCAGTACCCTCAAGAGACCCTATTTGCCACCAGGGGAGCAGACAGAAAATAGGGAGCAAAGGGTGGTTCACCTGGGATTGGGCGAGGAGGCTCAGCACCGGCTTCAAGCAGAAGGAGGTAGGGCTTGAGACAGGTAGGATCAAAGTAGGAAGAGCTGGGAGAAGAGAGGATTCCGGAGCGAGGGAACAATGTTGAGACAGACACCTTGGCACAGTGATGGCGAATATGTCTCAGTGATGTTGGGCACGTTTCAGAGTGCTCGACTAAGCATTTAGCTACAAGCCTCTTTTACTCCTCTCGACCACCTTCGAGACAGGAACAGTTAGTGTCTCCGTTTCACAGAGTTAAGCAAGTTCCCCAAAGTCACAGCCCTGTGGGGCGGTGCAGCCAGGATGCAAACCGAGGCTCCGCCTGCCGTGTCTGAGTAAACAGGGGTGACCAGGGCACAGAGGCTCTGGGGAGTGAGACACAGGGAGTCTGGGCACTCCCGAGAGGCTTGCTTGTTAAGATCTCAGAGTCGGGCTTTGTTTTTCCCTGCAGCCTGCTCTTGAATGAATGGCACCCAACCTGGGCCAGTAGTGTTGGTGAAATCCCTTGAGGGTGACCCACCCATGCGTGGGAGCATGCAAGCCACACAGGGTCCGAGGACCCCCAGCCACGCACCTCCTCTGCACCATCTGCTTCAAGGAAGGATACAGGAGCTGCTGAGAGTGAGCGAGCCGCGGAGCAGAGGAGGAGCAGGGTGCCGCAGCCAGTCAGGAGCCGCGGCTGTCAGCGGCCACACCGACAGGCTGGCTCCAAGCTGTTGCCAGGGCAGCCCAGAGATTCTGCCTTCCCAGGCAGGGTGGTTTAGAACCAGTCACTCTCTCCTGGGCCACCGGCTCGGCTAGGCTAGCTAGGGGCCCCCCCATTCAGTGGCCGGCCCTTCTGAAACCTCGGCACGAAATGTCAGGGGGGTGCCCGTAGGGAGGGCTGCCGGCACGAAAAGCCATCCGCCATCCAGACAGAAAGTGTGGGCGTGCCTGCCTCACAGGATGGAGACCAGCCCCTTGTCACAACGGTCCCAAACAGGGACGGGACTGGGGGCTTGAGGCTTCTGCGGCAGGAGTTCCAACGACCCAGGCCAATCCAGGAGGTCACTCAACACTAAGGGGTCCCTGCCCCTCCACTGAGAGCCCTGCAGCAGCAGGGGACCCAGGAGCCTGGATTAAGGAGCTGGGGGGGAGAAGGAAGGTGATGGAGTGGGTGGAGTTGAGCGGACAGCAGCAAGGGGAGGCTGCTTTCCAGCCTGGAGGCTCCCCAGGCTTCTCGCAGCATTTTGCACACCCCACCGGCGAGGTCAGAATAACTGCTCAGGGAGAGGACAGAGCACGGAGAGGCAAGGTGCCGGGCAGTTCTGCGAACCCAGTGTGCTGGGAAGCAGGATGTTGGCCATGCTAAAGCACGCTGGGGTGGGTGACTGACGTGTGACAAACACACGCGTGAAACTCAGTGAATTTACCCACTGGCAGACTCACAGGAGCCCCCAGGCAGCACTGCGATGTGCGGGGGCAGCTACAAGCCAGACCATTAAATGGCTTTCTGTACAACTGCACCACATGGATGCAGCGTTTCCTCTCATTTAGAAATGTGTTTCCACCAGGGGATGAGTGGCTTCCAAACTGACCACTGATAAAAAGCCCACAGGGCATGGCCAAGGTGTCTGCACCTGCTCTGAGAGTCAGGCAAGCTCAGCATACCAGCTTCACAAGCGGCCTCTTAGGGGCCAGAATCTTGTCTGTCCCTGAGTGCCACCACTCAGTGGAAGACCCTGGTCCCCAAGTCAGTGAGAAAGGTGGCAGTTCCTGCCATGGGAACACAGGCATCACCTGGGAGAGGACCTAAGGTGCACTTTCCAGGACAGAAGGACAAAGTAGGGGCTCAAAGAATGTTCAAACTACTGCACAATTGCACTCATCCCACACGCTAGCAAAGTAATGCTCAAAATTCTCCAAGCCAGGCTTCAACAGTACGTGAACCATGAACTTCCAGATGTTCAAGCTGGATTTAGAAAAGGCAGAGGAACCAGAGATCAAATTGCCAACATCCACTGGATCATCGAAAAAGTAAAAGAGTTCCAGAAAAATATCTACTTCTGCTTTACTGATTATGCCAAAGCCTTTGACTGTGTGCATCACAACAAACTGGAACATTCTTAAAGAGACAGGAATACCAGACCACCTGACCTGCCTCCTGTGAAATCTATATGCAGATCAAGAAGCAACAGTTAGAACTGGACATGGAACAACAGACTGGTTCCAAATCAGGAAAGGAGTACATCAAGGCTGTATATTGTCACCCTGCTTATTTAACTTATATGCAGAGAATATCACGTGAAACGCCGGGCCAGATGAAGCACAAGCTGGAATCAAGATTGCTGAGAGAAATATCAATAACCTCAGATATGCAGATGACACCACCCTTATGGCAGAAAGTGAGGATCTAAAGAGCCTCCTGATGAAAGTGAAAGAGGAGAGTGAAAAAGTTGGCTTATAACTCAACATTCAGAAAACTAAGATCATGGCATCCGGTTCCATCACTTCATGGCAAATAGGTGGAGAAACAATGGAATCAGTGACAAGCTTTATTTTGGGGGGCTCCAAAATCACTGAAGATGGTGACTGCAGCCATGAAATTAAAAGACACTTGCTCCTTAGAAGAAAAGCTATGACCAACCTAGACAGTGTATTAAAAAGCAGAGACGTTACTTTGCCGACAAAGGTCTGTCTAGTCAAAGCAATGGTTTTCCCAGTAGTCATGTATGGATGTGAGAGTTGGACTATAAAGAAAGCTGAGCTTTTGAACTGTGGTGTTGGAGAAGACTCTTGAGAGTCCCTTGGACTGCAGGGAGATCCAATCAGTCAATCCTAAAGGAAATCAGTCCTGACTATTCACGGAAAGACTGACGCTGAAGCTGAAACTCCAACACTTTAGCCACCTGATTCGAAGAACTGACTCACTGGAAAAGACCCTGATGCTGAGAAAGATTGAAGGCAAGAGGAGAAGGGAATGCCAGACTCAATGAACATGAGTTTGAGTAAGCTCTGGGAGTTGGTGATGGACAGTGAAGCCTGGTGTGCTGCAGTTCATGGGGTCACAAAGAGTCAGATGTGACTGAGTGACTAAACTGAACTGAACACGGGAGGCCATGGGGCTGTCCTTCTGAGAGGAGAGCTGGTTGAAACGTGTATGCCTGGGGGCGGGGCACAGTGTGAGTCTTGCCTTCACTGAAACTCACTTCCAGGTAATCACTAAGAGCAAAAAAGACAGAGTCCCAGCCATCACTAATCATTAATGGCTGCAGAGATTTACCAAAGGAACCCAGCTGGCTAAGTGGCCACCTGGGCTTAGGAGGTAGAGACAACAAGGATGCTTCCCTGGTTGCTCAGATGGTAAAGCCCTGATGCTGGGAAAGATTGAAGGTAGAAAGAGAAGGAGGCAACAGAGGATGAGATGGTTGGACAGCATCACCCACTCAATGGACACGAACTTGGGCAAACTCCGGGAGATGATGAGGGACAGGGAGGCCTGGCGTGCTGCAGTCCATGGGATCTCAAAGAGTCAGACAGACTTGGTGATTGAACAATAACACCAACAGCAAGGATGGCCAACTGGAAATGTGTGCTGACGAATCACCAGGCTGCCTGCTGATTCCCTGGGTACCACCAAGTTGTCCAAAGACAATGTAGGAAGCTATGGAACCTCCTGAGATCAACCCACCGTCTCCCTGCAAATTAACAGAGAAGATGCAAACAAAGCAGATGCCCATGTTGCCCAAGCTGGGGCAGAGATCGAGGGATCTAAGGTCTGGAATCCATTCACGGCCCAGGTAGAAGAAAAAATATGGGACAAGCCTTGACCTGGCTTCTTCTGCTTCATGTCTGCCTGGCCCAGATTGGCCCGACTCTGCCACCATGGAGGGACAGGGACTGTCTATGAGGAGACCTGAGATTCGGTACCCACGGTCAGAGCCCCTCGCACTGGTCTGGTCTGCCTTTCTCTTCGAGGGAGGGACCGGCTCCCTGAGAAGCAGGAGCAAGACCAGAAAGCAGACCTAGAGGCACCAACTCCAGGAAGCCACTGGTGTCCCCCCACCACGGGCAGCACACTCACAGTTGGACTCCCTTTATACCTTCAGGGCCAGCCCCAGGCCTGCCTGGAACCCCACAGTAGACGCCCTGCCGTTTAGCAGAAGAACTCAGCTGACTTCTTTTGGAAGTGGAATCTGAGCAGGACAAAGGGCCCTGGCTGAGGCTCTTCAACCAGACCAAATAAACACTCAGCTTCTCACCAGTGAGGCTGTAGTTTATATTTGGAGAGGGGTAGGGAAGTGCCAATCCAAGCTGAGTTTGGGCTGAACTGACTCTCGGCCAACAGTAGGAGCAGAGCACCCAGGGCAGAGTTCCTGCCTGTCGGGGTCTCAGCTGCCCACCTGGCTCCCCAAGCTGGAGCAGCCAGTGGTACATCCGGCCCCAGGGTTATTCTGTAGCCTGATAACCGAGCACCCAGACCACCAACATCCCCCAGAGGCATGGGACCCTGCCAGGGATGGGAGAATCCCAGAGCTGCTCGCTGGAGGTCCTAGAATCCCCTGGGGGTCCATCATGACAACAGATTCTGAAGCCAGTCCTAGATCTGCGAATCTAACTCTCCTGGGCAGGACTCTGGAATCTCTCTGCCTGGCTCCCGTGGCACCCAGATGCTCAGCTGTATCAAGGAACCCAAAGAAGGCGAAGTGATCTCTGATGCCTCTCAAAGTCCCCTTCCTGGTGCCCACAAGGCATGTGTAGTCTCTCCTATCTGTTGTGGCCACTTTCTAAAACCCTAGGGGGCCCACAGTCTCAAGGCACCTTCAGCTGACCATGCCTCCAGTCAACCTGCAGGCAGCTGGTAGGCCCTACCCAACGAGATTAGGCCAGCTGAGATTAATGGCAGGGAATAAATCAACTCAATTCATGGGGCAGAAATGTGTTGCTTACAGAGATCTTTTTTCAAAGAGGAGCCATTAGTGGTCTTGGTATTTTGATCATCGGAAAATTACCCATGTCATGTTGCCATTAAGAGGAAGCAAAGCCCAGTAATAAGACAGAGAGGCCTGGCTTGGGGCTGGTAGGGGGCCCCCCCTTCCTCTGGAGTCCTGTACCTCCCTAGCTCAGGAGGGTCCTCTGCAGACCCCTGCCCTGCAGGGGTAGGTCCCTGATGCTGGCTGCAGAGCAGCAGGTGCCTAAGCCAGGTGCCTGAAGTTAGGTGGGCACCCACCATGAGGGAGAGTTACACAGGTCCAAGTTCAAGTTCCTGGTGGTTCAGACGGTAAAGAATCTGCCTACAAGGCAGGAGACTCAGGTTCGATCCCTAGATCAGGAAGATCCCCTGGAGAAGGGAATGGCTACTCACTCCAGTATTCTTTCCTGGAGAATTCCATGGACAGAGGAACCTGGTGGGCTACAGTCCATGGGGTCACAAAAGGGTTGGACACAACTGCGCGACCAACACTTTCTTTCTTTTCAGGTTCAAGTCCAGACTTGGCCATTTAAAGGCTCTATGACCTTGTGCAGGTCTCTTAAAGCTCTTAACCATCTTCAGCTTCCGATTCCTCGTATGTAAAATGAGAAAACGTGCATTTCCTAGGAATGCTGTGAGGCCCTCTCTTACCCCATGTTCCCAGACCCACAGGTCTGCACAAGCTCTTCCATCTGCCCAGAAGTCTCTTCACTGCGAGCTCAGCCCACCCCTCTCTTCCTCGGGGACATCACCCCCCCCACCCCGACCCCAACAGATCAAGCCCTCCAGGGCTCCCAGTGCCTTCAGGACACAGGCCTCCACGCCAGTCACACACGGACCTGTAGGACAGGCCTGGCCCATGGGGGGCCCTAACTGAAGGATATCCAGCACCAGGCCTTCGGAGCTCCCTGTTCCGCCCCGGCTCCAGACTTGACCACTCAGGCAGCCCCACTTCCAGCACCTGTGGTGCCCCACTCCGCGCCCTGCCCTGCATGGGCCCTCTCAGGCTGTCTGGCACCTCTGGAGCCTCACAACCCTGGAGGCTGCCTGCTGTAAACAGGTCCCTGCACCAAACTGCCCCAGCCATCCACCACAGGCCGCTTCCCAGGACTTGGCCCCACTTGGCTTTCCAGATTTCTCATAGTAACACCTTCTCGGAGTTTCAGAAGCAAAGCAAGTCACTTGCCAACTATTTTTTCCCATTAATCTCACAATGCATTTGCTATTTTCCCTCCATAATGACTCATTTAGCAGCAACAGAGCAATTAGGCAGACCACAGAATATTGATTTTCTAAGTGGGAGAAGTGTCCACAAGACGTCTCTCTAGGCCTGTCTCGGGCTGCCTCCTCCTACATGATGGGGTAGACGTGAGAAGAGCGGAGCTGGATCTGCTGACAGGATTCTGGGGTCTCCAGGGGAAGCTCAAAACCACGGTCTGTGCACACGTGTGAGAGTGAGTACACATGAGATGATGTGATGAAGTTGGGAAGAGTGGAGCTGGATCTGCTGACAGGATTCTGGGGTCTCCAGGGGAAGCTCAAAACCACGGTCTGTGCACACGTGTGAGAGTGAGTACACATGAGATGATGTGATGAAGTTATCATGGGACATACACGACCCTGTGTTCTGTCCCAGGAACAGAACCCTGGGAGGCAGGCACCATCATCACACCCATTTTAAAGATGAGGAAATGGAGGTTCAGAGATTAGGTGACTTGTCCCAGATCACACAGGAAGTTAGGGAGCCGGATCCATACCTAGGTCGAGGTGTTGGCAGGGTAAAACTCTGTCTATCAGGGCGCCCTTGTGTGGCTTGCTATCCATGGGATTCGGGACACATGGCACTGGTGACCCAAGGAGACTCCAGAGACATGAAACACTTGATCCACGTCCTAAGGCTGCACACCTCTGCCTTACTGCAGCCTCCAAGCTGGCCTGCTGTAAATAGGTCCCACCCCAAACTGCCCCTGGCCATCCACCAGGCCTGACTAGTAGCTTGCAGAAAGGCCCAGGGAGAGACACAATGGCAGGACCCCCCACCTTCCTCCTCTTCTACCCCCTGACCACCATCTCCGGCCCAAGACAAGGGCCCTACCCAGCTAGTGGGGCACCTCAAACATGGCCCACCTGTAAAAACAAAAAGTTGAAGGGTGAGAACCAGGGACGGTTTGATGAGCTGGGCATCTATGATGAGCCATATCTTCATATGGCTCCCAAACCAGGCCCCACAGCTGGGATCCTATCAAATCAGAGTTTAGCACTTCTCCTACCTCCAAATTCCAGAAACTCACTCGAGGCAAGCTGGGACAGGGGCTGTAGGGGTAACAGATCCCCAAGGTCCTAGGGACCAATGCCACCAGACACATTGATCTTTACCCTGGGAGCAAATGGCTTCTTGGTGGCCAAGGGAAAGAGCTGAAGGTCCAGCTGGCAGACTTGGGTTTAAATACCAGCTCTGCTACTTTCTATGTGGCTTTAGGTGGAATAATGACCTTCTCTGAGCCTCAGTTTCCTTATTTGTAAGAGGAATAATACCTGCCCTGACACCTGCCTAGCTGGTATGAGGCCCAAGCAGTAAATGATAAAGTGCTACCTAAATGTTGGCCAGTGAAGCTTAACAAAAGGGAAGGTTTCCAAGAGTTGGCATTGCCCGGCAAGGGGATGGCATCTCCCCATTACTGGCGATGAGCAAGCAGACCCTGGATAGTCCATGAATATGGGAAGCAAAGCATCCTGTTTACCCTCCTGTGTACCCAGATGCACAATAGCAGAGGAAAGGCTCGCAACAGTCAAGCACTGAAGAAATTTACTTGCTTTGGTTCATTGGATGCTTCTCTGACCTTTTTAGACTATTGAATCCCCTCATCACAAATGCCCATTAACATCTGCCAGGATGTGGCGTTCCACAGAACCCAGTTTGAAAAATATTCCTCTAGGTGCTTTGGATAATGACTAGGGGACGTAGGGAAGAAAACAAGGCCTTTCAAATACAACCTTCAAGTACAATGCACTCTCAAGTACAACCCTACAATGTACTTTCTAGTACAGCCCTGACTGGACAGACTACAGGACCTTCCCCAGCATCAACAACAAGTCAGGAGCAGACCTTAACCTCTCTTTGCAGCATGACAGGGAGACAAACCCATATGGCCAGAGCAAAAACTCACTTCAGTGAGACAATGTAAAAAGAGGACTTAGAAACGTCCAAGAGGAGTCACTCCCAGTCTTTCCCTGCCCTTAACAAGCCCAGAAACTTTGAGGGACTCAAGAAGAAGAAAGGCTCAAGCAGAAATGCCTCCTTCTTCCCTGCTCTTGCCTGAAAACTCACCATCACTACCCTCACCCTCTGGGTCAGCAAGGGCCTCCTCCAGGCTACCCGGAAGCGGGGCTAAGTCTCCACAACAGCTGACCGTTTCCGAGAAGAGTCTGTGGGATCACAGGAAGTGGGTGAATACAGAATCTCAAATCAGCTGTGTGTCCAGGACCCACATGTGGATCCTAGAAGAAGGCAGCAAGCAAGACCGGTCCCACCCACAACGCTTCCGCATGGACACACCCCTCCACCCCAGTGCCCTCTCCTCTCTCTGGGGGGGCTCCATGCCAGCATCAGCTGATGAGTCCAGGAACCATCGGCTCCCTGGAAGAGCTCAGACAAACCCATCCATGGCAAACCCATCCATAATGGCACAGACTTTGCTCCCAGCAAGGACAGAGCTTTATTAATTATTCAGGGAACGGTGCAATTATGCAAATCAGTGGGCAGCCTCTGCCTGACTGCTGTCTTCTGCAGGAGTCTGGGGGGGAGGGGGTGCCCAGAGCCTAAGCAGCTGGGTACAAGACAGGAGCCACCCAGCCCAGGAAAGGGAGAATAAACCCCCCACCATTCTGGGCCTACAGAGGGCTCTGAACAGAGCCAGGCCCCACCACACACTCAGAAGAGCTAGTAGCTGATTCTGAAGACCTGGGGGTACATTTTTCCAAAAAAATAATATACCCCCAAAGCTGCTGCCAGGCCAGCAAAGCCATCATTCAAGGCTTGCTCCCACAGGTCCTCAAGGCATGGAATACTTCCAAAGTCTCCTCTTAAAAAGCACACTTCTAAGGAGAGGTAACACCTCAAATTAGTGTTTACCCAAGAAGGTTCTGCAGAATACTACTGCTCCCGGGGTGGGGGTGGGGGACAGGAAACCCTAGATTAAAAAAGATGAAACTGGTTTCTTTCCTGCAGGACTTCTCAGAGCCCAAAGTGAGGATGCCCATGATGCCTGTGGAGGGGAACCTCCAGTCTCACCCCCAGGAACCAGGAGCTGAGTCTGATGAACTCTGGACGGATCGCACACAGAATTCCCCGCCAGGTTCAACATCCCTTGACCCTGAAATCTGTGGAATAGATTCTCACTGGTCTCATAAACAACCATCATCAATAAACGTGAACTTCACGTGTGCAGAGGAGCTAGACATGACCACTGAGAGTGTGCTGGTGGGGCTCCTGGCAGAATGCCCGCCAATGGCCCAGCCTCACCACCCCTGGCTCAGTCCCTGCCCTGAGGCTGGGCAGCTGTGCAGGTGCCCAGTGCCATCTCAGGTCCACAGACGGCTAGGTGGGCTGGGAACCTGGCTGCATGACTAGCAGCCCCCTCAGCCCATCCAGCCGGAGGTCTCGGTGCCAGAAGCAACCGTCTTCCCACATGAACAGATCAAAGCCTGGACTGGAAGGCCCTGCCCACCAGCATCATAGGTTTCTCTCATCCTCTTGGGCAGTGAGGGGAGTGATTGTGCTGATCTGGGGAGGTGGGGGAGGGGGGTGCGCTATGCAAGGCCAGAGAGCCCACCCAAGACCTCTGTCACCGCCCCCCACCTCACCCAAGGTTATCAATCAACAGACCCAAATGCAGCCGTGCTCACTTGCTCCGTCAAGACCAAAAGAGGTGTGGGGGCCCAGACTCCTGGGGGCGCCCACGGAGAAAGACACTTATAATCACTGAGCAACTGCAAATGTGGGGGTGGTCCCTGAGCCAGCCCTGGCCTCACACCCTGCGGACCCCACCCACAGAGACCAGGAGGAAGGCCCACCTCCACTGCCACACTCCCCCACCCTTCCAGAACTTCAGCACCCACAGTAGCCTCCTGCAGAGCCCAGGGTGACCTGGGACACTCTTCCGTGTACGTGTTGTGTTCAGTCGCTTCAGTCATGTCCGACTCTTTGCGACCCCATGGACTGTAGCCTGCCAGGCTCCTCTGTTCATGAGATTCTCCAGGCAAGAATACTAGAGTGGGTTGCCATTTCCTCCTCCAGGGGATCTTCCCGACCCAGGGATCGAACCCGTGTCTCCTGTGTCTCCTGCACTGAAGGCAGATTCTTTACTGCTGAGCCACCAAGGAAGCCCGTGGGAGCCAGTAAAACTCCGGAAACATCTAAGTACAGACCTTATCTCTGCCACCCACCTGCGGTCTGATCAGGGCAAGTGGCTTTTACCTGCTGGAGCCTCAGTCTCCTCATCTGTAAAACAGGGAGGGGCAGGCCTGTACAGTAGTGAAGAGCACAGACTTGGGAGCCAGGCTTCTTAGGTTAGGATCTTAGCTCTGCCATTCGGGCTGGGCAGGCCACGCTTCCTGGTTGTAAACCAGTGATAATGATAGTCAGTAGTAGCACGCGGGCTGTCATGAGTTTGAAGTGAGTCCCTCTCTGTGAAGTGCTGAGAGCAGGCCTAGCCCACGGGATCTGTCCATCATGCCAGCTACTACACTGGAGAGGGCCCTGGCTTTGAGTCCAGAGACCTAGATCCTAAATCCACCAGGAGGGTAATCCCTGATAAGTGATTTTACCTCTCTGAGGCCAGTTTCAGCTCCTGTAACATGGGGGGTGGGGGTGATGAAACGAGCGTAGTGAAGAGGATTAGAGATGACGAACAGACCACACACAGTGCCTGGCGTGCAGCAGACGCTCCGTAAGGGGCAGGTAGGTTAGTGATATTAGCGACTGAGCAGGTCGTCTGGAAAACACACCACGAGAACAATGGTTGATGGAGGGGCCTTTGATAATAGAGCCTGACCGTCTGGGTTTGGATCCTACCTACAAGCTGTGTGACTTGGGCAAGTGGCTCAGTCTCTTTGGTCCTCAATTTTCTTTTCTGTAAAATGAGGACAAGCAATATCATTCAGAGTGCTGGTGTAAGGATGACATGAGAAAGCACAGGACAGGCACAGGGCATGGAGCCTGGCCCATCACAGGTGGCCACGCAGGGCAGTGGGTGGTGGTGATATTGTAACTCAACACCCAGCGTGCCATGAAGAGTGCAGAGATGAAAGGCATCCTGGCCCCCTAGCTCCACGCCACCTCCAGGGACTTTACAATCTGAAGCCTGTGCAGCAAAGCCCAGGAAAGACAAGACATTCCCCTGTGCTGGGTGCCCTCCCTCCAGGAATATCACAGTCCTAGGCTCTGAGATATTAGTCTTTGTTTTGCTTTGTTGAGATGGGGAAAACTGAGGTTCAAAGAGAAGCAGTGGGTGGAGCTGGCCTTGGACCAGCCTACACCTGCTGACCTCCCTGGCAGCTGACAGTACAGGGCATGGGGCTGTAAGGCAGTCGTAGGTTCACATTCCAGCTCCACACCCCCCAGGCCCAGATTCCCCTGCCCCACCCTCCCCCATCCTTCTCCCCAACCTCAGCAGGCATCTGGCCTCCCCAGCTGGGGACACAGCTTACGCCGCCTGGCCTGGCCTCTCCCGGGCCTCTGCACAGACCGCCACTCATCCCTGAGCCTCTCCAGGCTGTCCTCAGAGAGCTCCACTCCCAGCTGGGGCCAAGGACACCTGGTCCAGCCCTAAATCAGCTAGTCTTGTCCTACGGGCTCTGACCCAGCAGACCTGGGCTTGAATCACATTACTCACTTGATCCTGGTGATTCCAGAGAGGACTGAGTACCCCTCTCTGAACCACTTATAACAGGGAAGTCGGCAAGGGCAGTGAGCCTCAGTGGCTCAGGTGAGCCAAGCACTGGACCTGGAGTTAGGAGACTCACCCCAGCTCCAGCTCTGACTCCCTATACCTCCCTGAGCCTCACCCACTTCCCCTGTAGAATGCAGACCACAGTCACAAATGCCCTAACTGCTCCAAGTGCCCTCTGGCGACCTGGAGCACAGGGTGAATGTGCTTTTTACAGCAGGGAGCCCTGGGCAAGTGCAGGAAGGACTCCTATCAAAGGGGGAAGGTAATTTCAAAAAACATCACAACCTTAATAAAAAAGGGCACAGCACACTCATGGGAGGATCCTCGGTCTCAACCAGGGAGTGGATCGCCTGGCTTGGGGCCCCCCAGTATGTGACTTTGGGCCAGGAACATTCCCCTCTTCGAGTTTCAGTGAAATGAGAAACACAAGACACTCTTACTATGAGGAATCAATAAGAATATAGCAAGGCCTAAGCAAGTTGCTGGGACAGAGCCCTGTCCTCAGCAAAAGGAACAAACTTTGGACAGTGGTTCTCACACCTTGGGGAAACACAATTAGGCCAGAGTCTTAATTCAGAAGGTCTAGGGAGGGGGCCCAAGAATCTACATTTCATTGGGCATCTTCCTGGGGTGGGCTGGGCAGTCCGGCTCAGGGGCCAGACCCTCAGGTTCCAAGACAAGAGTGGGGTTTTATCAGATGCTAGGAAGGAGTTTCCTGATGAAATCTGAGGAAGGGGGAAAGGGGGAAAGAAGGGTAATAGGAGCGGAGGGATGGGGCTGTTAACAACCTATTAATCTCCTCCCCCGCCGGAAACAGTAATCGCTGAGGCGCACACATCCTTCACGTGCTAACAGTCTGCAGCTGCAACACGAAGCTTTGATTACGAATGTCAACAAGACAGAGCATGAAATTAACTTCCCCTTAGTCAGTGGGCACAGGGAGACGCTGCACTCACTCACTGCCCTCGGTATGAAAACTCCCCACGACAATGTCGCATCAAATTAGAGCCTGTGCTACCAGGCTGGCATCTATATCTCTGCCCATAGCACTCTCTTACAACCAGGCCCTGCAAACAAGGGCCTGAGGCTGGGAGAAAGGTCAGGCCTGGAGGCAGGTGATGGTCCCAGGGTGAACTGGGAGGTGGCCAGAGCTAGCCGGGACCCCCATGGGGGTTTGTCCACTGGACAAGGGAGGGGGGAATCACCATGACAAAGAGTAACTCACCTCTCCGAGTGCCTGATGCGGGGGCGGTGGGGGGGGAATGCAAACCCAACCTTCATCTGGGTCAGTTCCTGCCCTGCCAGCCCATCTGGAGAGACAAGTTGGGGAGACAGACTGTTCCAAGGTAGACTGCACTGAGTTAGTGGGGCAGGCCAGAAGCCAGGTTCCTGCGACCCTGCACATGTCTGCTCCAGCCTGGCCTGTGGCTCTCTGGGTTCAAGTGGCAGCGACAAAGGGAGGTTCTTACATGTGCATGCTCGGGGTGGGGGCATGTGGCGTGGCCTGCAGGCAGGACCTGACCAGGGGGCACCCAAGACTGTGCCCCTGGTATGTGTGAGACGCTGTGCGCTCACCCATAGGCTCCTACCCACACAGGTCCACAAAGAATGGAGATTCCCTCTGTCTCAGGGGTTAGTCGCCCTAACTAACTCACAAGGGTTAGTTCCCTTGTAGAGTGGCTGGTGACTGCCCCGTCCATAGCCCAGGCCGTGGGCATGTTGCCTAGCTGCTCTGGGGGCTTCAGAGGGTGGGGATGGGAGTGGTACAGCCTCACCCCAATCTGGTCGGGCTCTCCTCAGCCATTTGCACACCCCACCCCCAGGCTGGGAATGCGGCCCAAGTCACTCCTTGTAGGCTGATAGACCAGCGGCCAGAAAAACCCAGCATCTGAGGTTCTTCATGCAAGAAGCCCCTTTTCCATTCATCCGTGGCCGATCACCCAGGAGGACTGGCTGGCAAGCAGCTAAGCGGGCCCGGCCGCCTGGGGAGGGGTCACCATGCCAGCCGTGGGAGCTGGATGTTTTCCTTCTTGCCTTTTTGGTCTCCCTGTGATCTCCAGTTCTCTTCTGTGGCCCTCTAAAATAGCCATTAATTAGAGCCTGATAATTAACTTTCTGGTTTGAGTAATATTTTGCAAAGGAATTCCATTAAAGAGTCGATTTGCATATCCTCAGACCTGGGACCTGGAAATACGCAGGGTTTTTCTAGGAGAATGGGAAAGGCCCTGCAGTACCTCTCAGGCCTGGCATCCAGGCCTGGGCTCTGCTGGCACCTATGGGCACGAGAGGGCTCAAAGGGTGGCTGTCCTGACGGCCTGGGGAGATGCTGAGTCGTGGGAGATTTTCCCCAGGAAGACAGGCAGTTTTGTTCACAAAACTGGCTGGCTCAGTGGCCGCACACCCAGACAGCAACTGCACACCTGCACACAGATACCCACATGTGAGAGCTCAAACACAGAACATAGCACACACACCGTGAAAGAGGGGGTATGTAAATGCACATGCCGGCACACACGTACACATAGGAAAACAGACCCAATAAGAACAGTAGCCAGAACTCCTTGAGCGCTGAGAATGAACCATATGTCCATAATCGACCTACAAAAAACACTTCATGTGGTCCAACCCAACATGAAGTGCCAGGCACTGTTCCAAATGCTTTACATGCGATTCCTCATTTCAGATCCACAGACATGTACAAGGATGTTTACATATACACACCTTCATGAGGGCAGGTGTGTACTTGTAAGACATACGAAGACATGCACTTGTGTGCATGTCAAAGGCATGTGTACATGCCTACAGACACCTGTACAGGAAAAGGCTTCTCTAGCCTTTAAAAACACCAGCTTGGGGCTGATCACATCCTTACTAGCTAATTTCCGCTGTTCCTAAAAATATTGCCCAGCTCTGATCTCTGGAAGATACACATGAGGGAGCTGCAGATCTAAAAGGAGGGCGATAAAAATGAGAAAGCAGAAATAAATTGGCTCTTTTTCCACGTCCGGGTCATGTTCTGTGGCTCCCCCTCCCTCTGGAGATGGAGCCCAGAATCACGTGCTCCTTGGCAGGGCTCCAGTCAGCCCTGACCCAAAGGTGATCGTGGGGCTCCGAGTACCACGCTGCAGGGGGGCTTGGACCTGAACACAAGGCCGGGCTTCTGCGACGGTCCCACCACCAACGCCTTTGACCACGTGCCTCAGTTTCCCTGAATCTAACAACCCCTGCACTGCTTACCGATGCTGTACAGCAACAGACCTCTCAAAGTGCTGTGTAAGTGCCAGGCTTCCTTACGATAATTATCGGATTAAGAATTAAATCTGGTTCCCTTATGGAGAGCAGGGCAGAGGAGGGGGAGCTGGGGAGCACTCCTTGCAGGTAATTAGTGAATTCCTTGCCATACTGCTTAGAAGGCAGAGGCCCATTTAACAAAGATCCACCTACATGGATGGTGGTGAAGGAACCACGGAAGGCCAAACAAGGCGAGGAAGACTCTTGCAAAGGGCTTGTCAGAACGTTCAGAAGGCAAAGGACAGGAACAGACAAGACTCTACAACAGCAGCACAGCACTACTGGCCATTAAATCCAGGAAAACAATGTTCAATGACTAACCGGCAAGAAATGCAAATAACAAAGAAATGCCACTCTTCTGCCTGTACAAACGACAAAGATTGTGTTACCGATGACACCCAATGTTTTCAAAGGCATAAAGAAACAGGTGGGCACCCTCAAAAATCTTTGGGGGAGTGTAAATTACTACAGGCTCTCAATGGGAAGCATATTTATCAAAAGCCTGAAACTGCTCATATTTTTTGACCTAGTAATTCTAAGACTTTATCTCATGGAAACAATCACAGATGGAGACAAATGATGCATATTTAAGGATTAAATACCAGCACCATTTTTAATAAAGAAAAACTAGACATAACATAAATGCCTAGATTACTAAAAAGAAGTATGGTCCAAACATCAAAAATTGATTTTTAAAACACATATAGAACAGGTTTGCTTTCTGGGGGGCAGACAAGTCCCAGGGTCTGTCTACTCGGCTATTTCTTGTGTTCAAGGTAGCTGTGATCCTCCGTACAGCCCTCTTCACCTTTCAAGGGACAGTAGCGTCTAGTTCCATCTCTTGAATAATAACACCGCGTGATTGCACGTTATTATTCCCACACTGCAGAGAAGAAAACTGAGGCTTACCAAGACGGAGTGACTTTTCCCTCCAAATACTAACTTTCACTTACTGAAAACCTACAACATGGCTGTCTAACTGCTCTCATGTGTTATAACTTATTTAATAAAATTTCAGAAACATTTAAGAAATGTGCAAAACCCAGTGTTAGTTGCCAAGGAAACAATACTGAACAGGGCACTTTCTATTAAGTACATGATGAATATATTAATATCAATGTTTCCAACGACGTGATTATCATCAGACCCATTTTGCTGATGGGCAAACGAGGCTCAGAACAGTTAATGTGACTTGCCCCAGGAACTGCCTGGCTTCAAATCCAAAGATGACATACTTCCCATTACTCCCAGACACTGAGATGCACGATCATCTCGCGATCACCCAAGAGAAGGCAGAGAAGGACCAGGCACTCGCTGTCCAGAGCAGGGGAGGGAGAGAGTCAAGAACACCCAGGCCTGAGTGCCCAGCCCTGCCTGCATCTATGGTCAACAGAAAACAGATACCCTCTTCCATTTTCTCCAGTTCCTCACCACGCTCCCTCTCCCCACTCCAAGAAATGCCTCACCCAAAGGGACCGAACTGATTCCTGCCTATTCAGGGCCAGTGGAGGGTCCCTGAAAGCCCCCACCCCTTACCTCCAAATTATCTCCCTCCCTAGTCTTACACTGTCTGGAATCCTACCCTTAGTAACTTTCAGGTGTGGGAACTCCTGGCAACACATATATTCCCTGGAAGGGGTAGTTAGTCCCTTCCTCCCCACGTGATCAGCCTTGGGTACTTCACCTGGCTTGCCCACCTGTGTGGAGGGCCAGCATTACCCAGAGAGGATATCGGGGAGGGAAAAAAATGAGGAAGGCACAGTTATTGCCAGCTGACCCTCCCAGCTACTTAGGAACATTAATAAATAAATGCGTGAGTTCAAAATTATCTTCTGGGAGGGCAGAAACACCAAATCCAAGATCGCTTTTACCAACATTAAAACTGTCTTGTAAATGAGGCAGGAACATTTCCAGTCTGCAAAAAAAAAAAAAAAAAAAAATGCTTTTGCCAGCACACCTTTCACCTGGGAAGCCTTGGAGAGGCATTCATTTCTGTTATCCACGGGGAACGATGACCTGACCTTGGTGCTTATCTCCAGAACCTCCAAAGAAGAAATGAATGTTGAGGGGCCCAGTGATCTTGGAGACCAGCTGGGAACCTCCCCAGGCTGTTTTCAGGGAAATAAGTACAAAGGCTTAAATCCGTGGCCCTCGGACCTCCCAGAGCCCAGCTGTGCCCACTCCCCAGCCCTGGCTGGCCTGACTCCAGCCTCACAACCAGACATCAGCCCTCTCTCCCCGCCGTCTCCACACCTGGACCAGACTCCCGTTCCCAGGGAGCCGAAAGATCCCAGAACAGAACCAACTGGTTTCCAACCTCCAGATGAGAGAATCCCGGTGCAAAAAATAACCTTCGCAACAGAGCAGTTTGCGGAGCATGGCAGAAAGCGTGCGACAAAGCCGTTTCAGCAGCAGCCATACAGCAGACAGATTCACCCAGTGTCAGAACCCAGGCAGCCGCCCCCGAGTGCCCAATGCTCCTTCTCCATGTGAGGAGGCCACGGGAGCCAGCTCACACTGGCCACCCTAGAGGCCCCCACCCCCTTTCCTATGCCAATTCCTTCACAGAGGCTGCTCTCTCTGCACTTACCCCCTTTCCAGGGAGAGGCATGGCAGCTCGGCGGGGTCCCATGGAGCCAGAATTCAACCCCCTCCTCACTGCTGAGCCAAGTCGAAGGCAGCTGATCTGTCCACCCAGCCTCAGCAGCACCACACCACGTCAGAGCAGGGGTGGGGGAGGTGTCTCTGCACTCACCCAGGTTTGACCATGAGCTTTGTGGGTGGGGTGGGGTCGCCAGAGCTGGTTTTACTCACTGGACTCCAAACAGGATGCCTCCAGGGACTGCCTTAGAGACATAGCTGCCCATCCATCCCAGCGGCAGCTGATCAATCTATTTCTAAGCAAGGCAGCAAATCAGGAGATCCCAGTCCTAGCAGAGCCTATTTCAGCTTCAAGGCTGGGTAGAAGGATTTCAAATTCCATGTCTCTGCCTGTCCGTGGGAAATCTGGGCCCCCTTCTTGTGCCAGAGAAGCCTCCAAGCCAGATTTTGTTTATAGAAAATTAATAAGACAATCCCACACCACCGCCAGTGACATTCTGCTCCAGCTACCGTTCACCACCAGCGCTAGAAACGGATTCGTAGTTTTACTCCCCACTGCGGCCCCCATTCCGCGTCCCTCTAGCCTGTGGCAAAGCTGACCTGAAGTCAAGCTGGGCAGAACCTGTTCCAGGTCATCTCGGCCACGTCCCGACCTCCGCCCGGGGTTGCCAGCCGATTGCTCGGCAGCATCTCAGTGCCGGCTGCCCACTGGAGGGAGGTAAACACAGCATGCACGCTGTCTGCTCCCGGAGGGCAGACACACTCAGAGGCTGGACCGCCTGCCATCTCTCCTGCTCCCCGGACCACCAATAAAAGCATACAAAACTAGGTACGTACACAAGGTCTCGCATGCGAGTGCAGAGGGTCCTGACCACCACCCAGGAAAGTGCAGCGAAGGGCATGTTCCCGAGGGAAAGCTGGAGAAGGCAGGGGCCGGTCGGAGGAAGGCAGGCAGCAAACCGGGTGGCCTGCCGCCCAGACAATAACAAAGATGGGAATCAAGGTTTTCAAAGACGCAGTGGCTGCACCCAGCACCGAGCTCTGGCCTGGCTAAATCTTCCTGCCAGGACACGCCTGGTCCCCTGGGGCACTATGGCCATCAGAGAAAGGCTGAGGGTCCTGCCTCAGACTGGGGTTGGCAGCGTGGGGCAGGAAACCAGCCACAGGCAGCAGTTAGAATGCATTAGAGAGAGCAGCTCCCGGTGGATGAAAATTAAAGGTCTAGTAATTCTCCTGGAAGGTGGAAGGGATACTCTTCGGGAAGATGCTAGGGGTCAGTTAAACAGTCAGTCAACCTTGGGCAGGAGTTGGGCTACAACTTGTACTCCTCTGCCTGCTGGAACCAAGGGGGAGGGGAGAGACATTTTCATTCTACCTGTGCCTCCCCTACAGGGAGTGCCAAATCGCCAATCACACACAGGGGCACAGCCCTATGAAGGGAGGCAGATGCCAGGGGCCTGAGACACAAGGCTGAATGCTGAAAAGGCTCCTTGGTACCTGCCCATTCCTTCACCTCTACTTAGCTGAGCAGGGACACGTTCTAACTGGCACTAGAATCCATCACCATGCCTGTGCCCAAGCAGAAAGGTGCCAGGGCTGGCACGCTCAAGGAGGGGAACCTGGGCCCCAAGAGGAGAGGCTGTGTCCGCCCAGTGCCCCCGCACGTGGACAGGATGGCTTGCCCTTGCGAGCTGAAGCCTGCTCTTGCCAGTGACTCCTGGCAGGCTGAACCACCTCCTCTCTCTCCTCTGCCCCACAAGCCACCTCCCCTTGGAATTTCCACACCTGCTCCAGGCTGGCCCAGGAAAAGGAAACGGGGAATTGGAGACACCCCTGGGAGTGGAGAAGTGAGAGAGGGAGCAGCTGCCTGGGGCTGGAAAGGATGAGGTCCTTCTTCCTTGGCCTCGGGCACTGCCCGCTTGCTCGCCCCAGCCCCAGGCGGAGCACGCGCTCTACTTAGAGCAGATGTGTCCCCTAAGCGACCCAGCCCCCTGCTCCTCCCCTCCAGATGTTCACCCTTTTCCTCTCCGCTGGGTTTCCGCAAAACCCAGCCGAAATGCCTTTTGTATCGGACATTCAAGGGCTCCAGAGGCAGGGAGATGGATCCTGGGGTGGAGGTGCCACTTCAGCCCCCAGCGCCGGGCACTGCACCGCCCGGGAAACAATGCCCACCTCGGCGAGGCGAGGCAGGACTTCTCTGGGAAGGCACTTCCCTCCGGGCCTCGACCCGAGGTTCGGGCACCTCGTCCTCACCCCCCCCCCGGGCGAAGAGAGAAGGGCCCTCCCGTCGCTCCTCCCCGGTCCGAGGTGGCCCCACAAGTTGCCGGAGGGCGGCGTGGGGAGCCCTCGCGCTTTCGGCGCGCCCCAGTCCCGGCTCTCGCTTTGTCCCCGCGCCCTCCCGGGCGCATCCCGGGGCGGCGGCGCGCGCGGAGGCCGGCCGGCGGCGGGCTCACCTCTCATTGTCCGCGGCGGAGGCGGCGGCGGCGGCGGCGGCGGCGCTCCGGAACCCCGGCAGGATGTGGCGGAAGCTGTGGTTGCGGTCCAGCTTGGGCTGGCTCTTGGTGCGCTTGATGGAGCCCTTGAGGCGGCGGCTGAGGAAGCCCTGCGCGCGGGGCGACAAGAAGAGGAAGGGGAGGCGGGGTTAGCGCGGCGGCGGGTCCGGGGACCCGCGCGGGACCCGCGCCCTGGCTCGGGCGGCCGCGCGGCCGAGGGCGGGCGCGGGCTCGGGCTCGGCCCCTGCAGCTCGCGGCCCGCGCCGCCCGCCTGCCGACCGAGCGCCGACGGCCCGGCCCGCGCAGCGCGGCCCAGCCCACCTCGCGCCACCCGCCCCGCCCGCCAGCCAGCCACGTCGCCCCCGCCCCCTAAGCCGCTGTTGCCATGGCGACGCCGAGCCGAGCAGCACCGGCCGCGACCGAGGATGCCCGAGCACCCCGGGCGCGGGGGCGGGGGGAGCCCCCGGGGCCGAGGGGGCGGGGCTGCATAGGGGAGGGGACCCTCGGGGGGCCCTCCGCGGCCGCAGCCCCCTCACCTCTTAAGAGTAACGAGGTCACACCCACCCACCCACCTGGAGGAGTCCACGCCCCTCTCCCGGTCCGGGATTGCCTTCACCGGAGAGGTGGATGTTCTGTCTGGTTGGTACAGATGCGGGAAACTAAGGCTCTGCAGGAGCAGGCGTCGGGTCGTCTGGGGTACAGCTGGCCAGCACAGCTCCTGGTCACCTGGACCCCTAACCCAGACGTTTTTCCTTTCGCAGGTGACTGTCACAGTTCCTCGGGGTGGAGCCCTTTGCCTGGAACCATTGTACCCCAGCAGGGGCAACCCCCCTAGGGACAGGGTGACCTAGTATCTAGCTCAGGGAGGAGCTGAAGGGTTTGCTGAGTATCCACACTGCGGGCTTCAAGATTTGGAGCCACCTCTGGGGAGAGGCTAGACCTTCTCTAGAGGGACTGCTGCTTGGCCCATTCATGACTCAGGGTGGTGGGGGTTGGGGGGCTGGTTCAGCTCCTGGGAGGAGCATGGCAGATCTCAGCCGGGCTCCCCATGTAGCCATTCATCCATCTATCAGGCTGCGCTGGATTCTGAGACTTTGAGCCTAAGCTGAGCCCAGCCCCAGAGCTGCAGGACTAATGGAAGGGACAGGGAGCAGACAGCAAACAGTGCAGCAGGTTGAACCAAATTGTCACCCTCGCAGTGAATCTGAGCTCCATATTGCTAATAGTGACTATTTAGAGGCGATGGGGTAGATCGGGGGCTGAAGTGACACAGGCTGGGGTGTTCTGAACTTGGCACCTTCAGGCAGTTGAAGGGAAGGGAAAACTGAGGGAAGAGGGATTCCCTGTGAGTCGGGTTGTCCAATAGGGATTTTGGGGACTCACCCACCCCAACCTCAATTCCAGGTGATATAAGGACAGAGGGAATGGGATATTAACTCATTTGGAAGTTAATCTTGTACACAATCTGAACACCACATTTCATCCATCACACAATAAAGGGTGGGCTTGGCGGCTCTCTCTGGTCTGGAGAGAGAGTTGGACATTTGCTGTAGGCCATGCCCTTGCTGGGTCTGTCCATCTCACTGACCCTAGCACCCTAGATGTGATGAGGGCAAATGCTGATTGCACACATCATCACATGTCACCCACACAAAGAGAAATGACAGAGAAACATCCCTTTCTGCAAATGAAGAAACCTCGCTCAGAGAGGTGAAACAACTCACCCAAGGACACACAGCTTCCAGGCCTGCCTAATGTCCATATGACCCCCCTCTTCTGCCCACTTCCTTCAAGCTTTCCCTTTTCTCATCTTTCTGCCCCTACTTTCCCTTCCCTCTCAATCTTTCCCATCCATAGAAGACCAATTCCCGTAGCCACATGTCAAAATTCTGCATATTCTTCTAGGCCCAGCTGAAATGCCATCTTATTCAGGCCTTCCCAGGTAGTGGAGTCCAAATGCCTCTCACTTCTACAGTCTGGTATTACCCATCAAAGTACTCTAATCATCTGCAGTTCAACAACTAGAGGGTTAGGGACCCTCTTCCAGAGGGGTGACCCACAGACAGTATAAGGCATGATGCAGATGTATCACAAATGGTGGCATGCCAGGGGAACAGCATGCTTTCTGGGAGACACAGCAAGAAAGCAGGGACTTGCATCTCCAAATAAACTCTGGCCTCTCCCAACCTTGGCCTCTTGCCAGGTGTGGGAGGAGGGGAAAGCACCTGGCTAACTTGGAGGGCGTCTTCTCTCACAGGTGTTGTCATCAGGCAAGTTCTGCCAATGGGCTTATAGTTTTTCTTGGTTTTTCTTCTCCACCCTGATGAAAAGTTTACAATTTTTACACTCTTGTGGTACAAAGAACCAGGGAGCATGTTTCACAATTTATGTAGCTCATCATGTAGCAATATGGAAAGTTCCGTCCTGTTCCTGAGTTTAAAAAAAAAGTTTTCTTCCTTCTAGGAGGTTGAGTGGGACACATATCACTTTGTCTTCCCACCCTCACCCATCAAGGTAACCCTTAATACTCGTCTGGTAAGCATTACTTGTCATCTTTGAAGCCTATTCTGAATGTACCCCCGGCAGCTACCCAAACTGATCATAACCTTGTGGACTCAAACTCTACCACTCACTCATTTCACCATTGTCAAGAGCCTACTACGTGCTAGACACAATGACCCAGACCATGCACACTATGAGGTGAGCAGTATATAGAATAAGAAGACAGGGAGCTCAGATTCACTGCGAGGGTGACTATTCAGGGAATGGAGAAGTCCCCACTAAGCCCCACCTCACCACTCATGTCCACCCTGGAGGACCTTGAATCCCGTTGAGGACCCAGCTCAGGGCTCTACATATGGCAGACTGAACAAATGCTCATCATCCCAGAAGGCCACAGCTGGAAGGGGACTCAGATCCAAAAGACTGTATTACAAGGGTGAATAAGGCCCAGAGGGGGGAAGGGTCTTTCCCAAGGTCACACAGAAAGGTTAATCAAAGACTCTGGCCTCCAGTTCCCTGCCCTATCCAGGCTCACAGCGTGCTTACTGACCTCTTGCATGGGGTGAAGGGAAAAGGGTGGCTCTTCACCAGCCCTGGATGAAGAGAGACGACCTTTTCTCCTGTCCTTTCATAGGTAGGCCCCAAGACATGATTTCTGGAAGCAGTTGCAGCCTTGAACTCAGAAAGAGGGACTGACTGGTCTTCAAGTCAGAAAATCTTGTTCTAGACCCAAGTTGATCTTTAGTGAGAGGCAGTGGGCAAATCACATTCCTTCTTCCAGCAAAAAAGGGTACTCGAAACTCACTGCGCTGACAGTATCCAATGGATGAAAGCTGGGAGCCAGAGGCCCACAAATAGGGTTCAAATCCAGCTCCGCAGACTGCTGGCTGCAAGATGCTATGCAAGGCCCCTCACCTCTCTGAGAAATGGGTGGAGCCTTCAGGGAGGATGAAGTAGGACAGACAAAAATCTGCCCCCAGTCTTTCACACCCCAGGGCCTGGGTTTATTTACCTCTCCAGGAGGCCATCTCTGATCACATCCTTCAGGCCAGCTGATCACATCCCTCAGGCCAGCTGAAGTCCTATCACAGCACTTGTGTTAAAGTCCTAGTTCAGATAAGCTGTGGGCAAATAAGTGGATCTCTCTGAACCTCAGTGTCCCTACCTGTGAAATGGGTTAAGGATGATACCTACTCTATGCATGCTAAGTTGCTTCAGTCGTGTCTGACTCTTTGTGACCCCATGGACTATAGCCTGCCAGGCTCCTCAGCCCATGGGATTCTCCAGGCAAGAATACTGGAGTGGGTTGCCATACCCTCCTCCAGGGGATCTTCCCGACCCAGGGATCAGACTCTCATCTATTACATTTCCTGCATTGGTAAGTGCGTTCTTTACCACTAGCACCACCTGAGAAACCCTGCTTATAGGGTCATGGAAAAGATTAAATGAGATAAGCTATTGTCAGTAAAATGGTAAATACTAAGCAACTAAACATAGTAGTTGGCAGCTTTATTATCATTATTCCCTAGGCTGGCTCCGATAACAACCATCAGTTTTTGCCCTGAGAAGGTATGTGACCACCCCAGGCGGGAGTCCTTCTAGGCTCTCTGAGGAGCTTAAAAGCAACGTGACAACAAGGACAGGGCTGGTGTCATGCCCAGTGAATGAATGAACGTGCTTGCAGAATTGTCCTGCAGACAGAGAATAAGGCTCGGTTTGGTAGTTTTGAACTCTTTTAAACATGCGCTTTCTTCTAAAGCAACCTCACAGAGACTCTGAGGCTCAAAGTGCCCAGCCGGGCGGGGCTGCTCCAGTGGAGGCCTCAGCTTTCATTCACTGGTGCAGGGTCTGATGTCTAAAGCTCAGCGAGGGGCCTGCCCAGTCCACGGGTACCAAGCCTGCCCCCTCCCCAGATGGGGTGCTCTGCCTCTGCTAACACAGCCCTATTCCTGTGCACTTTAGGTCAGCCATGGCCCCAGGGGCTTTAGCACGAGCTGCTGCCTGGTGTCACTACCCCCAACCCTTTGGTGACTGGGTGTGGAAGCCCTCAGAGCCTCTGCCCATCTCTGTGACAACTCACTGCTTATGCGGATGTCCACCCTCCCACCAATCCATGTCAGTGTTCCAAGCCCCTTGGGCTTCCATCCATGTCAATGACCAAAGGGCAAGAAAGTCCTAAGTGGAGGACAGAGAGGCCCGTGGGGTCTCTGGCTGGCAGGACGCGAGGTCTTGGCTGCTCTCCCACCCCTATTCCTGACACTCCAGTTCTCTGTCCCCCCACGCTGCCCCCCACTTCTCCAGGAAGTTCCGGGAGACCTTCTTAAAGGTCTTTCAGAATTCCAGACATGGGATTTCTTTGTTCACCATTTCAGTCAATACCATGTGATGATGATGATGATAAGTTACCAGTTATGGAGCTCCTGCTCTGCCAAGTTGCTCTGCCCAGGGCACTCACACAACCCATCCGGATCCTGGGGAGGTGATCCTAAGAGGGCCAGATGCCTCTGATAGGGAATCTTTGTGAGGACATGTGCTTCAGAATTCAGGAGGTTTGGGGTTTTCAAGAGGGGAAGCAGAGTCTCAGAGAATTTAAGCCGCCTGCAGAGAGTGCCAGAGCTGTTAGGTGGGTGAGCTGGGACCGTCTTCAGGAGAGTTCTAGTCTCGAAGAGTGCAGGGCAGAGATCCCCTTACACATACATGCCTGCCACACACACACACACACACACACACACACACACACACACACACACACACACTCAAGTGTCAAAGGCCAGAACAGAAGTTGACTTCTCAGCCCCTCCTCCCCACACCCAAGGCACTATCCTGGGCCTGGGAAAAGGAGGAAAGAAGGGAAGGTGGGCTTCTCCCTGAGTGCAGGGCTGTCACCTGCAGCTCACAGGTGAGGGCAGCCCCCAACTCCATCATCTATTTGGTCCTGCATCCTGAAGGTAAGCTTTCAGAACCTTCTCCCCTTTAACAAACCAACTCCGGGTCACTGCCGATGGGTGGGTGGGCCTGACCTGCGACAGGGCTCAGGATGGAGGCAGAAGCCCATGGCGCCCCCTCAGCCCAGGCTCAGCTTCTCTTTCGTGACCGTATCTAAGGGCAGCACCCAAACAGAGAACCTTCAAAGGGGGAGGCCGGCTGAACAGGCGTGTCTCTCCATTTCTTTCTGAAGCTCTGTGCAAAGGCCAAAAACTCACCTAAACAGGAAAGGGAGGGGTGGTAAGGAGTCCTGCTTCCAAGATAACAGGGAAAGAGCCAGGAGGGCCCACAGCTGGCAGCCAGGCCAATGCCCACATGACACAGAGAGGCACCTGAGGCCTAGAGACCAGGGGAACTTTCCCAGAGACACCGAGCAGGGCAGTGGCAGAACCGTGGTCCAACTGAGGTTCCCCTTTCTCCTTGCCCAGTCCTCTTACAACATCAGCATGCTTCCAGAACTGCCCAGCTCCCTGGATTTCCTCTTTCCAGGCCTCAGTCTTCCCATCTGTACTACGAGGGCCTGGGTTGGGTGATCACCATGCTCCTTTCTATAGCCGACATTTGATGATTCTCTAAAGCTAGAGCAACTGCCTTCCACAACTGGTCTCTCCCATACTTGGCACTAGCAGTGCCAGCAAATTCTGTGGCTTTGCCCCAATCCTTCAGATGCACAATTCCTCCTGCCCTTTTTCCCGGTTCTGGGAGCTCTGCCCTCAGCAAGCTGCCAGGCCTCCCCGGCTGCCTCCCCTGGGAACTATGCCTCATCAAAGAGGGTTCCAGTTGGGGAATGACTCAGTAATGGGGGAATGTCAGACACTGTGACAGGTGAAAGCGGAGAGGAATTTTAAGGCAGGATCAAGTTAGTGCCTTCCCCGTGGCCACCTACTCAAAGGCCACCCTGTGCCCATAGAACCCTCCCTAAGCCTGTGCTCCTTTGAACATAAGTCCCCCACACTCCACCCTACCCAGAGAAAGCAGTCTACTCAGGTCACACAAAGAGAACCAATTCACAGGCCATGAGAACCAGGAGGGGGCTGGAGCCTGACACTCAAGGATCACTCTTGCATTAAAATATTACCCAGAGGGACTTCCCTGGTGGTCCAGTGGTTGAAAATCCACCTTGCAATACAGGGGACTCAGTTTCAATCCCTGGTTGAGGAACTAAGATCCCATATGCTGGGGGGCAACTAAGACCCGACACAGTCAAATAAATAAATAAATATTAAAAAACAGTGTCTGGATCAGTTCAGTTCAGTTCAGTTGCTCAGTCGTATCTGACTCTTTGCGACCCCATGAATCGCAGCACGCCAGGCCTCCCTGTTCATCACCAACTACACTCAAACATGTTCTCATGGAGAAATGTGCTGTGCTTAGTCGCTCAGTTGTGTCCGACTCTTTGCAACCCCATGGAGACTGTAGCCCGCCAGGCTCCTCTGTCCATGGAAATCTCCAGGTAAGAATACTGTAGTGGGTAGCTGTTCCCTTCTCCAGGAGATCTTCCTAACCCAGGGATCGAACCCAGGTCTCCCGCATTGCAGGTGGATTTTTTACGTCTAAGCCACCAGGGAAGCCCAGGAGAAATACCCAGGGCCAGAAACACACCCAAGTTCAAGGACATGCATGGTGCACATGGTGGGGAGCATGGTCACAAAGAAATGCATGTATGAACAGAACAGGTCTCCCTGGCACCACCAGATATACACATAAATGCATGTGCACACCAACCAACACACACATAAATACATACTACCATGAAACACACAAGTAAACATACAAACATACTGAGACAGGCTCACAAACTGACACACATACTCAGCTGTCATCAGGCACTCGTAGAGTTACACTGACACCCAGGCCAAACACACCAGCCCACATGCACTCACAAGGGTGGCCGGGTAAGCACAAAAAGCCAGGAGCCCAGACCTCAGGGCCAAGGGGAGAAACTGGCTCCCTGCAGCAGTCTCCACAATCAGGCGGGTCTCATTTTATGCCAGTCTCAGAAGTCGACCTACTTGCTTCTCTCACACCCTGATAACTGTCTTCACAGTTCCCTGAATGTGCGGTTTCTGGGTGCCTTGAGGGCTGGCAGGTTGTTTTACAAGATCACACCCCTACCCAGAGCTGGAGACCCCTGCCCCAAACATCTCTCCCTCTGCCCATCACCACGCCTGAAACACCACCATGTGACACACCTGTTTAAGTCTTAGGAATCCCTGGGTGAAACGCAAGTACCTTCCCTCCCCCTCCCCCAGGAGGCATGGTAGCAGAGTGTTCCACCAGTTAACGTCATGGGCCCTAGGCCAGTGACTAACTGCCTGAGCCTATTTCCTCTTCTGTAGAACGGGAAAGATAGTAGCCACCCCACAGGTTGTTGGAATGAGGCAATGGGATCATGCATGGAAAGAAATCAGCCCATTTCCCGGCACATGGCAGAAATATTAGCTCCTGTCATCAGCACTGTCACTGTCCTTGTTTTTATTGCTCAGACTTTGCTCAGCTCCCAGGGGCCAGCCCAGCAATGAGCCAGAAGGAAATAGAGAGCAGCAGCTCACAGAGTAATCTCTAGGACCCAGAGCTCCTGTGATGGAGAAGGAGGCTGGTCCACTTTCCTGTACCCCAAGAAAGCCTGGCTCTCTGCCCTCAATGGCTCCTCCGTCCAGCTGGAGAGGTGGCCCAGGCCATTCCTAGGCATCTGCAGGAGCCTCCTGGCTGCTTTGGCTGCCTCCAACCCTGCCACCCTCCCCTGTTCATTCTCCAAGAGCATCCAGAGGGACCCTTGGAAAAACAGATTAGACCCTGCTGCGGACCAGCTGCACCCCCTTCCACAGTTCCCCAGGGCTCCTGGGGTAAAGGCCAAGCTGCCTGGTGAAGCCTGAGGCCCCTCAGGATCTCCCCCTGGTTAGATCCCAGGGGCTTCACTGGCGCACCTGCCACAGGGCTTTGGCACAGGCTGTTGCCACTGCCTAGAACAGAGGCCCCTCTGCCCAGTGGGCCCTGCACACCTTTCAGTCTCTCCTCAGCCTTCTCAGGGGCCTCCCTGATGCCGTCAGATAGAACGAGATCTCCCTGCAGACTGATCACAGTTGTAGTTATACATCTGTTTCAGACCTCTCTCCTCTGCGGAATTATGGGGGCCATGATGGCCTGGGTCCCCAGTGCTGGACACCAGGCAGGTATTCCATATATATTTCCTGAATGAATGAACAAGTATTTATGATATAAAAGAAAAAAAGAGAAAGGCAGACAGAGAATGTGCTCTGAGAGGCTTTTTAAGGGATTCCACTTGGGGTCAATCTGGGTGGACTTGCTGGAGGAGGCAGATTTTGAGGGCATAATAGAAACACTTAAGGTGAGGCAGAGGTTGGGCTTGCTGAGATCATCTGGGGCAGGGCAGCCATATAGGGGGTATTCCAGGCAGAATCCCAGTTCAAGCAACAGAGCTGAGGTAGGACAGCAGCAGGTCTGATTGGCATCAAAGGCCCTGGCGTGATCACAGGTCTTCTGACCTCCAAGTTACACACCCCCTCCCCAATGGAGAGGATGCCCAGGTCGAGGGGGGCCCTTAGAAACCCTGAGAGTCTAGAGGAGGGGGCATGCAGTTGGGAAGGTGGGAGAGGGAAATGAGGACATCAGAGAGGCTGTCCTGGTACCTGCCAGTGCCCAGGACTGAGCGACATCAGTGGCCAGAAACCAGACACTCATTCCTACTGTCTCAAGCAAGAATGTGATAACCCAGAGCAGCCAGGAGTGACTCACTGCCCCATGAGTCCTCTGGTGGGCCTCATAAGCCCACCCCAGAGAGCACTTCATCTGCTCTTTAAGCCCTTGGCCAGCCCTGACCTCAGGGCAAGTCCAGCTGGAGGCCACATGGCTTCAGGAAAACCAGCTCCCTCCGGGAGCCACACCCCTGCAGCAGGCTCTCTACTCTCTCCCTCTGCCTCCCTACCAGCCCCGTCACTGAGGTCCTGGCACCGGGCCCATCTTCCTGGGGTGACTCACTGCTTATCCCTCATCAGCACGTCTCTGTCCTGTGCTCTGTCCCCTCTGTGCAAGAGAACGCTCTCAACAGAGGCTTCCTGGCAGGACTAGCAAGAAAACCATGCGCAGACACAAGAAATCTGGATTCAAAACCCCGCTCTGCTATTAACGGTAACAAGAACTATTCTAACGCATTAATAAGAGTAAGCGAGATGTAGTTATTAAGCTCTGTCTCAGCTTCAGGAACTATATCAGAACTTTACATGACTTACCCTAAGTCTCATAGCCCAATGTGCAGATAAGAAAATGGAAGCTCAGATATGTTAAGCTACTTGCATAAGATTGCACAGCCAGGAAGTGGCAGAGCTGGGTTCCACCCAGGTAGTCTGCCCCAGAGCTCAAGTCCTTCCATCATTCCATTACTGCAGTATGAGGCTCTGAGCAAGCAACTTAGCCTCTCTGTGACTCAGTTTCCCCATCTGTAAAATGAGGAGATGGCCTAGCTGATCTCTAAATCCTTCCAGCTTAGGCATGCCATCTTTCCCCTCCCTGGTGACCCATTTGCAGGTGACAACAAGGGGGCCTTCTGGAGACAACAGCTTGCCTGAAGGAAGGATGCTCATGGTGGAACTTCAGGCCCTGTTGTGTAAGATGGCCTCACCCTGCCTCCCTCCCAGGCACCTTGCTGGCCAGGGCTAGCCCTGGAGCATCAAGGCAGGGGAGAGGAGCTATCCTATTTCTCCCTGGACCACAAGCCACCAGGGAGCACCAGGACCCCAGGGTGCTCCAGCCCCAAAGGCCAAAGCAGGAGGGAGAGGCAAGAAGTGGGGGGCAGGCCCATAAATCCACCTGAGTGAGCAGTGCATTTTAAAGCCCTTTTCACTACAGGATACAAAATGCACCGTTTGGGGAGAGGATTTTATAGGCTATTTCTCTTTCTGAGTTGATTTACCGTCTACAGGCCAGGCTCACCTGGCCGCCTGCCCCTGAGGGATCATGGGAGCCCATGCGGCAGAGGCAAGGTCAATTTCAAGACAAGACTGCAGTGGTCCAGGTGGCCTGTCCTGACCTCCTCCCAAGTGGGTGGCCCCTGGGCCTCGGAGACGTAGTGGGCCGTCAGGAGCCAGGGGGTGTTAGCTCACCCACTCGCGTCACCCCACACTCAACTCACTGGATGCATTCACTCCTCTCATCGCTCACACATCTTCATCCCACCAGCCCCTCCGATGCCTGCCACAGGTGAGGCCCTGCCCCTGTGCACGGGGCTCAGCGAAATCAGAAATAGCCGCTGCCCTTAAGAAAGTCACCACTCTCTCTAGTGGATGGTTAAGTCACAGCATCTGTGTTCTGGAGCCTGGGATGGGGATGCAAAGAGGGCCTCCTGGCTTGGGAACAATTCCCACCCAAAGACTCAGATATAATTATGTCTGCGATCCAACCCAAATGCCACTTGGTATGACAGAGGCAATCACTTCATTTCTATATGGGGTTGGGAGGAGGCATCTGAGCTCTGGCCCTCCCACTCCCAGTTTCCTGGGTTCCTTAAGAGAGGGGAAGGCCTTCAGGGGCCACATGTTGGGGTGGGAAAAGGGGAGCAGTTTCCTCCCACCCCAGGGTGTCTGCCCTGCACACGCCCCTTCTGACATGGAGGGGTGGAGGGGGTGGCCAGAGCAGCTGCAAACAGGGGCTGGACATGATGAGATCAAATGCCAGCTCTGTCCCTGATCTGCTGTGTGACCTGGGACAGCGTACCTCCCCTCTCTGGACCTCATCTATAAGATGGAGAGACTAGCAACACTGGCCGGCAGAGACTGGGCTGCATGTTGTGGGCCAGGCTCTGCAAGACCTTCACTGTCCAGGCTCACGAGCTGAGTGAGCTTCAGCAAGTCCTTCACTCTCCGTCTGCCTTGGTTTTGTCACTTTGAAAAAAAATGTGATTTGTGTTATGTGCCTCAAGAGATGATACCCAGTGAGGGTTCAGCAGAGGGCCTGAGCCAGAGAACTGAGTAAAACAGCCTTTATGACCACAGCCCCCTCCTTATGCAGACAGTAAGGAGCTGGGATTCAAACCCAGGTGGACCGTACTTTGTCAGAGGACAACCATGATGGAGTGTCTATTAGTCCAGCCCAGTGACCACGGTGCAGAGACACTGCCCATCCACCTGCACGTGGGCCCCTCCTCTTGCTGGAAGGCTGCCTGGGCCCCAGACCTTGCCCCTCTCCGTGTCCCTGATGAGGGTCCCCTTTCACAGGTCCTAAAGCTCTCTGGTCAACATAGTCTGGTCAGCTCAGCCAAAGGTGCCAGACTCAGCTGCCCACGGGCACTCCTGTTTGGAGCTGTTCCGTCCACCCGGCAGTAGGCCCTGCAGCCTGCGTCGCTGGACCCCGTGGCCCCACGGTGGGGGCCCCACAAAGCACCCCCGGATTTCCACTCTCCTTTGGGAGTTGCCGGCCAGGCAGCCACTCGCTGCCCTCTGCTGCCCCCAACTGGGCAGAAGCCGCCCTGCGCGGACACCTCCGGTTCCTTCCGTCTGTACTCACCACCTGGGAATTTGGTTTATGGTCTCTTGGGGACCCCTGCACCCTCCCAAGTAGACCTATGGGAAGAGTCAGTACTGTGTCCCCAGGACGGTGGACCCCAGGAGGTAGGGGGAGGAGCTGGGCTCCTGGTGAAGAGAGGGAGAAAGACACCCCCCAATAGCATCTCACCTGCCAATCACAGAGAGCCTGACACTCCACTGTGAGTGACTCAAACACCTAGCTGACAAGGCTCCTTTTGTGCAAAGAACCTTTGACACAGGGACTGAGGGAGTCAGCCACCGACACCTTAGTGGGGACCAGTTTATCCAGCTCCTCGTTGCCCAACAGGCTCAAGTGCAGGACCTTACAGGGACGTCCTAGAAGTACTTCTGGAGGACCCCGGGGCAGAAAGGGGTGGGGGGGGAGGGGAGAAAGGGGTGGGGGGGGCCGAGGTTGTCTTTATTCCCGTCTCCATCATCCCACCCAAGCCGGCAACTCCTGCAACGAGGCAGCAGATTCCAGGGCTCCTTGAAGTGAGTTGTTCTTTCCAGCCCTGCCCTCAGGGACCCCTGCAAGGGCATTCTAAGCTCAGATGCTGAGGGCAGGGATGAGAAAAGCAGCTTGCTCGCTCCCCATCCTCTATCCCCCATTCCAGTCCTGGTCTCTGATGCTATTGGGGGGCATCTTTCTCCCCATCTTCACCAGGAGCCCCACTCCCACCCCCCACCTCCGTCCTGGGGACACAGTACTGACTCTTCCCATAGGTCTACTTGGGAGGGGTAGGATTTGAATCTTAGCCCCACAGCTTCCCTCTGTGGGATCGCTCAGCCCAGGTCTCCAACTCTGAGCCTCTCTTCTCTCGTCTGTAAACTGGCACAGGAACCCCTGGTCCTCAGGGCTGTTGTTCCGCCAGGACTCCAGACTCTCTGGAAGGGGAGAGTGGGCAGAGCCCAGGGGCTCCAGACTCTCTCAGCCGAGTCAGGGATGCTGCTCTGAAGGACACAATGCATTCCAGATCTGCTCTGGCCAGTTCTGGCCGACCCTCACCTCCCTCTCTGGGGGCTCCATACTCCTATTAATATGGCCTCCCATCCTGTTTGCTCTATGAGCTGCAGTAGATCTGCTGTCCCTCGTTTTCCAGCCACACCCTCACACTTCAGCCTCTCAAACTGCTCCCTGTTCCCTCTATCACTTGCTCAAGCTATTAATATTTACCATCTCTCAGCCTTCAGAGGGGCCATCCTGGCTGTCAGTCCTTTCCCCTCACCTGCCCAGAAATGATTTCATGAAGCCCCAGCTAACCCTGCCTGTTAGGCACACAAACCCTGTACGTTTGCAGGTAGAAACTACCTTTTACTCCTATGTGTGTCAATGCCCCCACACAGGCCCTGAAACATAGTTGAAAGTGTTAGTTGCTCAGTAGTGTCCACCTCTTTGCGACCCCGTGGACTGTAGCCCACCAGGCTCCTCTGTCCATGGAGTTCTCCATGGAGTCGGTTGCCATTCCCTTCTCCAAGGGATCTTCCCAACCCAGGGATCAAACCCAGTCTCCTGCATTGCAGGCAGATTCTACCATCTGAGCCACCAGGGAAGTAGTGAAACATGGTTGGTGCTGGTTAAAAATTTATTAAAAGAAAGAAAAAAGGAAGGCAGCGAAAGGAGGGAGGAAAGTAACTTAGTACATACCCACAACAGGACCAGAGCTTGACTCCCACCTCTACCACTCATGGGCTGAAGGACCCTGGGCCAGTCCCTTCTCCTTGAGCCTTACTTTCCAAATCTGTAAAATGGATCTGATGAAACCACCTTCTTGTTTATTAATGGGGCAGGCAGCCTCCCAATCCTACCAAATACCAGAGCCTGCCCATAGTCCCAAGCCTCAGATGCTGGCCTGGCCTTGATTCAGGAAGCTTCAAACAGCCCCTGACCCCATACTCCCAACCTGCAGACTGTCCTGGCCAGCTCTGGCCACCCTGGGCTGTCTGTGATGATGTTCCCGTCTCCTGCATTCCTCCTGCAGGAAGGCAGACACAGACCAAATGGACACAGACCAAAATGATAGTAATTTGCCTTTGGGGTTTAAACAGTTTAATAACAATTAGGCTCCATGAAAGACAGGGGAGGAGGAGGGTTGAGGATATGGGGCCTGCTTTCTCCACCAACCCTCTCATCTGCAGAACAATGGCCAGATACTGGGTTAGGAGACTCCAGCTCACCAACTCACATGGCTCAAGAGAGCAAGGGACATCAGCCTCACAGGCAAATTTCTGGTACCACGAGGTGCTGGGGCACCCAATCCGGGGTCCAGCACTCCTATCTGCCAGCCATGCTTCGTAGCTGACATCCCTCTGCCAGTCTGTGGACCGCAGACATAAACACGTCCCATGTAAATATGCTTCAGCCTGGAGTGATGGAGGGAGGCCCAGCAGGTATTCCAGGCAAACCTACCTTCTCTGGGTCTCAGTTGCCCCATCTGTGCAGGGACAGAGCTGCTCCCTGTGACCTGGGGGTTTGACCAGCTTTTCTGTCCATGGGAGTCGCCTTAGCCATCAAGGGGCACTAGTAGGGGCAGATGGGCAGACCAGAAAGGATGTGTGCTGATGAGCCCTCGGGGGCCTCCAATGGTAGTCAGACTCACCAAGTTCATTCCCTTCAGCCTCCTCCTCCCAGGAAACACGATGGGGGTGGAAGGAAGGGCTTGGCTGCAGGGAAGAGAGGGCAGGAGGAAGCAAGGCAGGAGGAGCACAGGACAGGGGAATAGAAGCACCTGGGCTCCATTCGAGGCCCGGCTCCAGACATGCTGTGTGACTTTAGGAAAGGAACCTCCCCTCTCTGAGCCTCAGGGCCTGCTCTGTAGAAGGAAGAGTTGGATCAGATAATTTCCAACAGCCTTTCCACCATGGTGTTAAGGGGGGTTACCCACAGTCCTGCATGTTTGTGGTCCTGTACCTGTTTCTGTGTGTATGAGAAAGAAAGACAGCTGAAATGTGGGGACGATTTGGAGAAACCTTGGTAAGAGGGGTGAGCAGGTGAGGAAACCTCAGATCCACATCCCAGAGGTCTCCTGCCCTATCCACTCTCACTCATCATCCCCTCTGACTCTTGTGTCTATAGGGGAAAGTCCAAAGCCCTTACCCACTCACTTTTCTCTCTAGGCTCCTTTCCATCATATTTGCAACTCTTTCAACATCATCTAATCACACAGAACCTTTGGCTTGTTCCTATTTAGTTAGATCCCACTCTAACTGGAATACTCTTCTCCTTTTGCTCCCGACAAACTCCTATAGCTCCCTCAAAGCCCAGCCCCAAAGATCCCTCCTAGAGAAATTCTTCCCCATCCTCGCCAACCAGTGGTAACTGCCCCTTGTTCTGGGTTTTCACATCATCCCAGGCACACGGACATCATAGCTTCAGGACCACCTAGGGTGCATGCACTTGAGCATCCAGTAAAAGTGGGTGGTTGAAAGGAACCAAGACCCGCATCTTGAAGCATCTGCAATCAACTGGTACTGAGTTTATCTGCAGCTTCCGCCAGCCCCCTGGGCCTTCCCCTCCCTGACACTTCTCCTTCTCCAACTCGCAAAAAATAGCCCTGAGACCTAATTTCAGCTAAACCTTCAAACACGACTCTTCACTTTCAACTTCCCGAGGAGAAATCAATCGGCTGTCAAGTTTCCCAGAGCCCCTGCCACCTCCCACACCCGGGCCCTGCCAGCTCTCCTCAAGGTTGGTGGGAGGGATGGGGGCAGAGGAAGGAGGGAGGAAGGACCCAGCCCACACCAGAGGGAGGTCGGGTCTGCCCAGGGCGGTGGGCTGAAGGGACACGTGGGGAGACAGGTAGCAGTCACCATCTCCTTACCCTCTAATCACACCATGAATTTCTCACACATCGGGTGGCCGGTGAGAGGGGACAGGCTGCTGCTGCTACTAAGGGTCCTTGGGCTTCAGGGCGGGGGATAGGTCCATCCAGAGCCCCTGGACCCAACCCAACAGCTTGTGCAGATCCCAGTTTGCTGCCTGCCTGCTGTCCCTGCCTCTGACCCTCTCTCATTTCCAGGATTCTCTGCTGAGAAGACAGAGGGGGGCTTGAACTCAGCCTCGGCATCTCTTTGGAGCCCAAGAACTGAAGGCCAGTGATGGGTGGGAGGTCCCTTTGATCCCCTGTTCCCAGCTCCTTCCCCATCCTGCCCTCATCCAGGGCCCCACAGAGCTCTCAGGGTCCTGACTGGATGGCTTGCCAACATTGAGTGACCCTGGGAAACCGCGCCCCCACCCCCAACTCCCCTTGTAGGTAAAAGGAAGTTGTACCAGGTAGGCAAAAGGTTCCATATCTTGCCCAGGTCACAATGCTGGCATAAGACTCGGTCCCAGGTCTGCTGACTTTACGGCTCATTCCCTTAGTCCATCAAAACATTTAAGCACCTTTTGTATGCCCAAACTACAAAATCCACTGCCCCTATTTTATAGCAGGGTAAACTGAGGCTCTCCCAGGGTCACATGATCTCCAAGAGACAGACATGGGAACAACACTGGGTCCCTGATGCCCTGTGGGGTGACTGTGGTCCTAGGCTGACTCACAAAAGGGGTGAGGGTCGCATGTGGGGTGCAAACAGGCCGGACTCAGGAGCGCTCCCAGCTGAGTGGTACCCAGGTCAAGTCCAGCCCCTCCCTGGCCTCAGTTTGAACAGAGGAGGTAGACAGAATAAGGCCTATAGATCCTGACATGGGTTCGCCATTAAACTGCATCATCGCCAAGGGGCACCGCTGTGAGAGGTGGTGACATCCCATCACCCGGGTTTGAAATGGCAGCGAAGACGACAGTTATTCAAGTACATCCTGTGTCATCTCCCCTAACTCCTCCAGGCAAAACCATGTTCCCCAGGTTCCCTTGGGGGCTACACAGAGCAGCAGTCAGCGAGCACATGAAGATGTGGCTGTGGGAGCAGGTGGGGTGAGTTCAGAGTGCAGGGGAGAGGGTGTGCTTCTGATCCTGCACAGGGTCGTGTCAAGTCCGTCTCTAAGGCCCAGGCCAGGCGCACCTCTGACCTTCCCCAGGGCATTCTGTCCTCTGCCCAGACCCTCCGAAGATCTTCACTGTTCTGGAGCCAAAAGAGGAAACACAATTCAGCTTGTAGGTGGCTCTGTCAGTAAAGAATTCACCTGCAAAGCGGGAGACCCAGGTTCGATCCCTGGGTCGAGAAGATCCCTTGGAGAAGGAAACGGCAACCCACTTCAGTATACCTGCCTGGGAAATCCCATGGACAGAGGAGCCTGGTGGGCTATAGTCCATGGGGTTGCAAAGAGTTGGACACAACTTAGCAACTAAACCACCACCACCACCATCATTTCTATGGACTTCCCAGTTGGTACCAGTGGTAAAGAACCCACCTGCCAATGCAGGAGATGCAAGTGACATGGGTTCTATCCCTGGGTCAGGAAGATCCCCTGGAGGAGGGCACAGCAACTCAATCCAGTATTCTTGCCTGGAGAATCCCATGGACAGAGGAGCCGGGTGGGCTATATATAGTCCATGGGGTCGCAAAGAGTAGGACATGACTGAAGTGACTCACACACACACACGTGCACGCACAGGGGTTAAGCACCTACCATGGGTCAGACCTGGGCTGACGTGCACACACGAAGGTCCAGCAAGTCCTTCAAGAAAGAGCAGTCATTTTACACTTTACTGACGGGGAAACGTGTCTCAGAAAGGATGAGTGACTAACGAGGTCGCACGGGTCACGCAAGAGCTGGAATTTGAACACAGACCCCCACCTCCAAGCTTCCTATTCGAGCCCTCTCAGCTCCAAGCACCAGCCCAGGATAGAAACTTGACTCACGCCCCCTTCCTTAACTGCTGCACACAGAAAAGGGCCCAGGCGCCAAGGGAAAGGACACAAGCAGTATATGCCCGGCAGTCCTGGTATCCGTGCCTGGCTCTGTCACACAACAGCTGTGACACCAGGCAAATGACTCCACCTCTCTGAGCCTCAGTCCCCTCATCCGTGACATGCAGACATTAATGGTCTCTCCCCTCAGGGTTGCTGTGAGAAGTGGCTAAAGTGACGGCAGAACACACTTTCCATCCTGCAGACCCTAATCTCGCGGGATGAAGAGTCTAGGGGCCCAGTGGCTCAGAAGGCTGGCGCTGGCTCTGGCTCTGAGCCACAGGAGTTTTCCACACCAGGAAACACAGTGAAGATGCCACAACAGGAAAGAAGCCAAGCCTAGCTGGCAATTAAAGAGCTGCAAATTATAGCAACTTTGAGGTGTGATGATATACCTATTAGAACAGCACAGGAAAGGGAAGCAGGTAAAAAGTGATGCTGAGGGGGTTCTGGAAGGACGTGGAGGAAGGGTACTCCTTCTCTGGTTCCAGTCCAGCTAGAGGAGTACATGCGTGTGCACTGGGATCAGGGAGACCTGGGTCCAAATCTTGGCTCCAACATTATAAGCACTTGGAGTTCAGGTGAGGGACTTCACTTCTCTGAGCCTCAGTTTTCTTATCTGTAAAATGGGGGTGATTGAAGTATCAGCTTCAGGGTTGTCTCACGGATTAAAAGAAATGAACACAGTGCAGGGGAGGCCTGATGATTAGTCATCATTCCCTAAGGCATCCCCAAGGCTCAGCCCTGGTGCCCGTGGCCCTGGGGGTCTGGGGAAAGCAGGTCTCAGCCTGTTCCAGCTGATTTGATCAGGGTCTCCCAGGTGCCAGCCTCCTGTCCTCCCCGCAGCTGAACACCATCTCCCAAGAGCCCTGATCTTGCCCAGGGAGGTAACCTGGAATCCTTTCTCACACAGGTGTCCCTGTCCTCAGAGGCTGATCTAATCCAGAGCCTGGGGCTCAGAACTGCCTTTTATATGAGCCTATTAAAAATGCCCATTAAAAGAAGCGAGGCGGCTGCGATGGCTCCGCGCAGAAGCATGGCCGACAGGGGCTAGGCCGGGCTGGGGGCCGGGGGCCGGGGGCTGGGGGCCGGCGGCGGCGGCGGCGAGAGGAATTACCCAAGGCCCAAGGAGCAGGGGCTGCGTGGGCACAGGAGGGCCCAGAGGAGTTACTCCACATTCAAGGTCAGGAGGGGCCGTCGTGAGTAGATACCCCTTGTCCAAGGTAAGGAGCAATGGTTGCACTTTGCTGGAGCAGCCGTGAAGAAATACCCCACATCCAAGGTAAGAGAAACCCAAGTAAGACGGTAAGTGTTGCGAGAGGGCCTCAGAGGGCAGACACACTGAAACTAAAATTACAGAAAACTAGCTAATTTGATCACACGGACCACAGCCTTGTCTATCTCAATGAAACTAAGCCATGCCATGTGGGCCACCCAAGACGGATGGGTCATGGTGGAGAGGTCTGACAGAATGTGGTCCACTGGAGAAGGGCATGCAAACCACTTCAGTATTCTTGCCTTGAGAACCCCATGAACAGTATGAAAAGGCAAAAAGATAGGGCGCTGAAAGATGAACTCCCCAGGTCAGTAAGTGCCCAATATGCTACTGGAGATCAGTGGAGAAATAACTCCAGAAAGAATGGTTGGATGGAGCCAAAGCAAAAACGATACCCAGCTGTGGATGTGACTGGTGATAGAAGCAAAGTCCGATGCTGTAAAGAGCAATATTGCATAGGAACCTGGAATGTTAGGTCCATGAATCAAGGCAAATTGGAAGTGGTCAAACAGGAGATGGCCAAGAGTGAACGTCGACATTCTAGGAATCAGCGAACTAAGATGGACTGGAATGGGTGAATTTAACTCAGATGACCATTATATCTACTACTGTGGGCAAGAATCCCTTAGAAGAAATGGAGTAGCCATCATGGTCAACAAAAGAGTCCAAACGGCAGTACTTGGATGCAATCTCAAAAACGATAGAATGATCTATCTTTCTATGATCTATCTTTCTATGGTTTCCAAGGCAAACCATTCAATATCACAGTAATCGAAGTCTATGCCCCGACCAGCAACGCCGAAGAAGCTGAAGTTGAACGGTTCTATGAAGACCTACAAGACCTTCTAGAACTAACACCCAAAAAAGATGTCCTTTTCATTATAGGGGACTGGAATGCAAAAGTAGGAAGTCAAGAAACACCTGGCGTAACAGGCAAGTTTGGCCTTGGAGTACAGAATGAAGCAGGGCAAAGGCTAATAGAGTTTTGCCACAAGAACGCACTGGTAATAGCAAACACCCTATTCCAACAACACAAGAGAAGACTCTACACGTGGACATCACCAGATGGTCAACACCGAAATCAGATTGATTATATTCTTTGCAGCCAAAGATGGAGAAGCTCTATACAGTCAGCAAAAACAAGACTGGGAGCAGACTGTGGCTCAGATCATGAACTGCTTATTGCCAAATTCAGACTTAAATTGAAGAAAGTAGGAAAAACCACTAGTCCATTCAGGTATGACCTAGATCAAATCCCTTATGAGTATACAGTGGAAGTGACAAATAGATTTAAGGGACTAGACCTGATAGACAGAGTGCCTGATGAACTATGGGCAGAGGTTCGTGACACTGTACAGGAGACAGGGATCAAGACAATCCCCATGGAAAAGAAATGCAAAAAAGCAAAATGGCCATCTGAGGAGGCCTTACAGATAGCTGGGAAGAGAAGAGAAGTGAAAAGCAAAGGAGAAAAGGAAAGATATTCCCATCTGAATGCAGAGTTCCAAAGAATAGCAAGGAGAGATAAGAAAGCCTTCCTCAGCGATCAATGCAAAGAAATAGAGGAAAACAACAGATTGGGAAAGACTAGAGATCTCTTCAAGAAAATTAGAGATACCAAAGGAACATTTAATGCAAAGATGGGCTCGATAAAGGACAGAAATGGTATGGACCTAACAGAAGCAGAAGATATTAAGAAGAGGTGGCAAGAATACACAGAAGAACTGTACAAAAAAGATCTTCACGACCCAGATAATCACGATGGTGTGATCACTCACCTAGAGCCAGACATCCTGGAATGTGAAGTCAAGTGAGCCTTAGAAAGCATCACTACGAACAAAGCTAGTGGAGGTGATGGAATTCCAGTTGAGCTATTTCAAATCCTCAAAGGTGATGCTGTGAAAGTGCTGCACTTGATATGCCAGCAAATTTGGAAAACTCAGCAGTGGCCACAGGACTGGAAAAGGTCAGTTTTCGTTCCAATCCCAAAGAAAGGCAATGCCAAAGAATGCTCAAACTACCGCACAATTGCACTCATCTCACAGGCTAGTAAAGTAATGCTCAAAATTCTCCAAGCCAGGCTTCAGCAATACGTGAACCGTGAACTTCCAGATGTTCAAGCTGGTTTTAGAAAAGGCAGAGGAACCAGAGATCAAATTGCCAATATCCGCTGGATCATCGAAAAAGCAAGAGAGTTCCAGAAAAACATCTATTTCTGCTTTACTGACTATGCCAAAGCCTTTGACTGTGTGGTTCACAATAAACTGTGGAAAATTCTGAAAGAATTGGGAATACCAGACCATCTGACCTGTCTCTTGAGAAACCTGTATGCAGGTCAGGAAGCAACAGTTAGAACTGGACATGGAACAACAGACTGGTTCCAAATAGGAAAAAGAGTACGTCAAGGCTGTATATTGTCACTCTGCTTATTTAACTTATATGCAGAGTACATCATGAGAAACGCTGGGCTGGAAGAAACACAAGCTGGAATCAAGATTGCCGGGAGAAATATCAATAACCTCAAATATGCAGATGACACCACCCTTATGGCAGAAAGTGAAGAAGAACTAAAGAGCCTCTTGATGAAGGTGAAAGAGGAGAGTGAAAAAGTTGGCTTAAAGCTCAACGTTCGGAAAACTAAGATCATGGCATCTGGTCCCATCACTTCATGGGAAATAGATGGGGAAACAGTGGAAACAGTGTCAGACTTTATTTTTTGGGGCTCCAGAATCACTGCAGATGGTGATTGCAGCCATGAAATTAAAAGACGCTTACTCCTTGGAAGGAAGGTTGTGGCCAACCTAGATAGCATATTTAAAAGCAGAGACATTACTTTGCCAACAAAAGTCCGTCTAGTCAAGGCTATGGTTTTTCCAGTGGTCATGTATGGATGTGAGAGTTGGACGGTGAAGAAAGCTGAGCGCCGAAGAATTGATGCTTTTGAACTGTGGTGTTGGAGAAGACTCTTGAGAGTCCCTTGGACTGCAAGGAGATCCAATCAATCCATCCTAAAAGAGATCAATCCTGGGTGTTCATTGGAAGGACTGATGTTGAAGCTGAAACTCCAATATTTTGGCCACTTCATGCGAAGGGTTGACTCATTGGAAAAGACCCTAATGCTGGGTAGGATTGGGGGCGGGAGGAGAAGGGGACGACAGAGGATGAGATGGTTGGATGGCATCACCGACTCGATGGACATGGGTTTGGGTGGACTCCGGGAGTTGGTGATTGACAGAGAGGCCTTCCGTGCTGCAATTCATGGGGTCGCAAGGAGTCGGACACGACTGAGCGACTGAACTGAACTGATTAAAAATGCAGATATCCAGGCCCCACCTCTGGCCCACTGCACTGAAATCTTGAATGGGTCCAAGAATATTTTGAGAGCATTTTTATGACACACAGGCAGAAGAATCAGTGGCTCTGAGGAAAGTCCCATCCCTTTAGCTGGAGACTTAAGGCTCCACTCAACCCAGACCTGGTCCAGCTTCCCAGCCTTGCCTCCTACCCTGATCTCTGGACCCCTCAACTCCAGTCTCAGCAAGTATTTCACCATTGCATAAACATGTCAATTTCTAGCATGCCTCCATGCCTTTGCAACTGCTGTCCTCCCTACCTGGAACTCCTTCTCTCACTGTCCCTGCCTGCTCAATTTCTAAGGACACTTCAAGACCCAGTTCAAAAACTGGATATCCCCAGTCCCCAGGGGATAGCCACTCCCACCTCACCTGAAACCCCATATCACACCATACAGCGACAGCCAGGCCTGCGACCTCTCTTTTCCCTCCATCAAAACCTCCTTTCCCCTGATCCCCAGAGGACTGGCTCCTCATTTCTTGGACTTCAGCTCAACTATAACTTGCCAACCACACCACTTCAAGGAAGCCCTCCTAGTTTTCCCTCTCACAGCAGTCTACTTTTCTCTTTCACAGCACACAGCTCCAACACACAGCTCCTTAGTCAGCTCATAAGGTCAAGGGCTTTATCCACCTGGTGCTGTCTTGGCCAGCTCCTCCCACTCAGCCCCAGTGCCAAGAATGGTACCTAGCACACAACAAGCATGCCATCAGGATGGCTGAATGAATGAATGGATGGATGAACAAATGAATCAGACATCCATCTCTCCTATAGACTGAGCTCCCTGGGGAAGAGAACTTGTCTACTTCTCCAGCAGCTGGCACATGGACAGAGGGGCACAAGGTAACATGCTGAAACAGGGCAGTAAAAGGACATAAAACTGCAGGTGTGTGGCAGGATGGCTGGGACACAGGGGACATGGAGGGTCAGAAGTTACAGGTCACTGGGTTCTGTTTCCATAAAGTCCTTCAGGTTTAAAAGAAAAGAGTGTACTGGTAGGACTACTACAATCAATAGCTAAGCTGTATATATACCATTCTTTGTCGATTCTAAGACATCATCGATTGTAAGGTACAGCATTGTTTTATGCACCAGCAAGAAAGAAAAAAACAGCAATTAAATTATGACACACCACAAGCTGTTATATGAGAGGTAAAATGTGGAAATAAAAAGGATACATCCTAAGGAAGCGTGGTGTGTGCACGCATGTGTGAGAGTGCACTTCTCCGACCTAATGTTAGCCTTTCTCATCCCACACCAGCCCGGCTCTGGGTCCAGCAGCCTGCAGGGCTTTCAGTCCTCTGCCTGCCCCCTCCCTCGAGGACGGGCCCCCCATGTGGCCTCTAGGGGCGGGGCTGAGCCACCGAGAGGGGAGCAGCTGAGTGAACGGATACCTAGAGCAAGGGAGGCTGGATGCTCTCCCAGGTCCGTGAGGCTCCAGGAAGGGGGGCCGCGGGGTCGCAGAGCAGCCCCCGGGCCAGATGGCGATGGTGACGCAGGGATAGTTACCGTGACCCGGAACGGCGTAGCAGCCGAGGGCTCCATGCTGGGGCTCTTCTCCGAGAGGCTGCCAGGCAGGCTGCGCCGGGAGCCCGGCCTTTCTTGGGGCGACTCTGCCAACAGAAAGAGAGAGAGGGGAGGGTAAGCAGGGATAACGGAGGCCACCCAGTTATCCCATCACCCACTCAATGGACATGAATTTGAGCAAACTGTGGGAGATGATGGAGGACGGAGGAGCCCAGCAGTCTACAGTCCATGGGGTTGCAAAGCATCGGACAGGACTTAGCGACTGAACAAGTCAAGCCCTCCTGTCATTCCCGACCAGGATAGGACAACACACAGCTGGTCCCCGTAAAATGGTCCAGCCATTGTGGAAAACAGTTTAGCGGTTCCCCAACACGTTAAAGACAGAATGACTACATGATCCAGCAATTCCACTCCTGGGTATATACCCCAAAGAACTGAAAACAGGGACATAGACAAATACTTGTATGCAAATGTCCATAGCAGCATTATTCACAATAGCCAAAAAGGTAGAAACAATCCAAGGGTCCCTCAACAGATGAAAGGATAAACACAGTGTGGTCGCTCCAGACAATGGAAGGTAATTCCTTATTAAAAGCATGAAGGTTCTGATCCATGTTGCAACCTAGATGAACCTTGAAAACAAGCTGACTGACATAAACTGGACACAAAGGGACAAATATTGTGAAATTCCACTTGTATAAAATACCCAAAATAGGCAAATTCTTAGAGAAGGAAAGTAGATTAGAGATTACCAGGGGCTGGGGGTAAGGGGGCATGGGGATTTGTTGCTTAATGGTATAGTTTCTGTTTGGAGTAATGGGAAACATTTAGAAAAGGATAATGGTGATGGTGGCATGATGTTGTAAACATAATTAATACCACTGAGCTATACACTTAGAAATGATTAAAATGGCAAATTTCATGTATATCTTTCCTATATATGTACCATGATTTAAAAAAAAAGAAAAGATCTAAAATTCCCACTTCAAAACACACATCTTGTGATATGTGTTAATGAGCTCCCCATTACTGGAGGTATACAAGCAGTTCCTTCAAACATGAGACTCTACGATCTCTGGCTTCCAGTGGGGACCTTCTCTTCCTGAGGCTTTAAACTTGAGAGAAGTGCGAGGGCCAGACAGGCAGCAAGGTCAAGGGTAGTGGCCAGCTGCTCAGCTCCAGCTGGTGATTTTGACATAGCAATGGGGGGGCCCAGTGCAGCCAAAGCTTCCGAAGATTCAAGGGGACGTGGAAATCTGGTTTTTTACTTTAATATGAAATATTCTGATTTTTAAATGGTGACAGCTCATTCAACACTTGGAGCCTCTGCCTCAGCATGCCTGTTTCAACAACCAGGTCAGTACACCTGGCCACTTCACCCACCCCAGTTTCCCCAACCGGGCTTGGCACTGGCCATCTCTTTTCCACTGCTCCAGCTGTGGCCCCCACAGAAGCCCCCTTCCTGCTCCTCCCAGCCTGTCCCGTTCAGTATGCCCTGGAGGAAACCCGGTAACCTCCTCCGCCCTAAGCTCTTATAGCAACAGCCAGGCTGGGGCAGCCTATCAACGCTGTCACTTTGCACACAGCGTGTGTGTGTGTGTGTGTGTGTGTGTGTGTGTGTGTGTGTGTGTCCTCTGCTTGCTGGTGGAACTCCTGTTTGTGTGTCTCCTCTGCTTGCTGGTTAAACTCCTGTGTGTGTGTGCGTGTGTCTCCTCTGCTTGCTGGTAGAACTCCTGTGTGTGTGTGTGTGTGTGTGTGTGTGTCCTCTGCTTGCTGGTGGAACTCCTGTGTGTGTGTATGTGTGTCCTCTGCTTGCTGGTGGAACTCCTGATGCCCACGCCTAAGCTGGCTGCATCCCCACACCCCCAGCACCCTGCCTGGAGTCTAGTGGGTGGGGAGTGCCTGGGAAAGACCTATTGACTCAGAGGAAAAAGGACAGGGCGGAGATTTCCCTGGTCCCTGGGAACACACCAGGTGTAGGGTCAGAGGCGCACACCCAGTAAACACACACAGACACGCTGACATCCACGTAGCCACTCCAACGCTTACCCGCTCAGGCCCATCCCCGGGGCACATGCTCATGCGGACGTGCACACACACAGTACCGACTAGGGGCAGGCTTTTCCACAAGGCAGATCGGGCTATCAGGGGCCGTGCTACACCTTCCAGTCCAGCCTCTCCATGCAGCCGGCTTGGACAGGGACCCTCAGAAGTGTGGAAGAACAGAGCCAAGTCCACTCCCCACTAGGGCGGGTCAGGGCTGAGCCCTGGTGGGCAAGCCTGGCAAGCCATTTTGGAGTTGGAGGAAGTGGGCCACCCACGGGAACGAGTACAGGCCCCGCTGCCGAGAAGGCAGGCCTGGGGCCCCCTGTGCTACAGAAGCTTCCACTCCGGCCCAGTGGCTGCCATGATTTAGGGCCTCTCTGCTTCCCTCATGGTGCTTCCTACTTAAAACCTCCCTTCCTCACTCACCCCCACCCCCGCCATGTGTCTGCTAGTCACACTCTAGGAAAGACCCCTTCTCTCTGTAGATTTCCCCAGGAAATCTCTTCCTGCACTGCCGCGCCCAGTCTGCCTTCATCTCTCCCCTCATCCCTAGTGCCTCCTGTCACCTCCGCCCGGGGGTCCTCCATGACTAACCACAGTGTCCAACCCACATGCGAGGCACTGCTCTCAGTCTCCAGAAGCCTTTCAGGATGTACCCTCTCTCCCTGACACACACACACATACACCTGACCACGGATTCACTGCTCCTTCCCAGGCAAGTGGGCCCTCAGGAGGCAGGCGGGACTCAAAGAGCCTGGTGAGGCTGCCTCTCCTCCAAGGTCAAGCCTGATATCCAAGGTCAAGCCTGATATCCCCACAACCTCTGCAGAACACCACCCTTGCCTGCTGGGTCTGAGCTAGGAGGTGCCCACAGGTTGCTTGGTCCAACCACTCGTTTTACAGATGAGGAAGCTGAGACCAGAGGAAGGGAACTTACCCACTAGCTCCTAACACAGTAAACAGACAGCAAAGACCCTCATGGGTGCTCCCAAAGTAGCCATAAACTTCAATTCAGATGCCTTGGGAGCATTTCTAACCACTTCCAGTTTGGCATTGCACAATTCATATCGATTTTTTCTCCAATGAACTCAAAGCTAAGCAAACAAAGCCCAGGTTGTACCCAATCTGCATCAGAAGGTAGAAACCCATCGGGGAGAAGGGACTGCAGGGCAGGATGGGGCAGGAGTCGACGCCCCCTCCTGCATTCCAGAGGACAAAGAACCTGGGTACTTTTCTGGGAAGCTTCCTCTTGACCCCCAGTTCCATTCTGCATCTTTCACCCCACCTCTGACCCATGCAGACCCACAACCCATGAAGACCACACGAACCCAGGTCTGGGCCCTCTGGCTTCCATGTGTGTGTGCGCGCATGCTCAGTCACTTCAGTTGTGTCTGACTCTTTGCAACCTCATGGACTATAGCCCTCCAGGCTCCTCTGTCCATGGAATTCTCCAGGCAAGAATACTGGAGTGGGTTGCCATGCCCTCCTCCAGGGGATCTTCCCGACTCAGGGAGTGAACCCAAGTCTCCTTCATTTCCTGCATTGAAGGTGGATCATTTACTTGCTGAACCACCGGGGAAGCCCTTGGCTACCATTGGGATTGGCCAGTGGGGAGCCCTGGTGGGAGATCAGGGGAGGGAGGGGGGTCACCTGGACTGGCTACCTCCCACCACTGAAGGTCCAGACTACCATCAGGATGGCCCAGTCTCCTGGGTTCTCACCTCTCAGTAACCACACTCTCCTCCCCTCCTTCCAGCCCCAGCTGCTACTAGCTCTGGGGTCCTGCACTCCTCTCTATGGTTCCCCACAACTGCCCATACCTCAAATCAACCTAGTATAAGCACCATCTGCTTCCTGCTGGACACCCATGGATCCACCAGGCGGGATCTCAGCTGCCTGAGAAGCAGGCCCCACTCATGGACCTGGTGGGACGCCTTTACACACGGATGGGAAACTGTGATGTGCCTAGGGATCACATTGAACCATAGGGGCAGTGTCTGGGCCAGGCCAGGCTCTCTCTGGACCTGACACTCCAAACAGCACCCCACTCTGAGCCAGCAGCCGACACAAGCTCCAAACACAAAGTTAGTAATAATAACCACATGGATTGTAGGGGTATAGACCAGTGTTTCTTTACCTTTTATTCATGAAGACTCCCTCTAAGGAGTCTTTTTAACTTCCTAGTTTCTCCCTCAACAAAATTCTAATACCATAGATATACAGTAAAAGTATCTTTTTGTCCCACATGTATTGTTGTTCGGTCACTCAGTCATGTCTGGCTCTTTGCAACCCCATGGACTGCAGCACGCCAGGGTTCCCTGTTTTTCACTGTCTCCCAAAGCTTGTTCAAATTCATGTCCATTAAGAGGGTGATGCCATCCAACCATCTAGTCCTCTGCCGTCCCATTCTCCTCCAGCCTTCAATCTTTCCCAGCATCAGGGCCTTTTCCAATGAGTCAGTTCTTTGCATCAGGTGGCCAAAGTATTGGAGCTTCAGCTTCAGCATCAGTCCTCCCAATGGATACTCAGGACTGATTTCCTTTAGGAAGGACTGGTTGGATCTCCATGCAGTCCAAGGAACTCTCAAGAGTTTTTTCCAATACCACAGTTCAAGGTTTCAATTCTTCAGTACCCAGCCTTCTTTAGGGTCCAACTCTCACATCCATACATGACTACTGGAAAAACTATAGCTTTGACTAGATGGACCTCTGTGGACAAAGCAATGTCTCTGCTTTTTAATGTGCTATCTAGGTTTGTCATAGCTTTTCTTCAAAGGATTAAGTGTCTTTTAATTTCATGGCTGCAGTCACCATCTGCAGTGATTTTGGAGCCCAGGAAAACAAATTCTCTCACTGTTTCCATTGTCTCCCCATCTATTTGCCATGAAGTGATGGGACCAGATGCCATGATCTTAGTTTTCTGAATGTTGAGCTTTAAGCCAACTTTTTCACTCTCCTCTTTCACCTTCATCAAGAGGCTCTTTAGTTCTTCTTCACTTTCTGCCATAAGGGTGGTGTCATCTGCATATCTGAGGTTATTGATATTTCTCCCGGCAATCTTGATTCCAGCATGTGCTTCATCCAGCCCAGCAATTCGCATGATGTACTCTGCATATACGTTAAATAAGCAGGGTGACAATATATAGCCATGACGTATGCCTTTCCCAATTTGGAACCAGTCTGTTGTTCCACATCTTGTTCTAACTATTGCTTCTTGACCTGCATACAGGTTTCTCAGAAGGCAGGTAAGGTGGTCTGCTATTCCCATCTCTTTAAGAATTTTCCACAGTTTGTTGTGATGCACACAGTCAAAGGCTTTAGTGTAGTCAATGAAGCAGATGTTTTTCTGGAACTCTCTTGCTTTTTTTTTATATACATACAAAGCCTACATGTATATTAGGCTTTATACGGAAAAAGAGAGATTTTTTCACATCCCCTTCCAAGAATCCATTTTTTTGTCCACTTTTGGGCAATACTGCCCCTACTGAGACCCATTCAGATATAATCCCCACATACCAATTTAGCTTTGGGGAGCTCCATTTTTCAGATGAATAAACTGAGGTTCTGAGAGGCAAAGTGACTTCCTCTAAAGTTTCCCCAGTTAAGAAGCAAGAGTATATGCTGAAACTGTCCCCACCAAATCTACACTTATAGGTTCAGAAAAGGCTGAGGATGCCTAGAACGTGGGGCTAGGACTAGGAGACTGGATTTAACCTTGACTCTGCTCTGTGACTCCAGGCTAGCCCCTTTCCATTGCTGAATTCATGATTTATCATCAATCTAGTGGGCCAGGGAGTAAGAGCAGTGACTCCCTCTATTCCTTACCACCCCTCCGAAAAAAAGAAAAAGAAAAAAATACCTGCCCTTTATTTTACATCTCCAAAGAAGGCAGAAAGCTGATCTCTGAGTTCTAACTCCACATCTAAAAACACAGCTGACTTTGGCCTTTGACTGAGTAGTTAAGTCCTTTCTAATTTAAGGAAGCAGACACAAGGAGGCTTGGGCTCATGCCCCTCACCTCTAAATAACATAGCTGGTACAAGCAGGACATCAGAGATGTTGGGTGAGTTTGCTAAAATCTTGCAAGATGAAGGTGGCATCCTCAGGGACAGACCCCAGGAAGGAACTGGTCGACCTCCTATTTCCACACTGCCCACCTCCAGACCTCAGAGAACTGATTCAGGCTTTTTCCCTTGGCTCAGACTCACTGTATGACCTCCACATGACCTCTCGGACTCCCAGTCTATAAAATCAGGTCACAAGACCAGCTGATGCTGCATCCCCTTTCCACTAGGAGGTCAAAAGTGTCTATTTCACCAGGCAGACCAGGCTGCCTCCCTACTCTTGGAAGCCACAGTTGGAGAAACACATTTTAACCTTCATGTGTTTGCAAAAAAATATATAAATAAATAAAATTGGTTTCATTCAAATGCTGCTGGCTTGGTTGCCATGGATACCTCCTAATCATGAAGGATGACTGTTACTTGTTCCCATGGAAACACGGAGGCCTGAGGAACATCCTGTAATTTCAGACAAGACACCAAATTTCAGTTGTTGGGTTGCACTGCCCAGACCTTAATGTTTAAAAACAGGTCGAGGCAGCAACCTGTAATACCCGCAGCAGGAGAAAAGAAGTCAGCACGGTAAAAAGAGGAGGTGTGAGGTGGGGGTGTATGTGTGTGCTGGAGCTCAACAGTGATCAGGAAAATGCAAATTAACACAACCAGATGCCATTTCACAGCTTTTGGAGAGGCAAAAAATGAAAAAGAACGATGACCCCAAATGTTGACAGGGTTGTAAGGAACTCTTTCATCCCTGCTGATAGAAGGAAAAGAATTTGAGAACAATTAGAAAAGAGCTGGTTGAAACTGACACATACATATATACCCTGGGACTAGAAATTCCACTCTTACATGTCCGGTCTAGAAAAATGCTTCAGCCTTGCACAAGGAGATCTGCACGAAATGTCTACTACAGCACTGTTTGTAATAGCAGAACATAGGAAGCAACTTAAATGTCCACCAACAGGGGAATGGATGCCCCAGTGGATGACTGCAGTCATTCGGTGAAATAGGGTAGGACTCCAAAGGACAATGTCCACATGGAACACGATGAACCCCTACAAAGGACCCAGTTCTATAAGATCAGCGTGAATCATGCTCAGAAACGTGAGGTTGAGTGAAACGAGTAAATTGCAACAGCAGACAGAGTACAGTCCACTCATGCTTTTTTTTTCCTACAAGAATGTTCACGACAGCTTAATACGTAATAGCCTAAAACAGGAAATAAAACGTGCTTCAATAGGTGAATGGTTAAACAGTGGTACATCCACAATGTGTGAAGCAGAATAATGTTCCCTCCAAAGTCCAAGAACCTGTGAATACGTTACTTGATATGGCAAAAGGCACGCTGCATATGTGATTAAGGACTTGGAGGTGGGCATGCATACTGGATTATCCACAGAGGGATAATCTTAAATGTGGAAGAGGAAGGCAGAAGGATGGGTCTGAGGGATTCGACGATGAAAAGACAGGAATGATTCTAAACCTGAGAGGAATAATGGAAGAAGGGGATCATGAGCCAAGAAACATGGGTGACTCCTGTTCAGAAACTGGGAACATCTCTCAGCTGACAGCCAGCAAGAAAATAGGAACCTCAGTCCTACAACCACAGGAAACTGACTTCTGCCAACAAGGAATGGGCAATAGATAGAGTTTTCCCTAGAGTCTTCAGAAAGCAACACAGCCTGCTAATACCTGATTTTAGTACCTCAAGGCTCATGCCAGACTTCTGACCAGAAGTCAGAACTGTAAGATGACAAATCTGTGTTGTTTAAGCTGTTATAACAAGTTTTAACCTGTTATGGCAGCAATGGGAAACTAATACACGTGCCACAGAATATTACTCAGCAAAGAAAATACTACTCTGCACTATTGAAATACACAGCAACTTGGATGAATCTCCAAGGCATCGTGCTTGCTGAAAAAAGCCAAAAAAGCCAACTCAAAAGGTCACATGATAGGGGATATATATATACCTATGGTTGATTCATGTTGAAGTTTGACAGAAAACAACAAAATTCTGTAATCCTTCAATTAAAAAATAAACTTTTTTGAAAGGTCACATGATGCAGGATCTCATATATATGGCATTCTCAAAGTGGTAAAGTCACACAGATGCAAAACAGACTGGTGGTTGTCCATCCCTTCCATTCCTCACCCCTCCAGGGGTGAGGGATGCTAGGGGGCAGGCAGGTGGGTACAACTTGTATCTTGACTGCACTGTCTTGCGTCTTGACTGCAAAGGAGACTGCACAAATCAGCATATGCTAAAACGGTACAGAGTTATACACATGCACAGTACCACTGTGCACAAAAGATGAAAGAGAAAGAAGCAAAGAGGGCACTGATGTTCAGAAGCTGACCTGGCGTTCCCAGCTCTGTCATGTTATTCTCCTTCCGCATATAAACAACCTCACAGGATACCAACCTCAGACAAGCCTACCACGATAAAACGAGGCAAAACAAGGCCACTTGATCATTCTGTCTAAGCAACTGTCAAAAGCCTGGTCACCGTGCCACCCAAAACACTGAACATCCCTCCACCCTGGTGAAAACGAGGGTCTGCTGCTTCTTTGCCCGTGATAGCTTTATCTCGGTGCTGCTTCCTCTCCTTAGTGATAAGATCTGAGAAACCCCACCTCAGACTCACCCCTGCTTTCTGAGAGCAGCCAATCGAGAGTGAACCCCACTTCCCTTAGACGTCCCCCAACTCACCCAATCAAAGCCCAAATCTTAGAGTAGTTTCTCTCTACCACAATGTGATTGAGCGGCCTTGCGGTTCCCCACAGCATGTGTGCCCCATCACTGCAATAAATAATAAACCCAACTTGTGCGCCTGGAGGTGTGTGCCTGGCGGGTCTTCAGCTGGAGGGCATTGTGTCATTTACAAGAGATGTAACTATCAGGGGATAAAGGATGCCTCTCTGTTCCAGTTCTGCAACTGCCTATACTTCTGAAAAGTTTTCAAAATAAAAAATTAATAAATAGCCTACTTCAAATACATGAAACCATATCTGTCTAAACAATGGAGATTTCCCATCCCGAGAAACTAACTACTGAAATGCATTCATATCCAGTGTCACCTGAATAGAGAGAGTGGTCAGCAAGCTAGAGGTGAGAGGCGCAGAAACATAAACACCATTGCAAAGGTTTACCGTGGACTCTTTAGACTGAAATACATTTGCCGTCTATATGATCAAACTAATATGCTGTTTTACTGTCTGTTTGTATGCGTGTGCACTTACATAGAAAAATACCATAAACAGCACCATAAAACTTGGTCAGAGGCCCTCTTTGGAGAATAAGATGGGCTACAGCAGTATCATTTACTAAATGAAGAATTAATTCGGCCTTCCAAAACTTAATATTAAATTAAAATAGAAATAGATAGTACAAACTGTACCCTCCGAACACATCTGAAGAGAAAAAAGGAAAAGAAATAAGAAAAAAAAAATCAGAAAACAAAACAGATGACACCAAAAGCAATAGCAGCCCAGATGACCAGCCAGAGAAAGTGGATCAGGAAAGTGCAAGAACTAGATTCAGAAAAAAACCTCATGGGTGAGGAAATGAAGTTCCCCAAGCCATGAAATTAAAAGACGCTTGCTCCCTGGAAGAAAAGTTATGACCAACCTAGACAGCATATTAAAAAAGCAGAGACATTACTTTGCTGACAAGGTCTGTCTAGTCAAAGCTATGGTTTTTCCAGTATTCATATATGGATGTGAGAGCTGGACTATAAAGAAGGCTGAGCGCCAAAGAATTGATGTTTTTGAACTCTGGTGCTGGAGAAGACTCTTTTTAAAAAAAAAAAAATATTTATTTTAATTGGAGGCTAATTACTTTACAATATTGTAGTGGTTTTTGTCATACATGGACATGAATCAGCCATGGGTGTACATGTGTTCCCCATCCTGAACCCCACTCCCACCTCCCTCCCCATCTCATCCCTCCAGGTCATCCCAGTGGACCAGCCCTGAGCACCTTGTCTCATGCATTGAACCTGGACTGGTGATCTGTTTCACATATGATAATATACATGTTTCAGTGCTATTCTCTCAGATCGTCCCACCCTCACCTTCTCCCACAGAGTCCAAAAGACTGTTCTATACATCTGTGTCTCTTTTGCTGTCTCGCATATAGAATTATCGTTACCATTTTTCTAAATTCCATATATATGCGTTAGTATACTGTATCGGTGTTTCTCATTCTGGCTTACTTCACTCTGTATAATAGGCTCCAGTTTCATCCACCTCATTAGAACTGATTCAAATGTATTCTTTTTAATGGCTGAGTAATATTCCATTGTGTATACGTACCACTGCTTCCTTATCCATTTGTCTGCTGATGGACATCTAGGTTGCTTTATGTCCTGGCTATTATAAACAGTGCTGTGATAAACATTGTCTCTTTGTACACGTGTCTCTTTCAATTCTGGTTTCCTCGGTGTGTATGCCCAGCAGTGGGATTGCTGGGTCATATGGCAGGTCTATTTCCAGATTTTTAAGGAATCTCCACACTGTTCTCCATAGTGGCTGTACTAGTTTGCATTTCCACCAACAGTGTAAGAGGGTTCCCTTTTCTCCACACCCTCTCCAGCATTTATTGTTTGTAGACTTTTGGATAGCAGCCATTCTGCCCGGTGTGAGAGGTAGTCAAGGTACCTCATGGTGGTTTTGATTTGCATTTCTCTGATAATGAGTGATGTTGAGCATCTTTTCATGTGTTTGTTAGCCATCTGTATGTCTTCTTTGGAGAAATGTCTGTTTAGTTCTTTGGCCCATTTTTTGATTGGGTCATTTATTTTTCTGGAATTGAGCTTCAGGAGTTGCTTGTATATTTTTGAGATTAATTGTTTGTCTGTTGCTTCATTTGCTATTATTTTCTCCCATTCTAAAGGCTATCTTTTCACCTTGCTTATAGTTTCCTTCGTTGTGCAAAAGCTTTTAAGTTTAATTAGGTCCCATTTGTTTAGAAGACTCTTGAGAGTCCCTTGGACTGCATGGAGATCAAACCAGTCCATCCTAAAAGAAATAAGTCCTGAATATTCATTGGAAGGACTGATGTTGAAGCTGAAACTCCAATACTTTGGCCACCTGATGCGAAGAACTGACTCATTGGAAAAGACCCCAATGCTGGGAAAGACTGAAGGCAGGAAGAGAAGGGGATGACAGAGGGTGAGATAGTTTGGTGGCATCACCGACTTGATGGACATGAGTTTGAGCAAGCTCTGGGTGTTGGTGATGGACAGGGAGGCTTGGCATGCTGCAGTCCATGGGGTCGCAAAGAGTCGGACACGACTGAGCTACTGAACTAAACTGAACTGAAGCCTGGAGCTGCCAATGATCTGGTGTCTCCAGCCCCCATCTTCTCCCACTGCAGGAGTGGCCGGATAAACTGCCAGAAGAGCCAAAGGTAAGGTCATCATGGCAGCAGATCATGGAACACTCAGATTGTTAGAATCTTTCAGACACGGCAGTCCAGTAGATGCCACTGTGTGTGTGTGTGTGTGTGTGTGTGTGTGTGTGTGTGTGTGTGTGTGTGAATGAATGAAGCACTTCTGTACTGTTCTTATCTGCTATTAACAGTTAGCCAAATGAATAATGAGTTTGCCAGAATACTGTATTGATATATTGGTAGGTCTCCTACATGCTTTTTCCAGTTCTGGTTTTGGCCATCCATGTTTGGGAGAAGGAGGAAAGGTAGTCCTTAGACAGTACTGCCTTTGGGAGGTGGAACAATGGCCCCCAAAGAGCCCATGTCCTGATACTAGTACCCATGAATATGTAACCTACAATGGCAAAGGAACTTCAAAGAGGTGATTACGGATCAGGTGCAGCTAGTAGTAAAGAATCTGCCTGCCAAGGCAGGAGATGCTGGAGATGGCAGGAGACGCCGGAGACGCAGGTTTAATCACTGGGTCAGGAAGATCCCCTGGAGAAGGAAACGACAACCCACTCTAGTATTCTTGCCTGGACAATCCCACGGACAGAGGAACCTGGTGGGCTACAGTCCAAGGGGTCACAAAGAGTTGGACATGACTGAGCAACTAAACAACTGTATAACATAGGGATCTATATTTATATTCAGTAATAAACTATATGGAAAAGAATATGAAAAGGAATAGATAGATATATAAGCATAACTGAATCACTCTGCCATACAGTAGAAACTAACACAACATTGTAAATCAACTGTTCTTCAATAAATAAATAATCTCCAAATTTCTAATTTGAGGATTTAATACTAAAGCAAACTGAATTTCAGCTCTTTATATAATTTTTAGCTTGAGGAACAGTTGACTCACAGATTGTACATCAGGTCCTATAAGGTACATGAAGTTATAATCTGGAAAAACAAAAGAGCAGCATTGTTTTATGTTCTACAAAAACACCTGTGACTGCCCTACAGAACTGGAGGCAAAGAAAATTGATGCAAACATCAAGTTCATGCTACAGGCCATGAATGGTGGAGTCCTTTGTCTCAGACCCACGAGTCTTGTGTCTTCTGCCAGCATCCATGAAACTCTACAAGACTAAGTAGCTAGTCTGCAAGTACAGTAAAATCCCCACCCTTCACAGTAATTAAGAAAGGATCAAAAACACTTCGGAATAAATTTAACAAAAACAAATGTAAGACATAACTAAAAAAATATTGCTGAGAGACATTAAAGAAAATCTAAATAAATGGAAAAATACACTGCCTTCAAGAACTGGAAGACTCAGTTTTGTTGAGATAGCATTTCTCCCCACACTGATGTACAGATTCAATGCAATCCTAATCAAAATCCTAGCAGGCGTTTTAAAGGCACTCAATTTTAAATTTAGATGGCAAAGCAAAGGACCTGGAAGAGCCAAGCAATCTGGAGAAACTAGAAACAGGTTGGGTCTTATATTACAGGGTTTCAAGAGATACTTTATAGTCTGGAAATATAGCTAAAGTAATCAAGAGAGTATGATATTAGCACAAGGATTGACATATAGATCAACAGAACAGAATAGAGTCCAGAAATAGTCCCACATATAGATGGTCAGTCGATTTTTGGAAAAAAGTACAAAGGTAAATTGATGGTGGAAAAGATAGTTTTTTCGACAGATTTAACAGCAGAACAATTGGATACAGTAAGTCCCCTACAGGTGAACAATTTCTGTTTCAAGAGCCGGTTCATAAGTTCAGTAAAGTTAGCCTAGGTATGCAACTAACACAACCAGCTATATAGTACTGTACTGTAACAGGTTGATAGTACTTTTCAACAAATAATACATAAAAAACAAACACAAAAAATTAAGCATTTTTAATCTTACAGTACAGAACCTTGAAAAGTATAGTAGTATAGTACAACAGCTGGCACACAGGGGAACATTCACATCAGTGAAAGCTTGCAACTTGAAGGTTCATATGTAGGGGATTTACTGTATTTGTAGGTAATAAAAATGGGCCATCAGGAAATGTGGAGAAACGGATCTAAGAGAAATGAGGACTGTACCTGATGTGTATTTCTATCCTCACACTGACTCCAAGTAGGAAACATCAGCTCCACCTTTAACAGGAAGAAACTGAAGTTCAGCAACATCAACAGAAAGGGCCATGACCACACAGCTAGGAAATGAGGAAGGCAAGGTTCTAGCCTGGTGATCTCCGAATCAAAGGACCGCCCCAGGGTGGGAAAACAGGTTCCAAGTCCTCCAGGAGGCTGAGTGTCCCCCCTGCCCTGGGCCACTCTCTCCATCTCCAGGTGCCACCTCAGCCCCACTACCCATGGCAGAAAGAGATGAAGGATGCCTCGCTCAACTGCACATTTGGTTCTGCGATGTTGGGTGTGGGGAAGGGAAGGAGTCATGAGTCTATGGAACTGTGGGAGCCTGTTTTCTCCAAGTGGATTGGGATCAGAGTTCAAGTTGTCTTTAAGTTCAGGGTGTGGTTCAGAGTCAGTGGAGGTCACCCACTGTTGCAGAGGTGGGGTGTGCTGGGAGAAAGGCATGGAGATGACTGTGGGAGCTGGGGTCCACGGCACCTCCTGCCCCGGGAATCCTCAACAGAGAGCATTTGGTGGGGGCCTGAGAGCTCCTAAGAGGAGACTTGGAGGGATCAGGCTGCAGATGTCAGGAGGTGGGAGGGAAGCTCCTAGAAGATGCGCCCCCTCCCCCTCCCCCGTTGTGTTCCAAGATCCTGCGTATGTCCTCTCCGAAAGGACAGTACCAGTGTTCACTCCCCGGCCCCTGGTTGGCCTCATAAATAACAGTCCAGGGTAAGTGCTGCAAACTCTTCAGCATCTGTAGATACTGTCACCGGCTCTTCTCTACGCCCCTCTAACTTAAATCCCTTAACAACTGCCTTTGACCATCCACACTTCCTATTCCTATTCATACATTCAGAAAACTAAGATCATGGCATCTGGTCCCATCACTTCGTGGCAAATAGATGGGGAAACAGTGACAGACTTTATTTTTTTGGGCTCCAACATCACGGCAGATGGTGACTGCAGCCATGAAATTAAAAGACGCTTACTCCTTGGAAGAAAAGTTATGACCACCTAGACAGCATATTAAAAAGCAGAGACATTACTTTGCCAACAAAGGTCCGTCTAGTCAAGGCTATGGTTTTTCCAGTAGTCATGTTTGGATGTAAGAGTTGGACTATAAAGAAAGCTGAATGCTAAAGAATTGAAGCTTTTGAACTGTGGTGTTGGAAAAGACTCTTAAGAGTCCCTTGGACAGCAAAGAGATCCAACCAGTCCATCCTAAAGGAAAACAGTCCTGAACATTCATTGGAAGGACTGATGTTGAAGCTGAGACTCCAATACTTTGGCCACCTGATGCGAAGAACTGACTCACTGGAAAAGACCCTAATGCTGGGAAAGATTGAAGGCGGGAGGAGAAGGGGACGACAGAGGGTGAGATGGTTGGATGGCATCACCGACTCAATGGACATGAGTTTGAGTAAACTCTGGGAGTTGGTGTGGACAGGGATTCCTGGCGTGCTACGGTCCGTGGGGTCGCGAAGAGTCAGACACGACTGAACGACTGAACAGAACTGAACTTCCTATTCCTCATCCTGACATGTGCCTCACTTTCAAAGAATCCCCAGCCTTCCAAAAGGATGAATTTGGCTTCCCTCATGGCTCAGCTGGTAAAGAATCTTCCTGCAATGCAGAAGACACTGGTTCAATCCCTGGATAGGGAATATCCCCTGGAGAAGGGAATGGCTACCCACTCCTGTATTCTTGCCTGGTGAATTTCATGGACAGAGGAGCCTGGCGGGCTCCAGTCCATGGGGTCACAAACAGTCAGACACAACTGACCAACTAACACTTTCACTTTTCCAAGGATGAATTACCTGGCCTGAAGGTTTCTCTCCTCCCTGAGCCTTTTTTTATCAGTACATGGCCATATATTTAATTATCAAATAGACCATTGAACTCATGCTAATAAACCATGTATTTCATTTAACTGTAGGGTAAACTATTATGTAACAAATTTATTGTACACAAGTATAAATAGAGGACGTACAAGTAATTCCTCTCTCTTAACACAGGCTGACCCAGACCAAATAGTATAAAATAAAAAACACCCCAAAAAGCAGCTTCAGAGATACTAAACATACACATTTATTTAGAGCCCTACATCTCACAAATGTAAATATCAATAGAGGTACCAAAGTAGGTATCAACAAACTCCACCCAATGGTTTTAATATAAGAGATATGGATCTGGTCTTTATAACATCATATCTGAGTTTAACTAGTAACTGGTGATTATTCCGATTCTGAAATATAAAAGGGCTTGTTCTATCCTTTCTCAGATGTTTACCAGGTAAAAGACACAAACCAAGGAGTCCTTGAATCTCTTTTGGCTCCTTTCTGAGGATTTCTGAGGACTTTAGCCTGAGGGTCACCTTTCCATTTTCACTCCTAAGTTTTCTCCTTCACCTCTGTAGCCGCAGGGCCTATTTCCAGCCAGACAGAGAGCTGGCATGTACTCAGAGTTGCTGGAATTCAGAATAGTAAGGGCATCCCTGGTGGCTCAGCTGGTAAAGAATCCACCTACAATGCAAGAGACCCAGGTTCCATCCCTGGGTCAGGAAGATTCCCTGGAGAAAGGAATGGCTACTCACTCCAGTTTTCTTGCCTGGTAAATCCCATGGACAGAAAAGCCTGGTGGGCTACAGTTTGTGGGGTTGCAAATAGGCAGACATGACTGAGTGACTAACACTTAACACTAAAGGAAGTCCCAGCGTGGAAACAAGTGTTCCCTTTGCTCCACCATGTAGGATTTCTCTCTCCCCATTTTTAAAACCCACAGTGCAATACTACACATTTGGAAGCATTTGCAAATGTAGTAAAAGCATAATAGCACATGTGGGCAGGACAGGCATTGCCTTGAGGAGGCTGGTTATTCCTGGGAAGAGTGTAGGAGGCTTTAGCTATATCTCAAGGGGTCAGCAAATTTTTTTTCCATAAAGGGCGAAAGAGCAAATATGTTAGATTGGTCTCAACTATTTAATTCTGCCAAGGTAATGTGAAAAGAGCCACAGACAATACGAATAAGTGTGGCTGTGTTCCAACAAACTTTACTTATGGACATGGAAAACTTGAATTTCCTATAATGTTCACATTATAAAACATTATTCCTCTTTTGATTTTTGTTTCAACCCTTGAAAAAATGTAAATGCTATTCTTAGCTCACAGATCATACAAAAACAGGTGGTGGGCTATATAAAAACAGGTGGGATCTGGCCTCTTAGCTGTGCTTTGCAGATCCCCTGCTGTACCTGATAATTTTATTTCTAAGAAAAAGAGGGAAAAAAAGAAGAGAAGCAATTATGGCAATGTTAACATTCACTCAGTCTGAGGTGAGTGCATGGGTGTCTTGCAATATGATTTGCTATACTTTTCTATACTTTCAAATATTTTAGAGTTTTCCAAAAATTCAAAAAAGGAAAAAGCCTGGAAATAACCTTCCAAATTCTCCCAGAGCTTATCACTGGGTGCTGGAATTGAAGTCACTTTTTTAAACTTTTCTTCTCTTCTATAATGGGTATTTCTTTATTACTTTTATAATCCTAGGGGTTGAGAGGAAAGGGATAAAACATTGATGTGTGTACATGTGTGCTAAGTTGCTTCAGTCCTGTCCAACTCCATGTGACACTATGGACTGCAGCCTGTCAGGCTCCTCTGTCCATGGGATTTTCCAGGCAAGAATACTGGAGTGGGTTGCCATGCTCTCCTCCAGAGGATCTTCCCAACCCAGGGATGGAACCCAGGTCTCTTATGTCTCCTGCATTGGCAGGTGGTTTCTTTACTTCTAGCACCACCTGGGAAGCTCCAAAACACTGACATAAACATTATATTCTTTAAAAATCAGACAGAGGAGCTTGACCCATAGCCGGTGGTCTTCCCTGGGGACTATCGGTGACCCAGGAGCCTCTTTCGCAACATCGCAGGAAGGGCTGCCCCAGCCCCCAGCCCATGACCCCCACTCCTTAAACGGGCCCCTCCCTCTGCAGATGGTTCTGCCTCTGGGGGTGGGATCAGAGGGCTGTATCCTGGGTCCTGGGAAGCCCAGGGTCCCATCCCAGGAGGACTCAGAGGTTGCCGCTGCTGGGGGAGGGCGCACAGGCCCCCAACCAGCTTGCTGCTAAACACACACCTCTGAACTGGTTCCTAGACACCAGGTGGAACGGTGACTATACAGACAGTTAATGGCAAACCCAGGCTTCTCTCAGATCTCCAGATCCATCCAACTTCTCCAGCAATGTCCAATTCTGCCCGCCACCCCACCCCCAACTTTTGGACCCCCTGTAGCCTCCAGTACTTTATCTATCTCCTGAAGATGCTCCCCAAAGCACCCCGCCCCCACTGTAGTCCAGTGTCCCTCTCCCACCCCTGCAGCATCAAGAGTCAGAGCAGGCCTGTTAGCCATGCTCTCCACTCTGGAGGCCTCTTTCCCCACCCCAAGCCGCCCCACTTGCCCAGGCCTACCTCACCACCAGCCCCCACCCTTCTCACTGTGAGCATGGCCCCCTGACCTCTCTCTCCCAGCTCAGACCCATTCCTCTTGCACCAGGAAGGCCGACACAGTCATCTACGATCCCTGATTTCCACTCTCCCCACCTCCCTGCTCCCGGGATCATGTCAGTCTAGCTTGCTGGAGGCTTAAAATCATTTTCCTAAATCGCAGCTCTGGTAAGTACAATGAGAGTGAAACATCAAGGACTCGGCCACTCAGTAGCTGGGTGATGCTGAGCAAGTCACTTAACCCATCTGAGCCTCAGTTTTCTCATCTGCAACACAGAGCTGATAAGATTATCTGTGAGAAAGGACTTCCCTGATGGCACAGTGGAGAAGAATCTGTCTGCCAATGCAGGGGACATGGGTTTGATCCCCGGTTCGAGAAAATTCCACATGCTACTGGACAACGAAGCCAGTGCACCACAAGCCACTGAGCCCATGCTCTAGAGCCCGAGAGCCGCAACTACCGAGCCCCTGTGCTGCAAGTACTGAAGTCCACGCACCTAGAGCCCGTGCTCTGCAAGAGGAGCCACCACAATGAGAAGCCCGCACACAGCAATGGAGGGGAGCCCCCCACTAGCCACAACTAGAGAAAGGCCACAAGCAGCAACCAAGACCCAGTGCAGCCAAAAATAAATAAATAAGCAAAAACCTTTCTTTCAAAGATTATCTGTGAGAACAAGGACTTAACGAAACACTGCACATGAAGAACTTAAAAGGGAACACCTGGAAAAGGAAAAAGTTGGTGCAAAAGGAAAGTTGGTGCTATTATAATGACTGTTATTTCCAGAATTCTCCCTTTGAGTCCCCGTGGCCTGCCAGAGGGGAGTTCCAACCTCTTGGCTCACCATTCAAGGCCCTGCCTGCCCTTCCAGTCACACCATCTGCTAACCCGCTTACCGGCCACCTTCCTCTTAGGCCCGGCTTCCTGCGGGTGGGGGCTGACTGTACGCTCTACGCTCTACAGCAGCCCCTGGCACAGGGCTTGCAAACAGTAGGTGGCTCACTAAAGCTCTGCTGCTCTGAACAAGTACAAGTAACACTTGTAGCAGCCTCTGGGGGGTGGGGGGTGGGGCAGAGAATGCCAAGGAACCATCTGGATGGTTCCGATCCCCACAGGCATCACATTTTATTTCTAGATCAGCCCTAACAGAGCTACAATTAACCCCTCAGGCTTTGGATGAACAGATAACGACAACTCACCCAGCCTATAACGATACCCTGTGTTGTTTCACATCTACTTGTTCAAAGAACTTCTGAGCCCAGAGGTCACACAGCATTTATGGTGCACTCAGGAAGACTCCCACCCTGGCCATATTCCTGGGCCAAACCCAGTCCCCAGGATAGAGATGTAAGTGAAAAGTGAAAGTTGCTCAGTCGTGTCCAACTCTTTGTGACCCCATGGACTATACAGCCCATGGAATTCTCCAGGCCAGAATACTGGAGTGGGTAGCCGTTCCCTTCTCCAGGGGATCTTCCCGACCCAGGAATTGAACTGGGATCTCCTGTATTGCAAGTGAATTCTTTACCAGCTGAGCTACCAGGGAAGCCCTAGGATAGAGATATAAATGGATTTAAAAAAATAAACGAAAAACAACTTTTCCCTAAGACTAGCCCAGATTGCTGACTTATTGATTTCCAATCTCTAAATCCAAGTTCTACAAACCCCCAAGCCAAAGGACACCAAAAGGAGGTCCATCATTGGCTGCCTGGCTCCCTCTGGCCCCACTTTCTTCCTCTCCCCTCTTTTCCCCTCATCCACCAGAGGCCTAGGGAAGCGGGCAGGGCCTCGCACCCCCACACCTTCCTCCCTGGGCTCTGCCTTTTCCATTTCACAGCCGTGTCAACACATCACCTCTAAGGGCCAAGAAGAAAGAAATAACACAGCCCAGATGCCGACAGAGCTCTCCTGTCTGTCAGGGAGAAGAGAGAAAGGAAATAAAAGCTAACAAGACTTCCAAAACCAAAATCCCCAAACCTCCTCTCGGGTACCTGGCAGCTGTCAAAGTCAACACGGGAACCCGGAGGAGGCGGGGGATAGCCCATCCCAAATAAAAACGCAGGCAGCTGTGGAGTCTGGGATTCAGAGACCAAGCACGGCTGCGTTTCCAAGGACGTGATCGGCGTCCTCACGGGCTCAGCTTCTCTGCTAACGTACAGGTGGTCTGTCTAGACTGCGGAACCAAGCCCGTCCTTTCCTGAGAACCGAGTCTACTCTTTTTTAATTTTTTTTTCATTCGTATTATTTGGAGGGCTATTGAGATTCCCCTCACTTCCTTATTTATGCAATCAGAGGAAACCACAGCACAGAGAACCGCTTCCAAACTCAAGGCCACGTGGGCCAATTTCAGATGGATAATTAAATATTGAACAAACGCTGAAATGCCTCTACTGGATTGGGACGGCTAAAAATAACCACTCTGCCACTCCACGCACGGGCATCTCCGCTGTTCCCTCTCAAAACCCTCCTCCCAGCAACTGTCAAACACAACCTTGCCAGAGACACGGCAGGCAGGCGGGGGTGGGAGGGGGGCAGACCAGGAACCAACTCCCCAAACACCTACTTAACAGAAAACAAAACTTCAGCTCCCAGCAAGCTCTGAATGTTCCTGACCAGGAAATACTCTCCCTTTCCTGACATTTAACCAAGTGGCCTCAAGAGGAAGGTGCAGGGGAAATATCACAGCCATTGCTTTTCTTTTAAAAATAGCCAAAAGGCTACATGTCATTTCAAAGCATAACACGTATGAGGTTCGGGACGTGAGCATGTTTGTGTCAAGTTACACAGGAATTCAACCCCTCTTCCCTCCCACCAAGAAGACCCAGCTGCCTCAGTGTCTCCATCTGGGCTAATCTCTTTTTTTTTTTTTTTTTTAATTTTTAAATTTATTTTTATGTTTTGGCTGCAACGCACAGCAGGCAGGATCTTAGTTCTCTAAATGGGGATTGAACCCGCGCCCCTGGCATTGGAAGCACACAGTCTTAACCACTTGACCTGCCACCAAGGAATTTCCCTATCCGCGCCAATCTTCCGCAACAAACAAAATCAATACCGAAATAGGATGCAAAGGAGTGTGGATTTCAGACATAGATCAAGTTAACATCTTTACATAACCTCGGGCAAGGGGCCTTGGCTCTCTGAGCCTGTTTCCACAGCTGTCATGGGGAACAGTTAGTTCCTAGGGCCAGAGCTGCAGGAGACAGCTAGGATCAATCCCTCCGACCTCCCCCATCAGCAGCTAAGCAAAGCAGGCTCTGGGGCCATGCCTGTGTCACCAGGTCTCAGGAAGTACCGGATGCACTGAGGCAGAGACAGGGGGCCCAGCAATCAGAGCTCCAACCTGACCCACTGAAGTGTGCTTCCTAAGCATGAGATCGGGAGGCCAGGAGCCTTGGTTCAAAACCTGGCCTCTTCCTCCACACCCTGAGATCATTTCCTCACCTGGCAAAGGGAAGTGATGGTGATGACCCCAACCTCTAGGAGGGTTGGAAAGTTAAAAGGAGAAGGTCAGGTGAAGCACTTAGCACCGGACCTGGCAGATGGTCAGGTGGGCAAAAGGAAGCTATTTTCTTCCTTATTATTAGAGGTGAGGAGGATGGGCCAGAAACACAAAGACCAAGAGACTGACATTCCCGTGGACGTACTGGGGCCTCTGGCCTCCCTCAAGAGCCTAGACAGCTTGGGGAAGTGGGCCTCAAACTACCTGCCTGTCTTCAAGGGACCTCACATCAAGGGATGCTAAGTAAGCCCTCAGCACAAAGCAACTTGGTGGAAAAACAGGGCGGAGGCTGTAAGACCTGTGACCTGCCCAGGGAAAGGACATGGTTGGCAGGCATGAATGGGAGCAGGGGTGGGACAGGGGAAGAGACTGGGCCTGGGGAATGGCCTGAGTCATCCAAGGCACAGAGAGAGGCCGACCAGGAAGACTGACCCCCCCGCATGTAGATGCCAGTGGGGTCACTCCCCTGCCTCCCTCCTGAACTATGGCCAGGATGGCTGTGAACACTCAGTAGAGTTGTTGACTGTGCAAATCAGATAGGAAGAGGAGGAGGTGGCCTTATCAAAACTGAGGCCTGACCTCAGAAGGATCTGTCTACGGAGGAACAAGGTGGTGTGTTCACAAGCTCAGAATGTGCAGTGAGGCACAGCTGGGCTCTACTCTTCCTGAGCTGCGTGAAGATGGACAAGGCTCCCACTCTCTGGGACAGTTTCCTCACCTAACAAATGAGAATAATGCCAGTATCCATCTCACAGTGCTGTTGTGAGCATTAAATAAGGCAAATAACCAAGTTAAGCCCAGTGTCAACATGGAGCAGGCATTCAGCAGACAGCAGTCATTGGAACTTTATCACCTGCCACGAGAAGGAGTGAGGCTCCCAGGACATGAGGCATGTAAAGGTGAGGAGGGCCTGGGGAAGCTGGGGCCGATCCCCTCAAAGGAGGGATGGTGTCTCAGCAGGAACAAAGGGAGAAACAAGGCAGAAAAGGGTATGTGCACAATCTCAGCAGTCTCAGCCAAGTTGGGGGCCCTTGCATGGACATTTAAAGACTGAGGGGACCACAAGGTACAACCAGCCCCCACCAGGGCTGTTCTCAGGCTTGTCCAGCCCCCAGGGCCCACACCACTGCCCAGGGGCCTCTCAGTAGGTCTCCCTGAAGCCAAGGTCCCCAGGAGTGGTCCCAGCACCCGCCTTTCCCTCTGATGGCATTTGGGCACCTCTCTAACCATTGCTCCCAGGTAGGAAGCAGATTCTTTAAACCAGCAGCCCCCCCAATCACGTTGCCACCTTACTGGGGTTCCATATACCCCACTCTGTAAAAGTGGCCCCTCTGTGCCTCACTGTCTCCCTCTGGACCCCAGGGGTTGGATCACTTAGCTGCCAACTTCTAAGTCCTGGGAGGGGACCACCACCTCAGGGGATCAGCCCCAGTCCTCCTGGGCACCTTTGTGAGGTCCTCCTGCCTGCATTCCTCGGAGGGTGCTGGGGCACTCCTGGGAGCCCCCTCCCGAGGCCCCTCTCACTGACTCCAGCATAGCTCAGCAGGAAAGACCCCCAGGTGGAGGGGTGGAGAAGCACACAGCAGTCAAGGCATAGGGCCATGCCATGGGGTGTGTGGGGGCGTGGCAAAGGAACTGACCATTTAAGGCGAAAACACAGGCCAAGACTACAGCGCCCAGGCAGGGCCTGGCATGTGTCTGGATGCCTGGAAAAACTCAGATAAAGACATAAAGAAAAGAACCTTCCCTGAGTATAGGGATGGGCACTCCAAGAGATCTCTTGACATGTGGAGGCTACAGGACAGGATTAGCCCCAACTGACAGATGGGGAAACTGAGGCCCTGGGATGTGCCTAGTTACATAACTAGCTCATGGCTGATCTGACCTCATTTCCCACTACCTGCTGCCCTATACCCCAAAAAGGACTCAATGCCCCACAGCAGCTCAACAAGCCAGCCTCCCCAACTGACTGGGAGCTTGTCAAGAGCTGGGAGCCTGTGCAATTCATCCCCATGTGGCCCCATTCCCAGCACATAGTAGGTGCTCAAGCCATGTTTGCTAGCTGAGTGAATGGGCAAACTTTATTCACGCAGGGGCGAAATACAAGTTTTCCCGGGGGTAGAAGCAGCTCAGACAGACAAAGCTTATCTTGACCTTGGTGGGAGTAGGTGGGAAGGTACTCTGGCTTGGTGACACATTTTGGGTGGCAGGACCCCCTCAAATTCATGGGTCATACCTAGCCTTCAAGTGGGCTGAGTCACAAGGTCCAATGTAAAGTAGCCAGATGACCCTTGTCACGTCAGTGTCACCATTTCCAGCCTGCCCCTGGCCATCATCAAACTTTGTGCCCCAGCCCCACCAACCACAGACTCACTCTGCCTCTTCTGAGGATTCAGGGCCCAGTGAAGGGAGGAACCTTGCTTAGTGCCCCGCTCTGGTCACACCTTGGGGGGCTGCAGACACTGTCCCTCACTGGCAGCCCTGCCAGAGACAAAGTCTTCCTCTTAAGCCTGAAGGGAGCTCCCCACCACCCACTCCAGAGAGACAGTGGGGGCGGTGGGCAGACGGGTGGCAGACTGGTCACAACCCTTCCACTGGCCAGGCCCAGCTAGGTCCCCACCACCTGCCAACTCTTCCCTGTTCTTTCCTGTTTCTGAACACACACACATCTGAGTTCTCGGTCATTGTCCTTCCTTGCTGGTGGCAGATGCCAGAATGGGTGTTAAGCAAGGGCCAGATCAGGGCTGGGATGCTTGGGGACCTGATGATGTCACCACCATGGGACCAAGCACCCCCTCCCCCACCCCGCAGATGGGGAGACTGAGGCCTGAGGTCACAAAGGATGAGCTCAAGGCCTTGGGGTGGCGCCCCCAGCAAGAGTTCCCACCTGGGTGGGGGTGCGACCCTCAGGGGGAGGGGTGGCCCTGGAGGCAGAGTCAGGGATCTGGGAGTTTACTGGAGGGAGGTTTGCCCCCAGCCGGGTAGCTCCACCTCTTAGCCTGCCAGGCATTTCCCCTGCTCCCACCCGTGATTCCACATTGCTCAAGGGCCTATAATCAGGCCCCAACTACTGTTCCCCACTATCCCCTCTAACCAATGCACACCCTCTGCCACCCCAGGATGAATTCCGCCCACAATAAAGTAAAGTTAGTTACTCAGTCGTGTCTGACTCTTTGCAACCCCATGGACTGTAGCCCTCCAGGCTCCTCCATCTATGGAATTTTCCAGGCAAGAATACCTGCATGGGTTGCCATTTCCTTCTCCAGGGGATCTTCCCGACCCAGGGATAGAACCCAGGTCTCCAGCATTGCAGGCAGACTCTTTACCATCTCAGCCACCATACCAAGACACTTTCTAACTCCCCGTCTTTGCACTCTGTCTGGAGTAAGGACATCCTTACTTACTCTGCTCTGTAAGGATAAGGACTTACTTACAGGTAAGACTTAATCTGCTCTATATGAGTAAGGACTGCTGCTCTGTCCAGAGTAAGGACATCCACAGCTCACACCACATCAATTGTGGCCTGAGTCCCAAGCAGCACAGGCTTCTAGCTTTCCATGTATGGGGTTGGCCAAAAAGTTCATTTGGGTTTTCCCATAACATCTTATGGAAAAACCCGAAGGAGTTTTCGGGCCAGCCCAATATTTGCTGCCCTCAGTCCTTAAACAACCCTGCCGTCATCACCTCCATTTACCAGTCAAGGCCACTGAGGCTGAGAGGTAACTGGCCAAAGGACGGCTTTGTGCAGACCTGGGGCTTGAACTCCCATCTGACTCAACCACTCCCTCTGCCAAAAGAAACTCTAGCCAGGTGGTGAGACCCAGTCCAAATGTCACCTTCTCTGGGAAGTTCTCCCTGATTTCCCCAGACGTAACTTCTGCTCAAGAACAGTTTCTTCCCGCCTTCCTGCAAGCTGGGTGCTTGGCTGGGGCTCTCACACAAGTGAGCCTGGGAGCTGGGGCTCAGGCAACGGCCAGACATGCATTGATTGTCTCCTGCTCAGTTGGCTGAGCAGGAGGGGAGCTTCTGATCCTCTCTGTGCCTGCGGGGCTGAAGCTGGGCTGAGGTCAAGGGGGAAGGGAAGGTCACAGAGGGAATGAGGCAGGGGTAGGGTGGGTGCAGGAGGTGGCCTAAGCTTGCCAGGGCATCTGTACAGCTCCCGCTTCTCACAACCTGAACCTGTTTCTCTCCGAATCTTCCATGTACTACCAGCCCCCTTTGACAGCCCAGGAAGCTGAGAAAAGGGACAAGCCTTGCCCAACATCACAGCGCTTGAGCCCAGATTTCTGGTGGCTCAGGGACAGGTTGGAGGGAGGGAGCAGTCAGGGACCTCTTTAAGGAAGGCAAGTGGGGAGGAGATATCACAAGCCTTGGGAGACGCTTGAAGACAATTCCCAGAACACACGCGCATATGCATTCCTAGCCTCAGCTTGAACCCTTCCACGCATGGGGAACTCACTACCTCAGGAACTCACCACTTCCTGAGGAAGCCCGGTACATTGCTGCTGAGCCCTGACTGTGGGAAAAGTCTTCCCCATTCTGGGGGAGGCAGATGAACTTGTACTGCCTACCTGCCTCCCATATCCTCTCACTGACGAGAAAACTGAGGTTCCGGGCAATCACAAGGTCCAGGCCACAAAACTAGAGCCCAGAGGGGTGGGCACTTGGCCAGATTCCAAGCACAGATTTGCTCAAACTCCTCTGGGTCAGGCTGGGCACCAGGCCAGCCTTCCGAATTCCCAAGATAACCTGATGGTGTTTACACAGCCCAGGTATCCACTAGGTGCTCCCAGCTCCCCCGCCCATCCACTTTCCTCCCACCCATGGGCACCTCCGTGGGCCTGAGCCTCTGCCAGGGACTTGGACCTACCCAGGGCCCTTTGAAGGCCTCCTCCTTCCAGGGGGGCCTCCCCACTCCCTTCTACCCAGCCAGGGAAGGAAGTCCCGGCCCCCACCCAGCCCCCTGGATCACAAGCCTTTCCAGCTGAGGATCCTGTTACTGGAAAAAGAAAATGCTGTTTGCACCTCCCCCCTCCGTGTCCTGCCTCCTGGCCTTGAAACAGAGAAACTCCTTTCAAAGGAGGTGGCGCCCACCCTCGCCCACCCACTCAGAGACGTCCCGGACAGATGTTACAGGCCACCGCTCCTTTGGAGCCAAGGACCCCTGGAATAGGACCCTCCGGAGGTCTACCCACGTGTCCCTCCATCCAAGAGGTGGTGGAGTCCTGGTTAAGTCCCAGAGGAGCCATGAGGGGGTTGGGGGGAGGGTAGGCTGAGAGGACAGGGTCCTGCCGGCCTGGGGAGAGCCAGAACCTGAGCCAGAACCGCTCAGGGTGACTCCATCACCCCACCCACTGCTACTGAATAAACTGAGGCGCAGAGGTCCAAACTGAGGGTCAGAGGCAACAAGCTGAACTGCGATCTCCACTTTGCCTGCCCTTGGCAAGAGGAGACCCCCCAAGCCTCAGTTTCCCCCGATCCCCGACCCGCCCCCCACCCCCAGCGCGGTGGGTGGGGAGAAGCTGGGAGAATGGGGACACAGTAAGGGGCAACCACAGGGGGCGGGTGAGAGGGTCCGGGGTAAATCGACAGCAGGAGGACCTGGGGTCCCAGGCACCCCAGGGCACCCGGCGGTGAGCCGGGCGCTAGGGAGGCCCCGGGGGTCAGGGGTTGGGGTGGCGCCTACCCCTGGCGGGCCGAGTCCGGCTGCGGGAGCGGCTCCTCTGTCGCTGCAGCCGGGGTCGCCTGAGCAGCCGGTAGTAGTAGGAGGGCCCCCCGGTGCTCTTCCTGGCGCCGCCGCCCGCGGACATGCTGCCGCCCGCCGGGCACCGGGCCGGTCCTGGGCGCGCTCACACGGGCCCCATCGCCAGCTCCGGCCGGCCCGGCGGGCGTCCCCGCGTTCTCCCGCGCGCCGCTGCGGCCGCCGCCGAGGCCAAGGCTGCCCCACAAAGTCGCTCAAACTCCTCCTCCCGCTCCCGCCCTCCGCGGAGCAGCCGGCCCCGCCGCGGGGGCCGGGGACCGGGAGGCCGGGCTGGCACCGGCCCGGAAAGTCAGTGCGGGAGAAATCCCGGCCTGGAGTCGGCGAGGCCAGGCGGGCCGGAGTGCCCGGGACCCCAGGCGGGTCCCCAGGAGGGTCATCGACCCTGAGAGCTTGAGGCCGGACCTCTGGGAGCCCGCGGCGCCCCACTCCGCCGGCGGGTATAGACTCCCGCGTTTGTGCGCTCTCTGGACACCGGGCAGGGCGCAAGCAAGGCGATCAGGTGGGCGCCCTGCTCCCGAACTGGTCACTTCCGATTGGGGTTCGAATGAGGCCGGTGCCGCAGGGTTGGTTTCTGCCTCAGGCTCCCTGGCCTGAGCACCGTCCCACAAACACACCCCCTGACACACCAGGGCCCATGCCAGGCAGAAAGCCTTCTCTTGTGGCTCAAACGATAAAAAATCCTCCTGAGGATGCAGGAGATGAGGGTTCGATCCCTGGGTTGGGGCGATCCCCTGGAGAAGGGCGTGGCTAGCCACTCCGGTATTCTTGTCTGGAAAATCCCATGGACAGAGGAGCCTGGAGGGCTATATAGTCCATGGGGCTGCAAAGAGTCGGACAGACTGAGCAACTAACACTTCACTTTCACTTCACTTCAAGCAGGACATTCACCTGTTCTTTTAAAAATCGTCCCGTTTGATACACGTATTACTTTTATATATTTCCAATTAGGGTGTGTATTTCAAGCGCATAAAATGTAGAGAGAACAGAAGGAACACCTATGTATCTGTGGGGGCTCTGCCAAATCTGAACATTTTGTCCCTTTGATCTAAAGTGAAAGTCTCTCAGTCATGTCTGACTCTTTGCGACCCCATGGACTATACAGTCCATGGAATTCTCCAGGCCAGAATACTGGAGTGGGTAGCCTTTTCCTTCTCCAGGGGATCTTCCCAAGCTAGGTTTCCCGCATTGCAGGAAGATTCTTTACCAGCTGAGCCACAAGGGAAGCCCTTGATCTAAACCCTCTCCCAAGTGAAACACCTCAGATGCTGTGAGGTCTCCCTCACTGGGCATTTAAAAGCAGCTCTGGCAGGGCTGCAGACAGGGCAGAACCATCACTACCCCACTGTAGGGATGGAAACTGAGGCTCCCCCTATGGCATCCTGCTGAAAGCCTTCAAGTCAGGCACTCCCCAGCTCAAGAGCCATCCATAGCTCCCCAGGGTCCCAAAGCCACAAGTGCAAAGAAACTTCTTTGGTATTTGAGCCTCCAGCGATCTAGCTCCCATCAAACCACCCCAGCCTCACCTCTGTTCTTCCCCTGCTTCTCACACCTCTTTACTCATAAGAGACACTGGTCCCATCGCTGGGTCAGGAGGATCCCCTGGATGTGGAGGTGGCAACCCACTCCAGTATTCTTGCCTGGAGAATCCCATGGGCAGAGGAGCCTGGCACACTACAGTCCAGCGGGTAGCAAAGAGTCAGACATGACTGAAGCAACTTAGCACACACTTCGCACACACACACACACAGAAGGGACTGGCCTCCTACCGACTTTTCTCTGCTTGGCCAAAGTCCATCGTTCTAGGGCCCACCTCCTGCAGTCACCCTGGCCATTCATGGGAGTATCTCTCTCTACACCGCCTTCGCTCTGGAGCAGCATTTATTTTTAAAATTATTCTCATAACCATCTGCCTAAGCTCCAACCCCTCAAGTACAGAAAGGGAAACTGAGGCCCTGGCAGGGAGATCTAACCTGCCTCAGTGACAGAGGCAAAGGACCTTAGACGGGACTCCAACAAGTAGTCCTAGGGGTGTGTTGGTGGGAGAGTCACGTGGGGGGCCTGAGGGAGTCTGGACGGCTTCCTCCAGCACAGCTGAAAAGGTGGGGCCCTGGAGAGGGTGGGACCGTCTGCGGGAATCCACACCAGATTTTGCACCTCACAAAGGAGACCCCCTCCCTTGCTCCCTCAGCCAGGGGGGAGGGCCCCCAGGTCAGGAGAAGCCTGGATCACAGCTGGAAGCCAGGCGCCTTCCCAGGACCAGGGGGGGAGGGGCCGGAGGGGTATTGCTCCTCCAAACCCTGTCTGGGTTGTCAGAAGCCATCAACTCCCCTGGCCCCTCTCCCAAGAGCTCTGGTCAATCCCTGGAGAAGATGGGAAACCACAAGGGCTGCAAGGACCCCATTAGCCTCCTTTGGCTAAAGCACTGCTCTGGCTCATTTGCAATAGCAGACATTACCAGGAGCCTCTTTTACAAATGCAGAGGCCCCTGGGTAGAGCAATACCATCTTCCATGGAGAGGTGGGCCGGGTTTTAGAGCTTCCTCCAGGGCATCCAGTTTGGAGCCGTCTCACTCATCTGGGCCACCTATCCACACCTTGGGCTCATCTGCAGCCACCTATCCACACCTTGGCATTTCCAGAAAGAATAACTTCTGCAGCCAGGCTCACTAGTTTTGGGGGGAAGAGGACTCCCAGGAGGTGCAGCTCAGGATGGGGGCAAGAGTCATCTGGCCCAGTTTCCTCCCCAAAGCAGGAATTCCCTGATGGGCCAGGTTCTAGCTTTCTCAAAGGAGATGAGAGACTGATCAAGTGATCAAGCTGATTAAGGCTGGGATGAGTGGGTCTCATCTGGGACCCCCAACTAGCAGATTTAGGAGAGTGTGTGTAGAGGGGGGACTTCAGGATCTCATCTGTAAACACAGTTGGGATCCAAAGGTCTGGTGTCGACTCTGCTTATGCTTGGGTTCTCAAGTCCTTCTCTGTGCCTCTGTTTCCTCGCCAACAAGGAGAAGGTACAGACTCCTAACCTATCTGCCTCATGGAGGGAGGAGCTTTTGCATTTATGGCCTTGGGATGGAGTGGGCATTGCCAGGCATCCAAGCTGAACATCTCCTCGGGCCTGTGATGGGTACCAAGAAGACACCAGCTGGGGGGCTGAGTAGGGGAGGGGCAGGGTGGGAGGTGAGAGAAGAGGTCCAGGACCCCCAGGCAGACAAAGCCTGCTCCCTGCACACCCAGAAGAGCATCTGGAATCAATCCCGCTGTGGAGCAAACCACCCGCCCCCTCCCGCTGCCCCTGTGGCCTCCTGCCTTCAAACAGAAGCAACCGCTTTCCGGAGACTGCCCAGACTGGAGGTGGGGGGCACCTAAAAATGCACCCCCCCTCACAGCACTACCACTTCCTGCCACAGACCTTCCTTCAGGGGAAAGCCCCAGCCAGCATGGGCTCCCCAGACCCTTCCCACCCATGAGCCAGGGGCCCTGCAGGCTGTAGTCCCTCAGTGGTCTTCTCCCACCACAGTCCTGCCTCCAGAGGGTCTCCTGAACAGGCCTGGCTTCTACCACCCCACATGCTGTTTTGGGTGGGGTTCAAGGCTGCAGCCTCCGTTGCCCCCGGCCCCCAAATGGCCCAGCTTGTTAAACATGTATTTCTGAGGTTTCTCCAAGATGCTTGGTTCAGTGGGTCTGGATGAAGCCTGGAAATCTGCATGTTTAGTAAGTGCCAGGCAAGGGGATTGAGGCTAGTTAAGTCAGATCCAACCTGACTACACATCACCTTCATCATCCCTCAAAAGCCCCCAAAGATGAACTCCCAGAGTACCACAAAGGACCAAGCTGTCACAAAGCCCCCAGTCCCCTCCCTCTGCATGCCAACCCACACCAGGCACTCTGATCTAATCTGCTCTCAGCCTCCAAAGGCTCCAGCCTCTGCCCTGATGGCCACATGGCTGCCATGAAGGTCTCCCTTCTGTACCCATCTGGCGAACTCTCCTCAACCCTCAGGACCCAGCTCAGACATCACCTCATCAAAGCAGCCTGACACTCTCCACTCTCACCACACCCCACCGGTCAGGTTTGAAGAGTGAGGATACAGGAGACCAGAGAAGGATGGACCTGAAGAATTCCACTGTGGGCACAGGACCATCAGGATCAAGCAGTCTGGAGGGGAATAGCATCCTGCTGGGCTGTAAGTCCAGGTCAAGTGCAGGCCAGGCCAGGGCTGGGTCAGGTGGGCTCAGAGGAAAGGAGGGGCCAGCCCAGTGCAGCCTCACATCTTACTGGGCTGTCAGATTTACAGTTGTGTGAGGAAGGAGAACACAGCATACAATCAGAATTACCCCCTGGAAAGCCTTAAATTGCCCATCCGGGACTGTGTTTCCTCCTGTGTAAGGACAGATCACCCATTTCTTCAACTAACGGGCTTCCCAGGTGGCTCTAGTGACAAAGAACCTGCCTGCCAACACAGGAGAGATAAGAAATGCAGGTTCGATTCCTGGGTCGGGAAGATCCCCTGGAGGAGGACATGGCAGCCCACTCCAGTATTCTTGCCTGGAGAATCCCATGGACAGAGGAGCCTGGCAGGCTACAGTCCATAGGGTCAGAAGTGTCACAAAGACTCGGACACGACTGAAGCGACGGAGCACAGCACACAGCAAAGCAGGAGGGCCTGGTCTTTTCAGAAGGGCTATGCTGTGCAGGAAACAACAGCAACAGCAAACATCTCACAGTGGATTCCACTCAGGGAGGAAAGATGCTCACGCCTGGAGGGGACCAGAGTCAGAGACCTCTAACACAGGAAGATTGCAAGTTCGTCTGAGGGTGAAGTTTGGATTTAATAGCAATAAACTGTATTCAGCACTTACTGACTGCTTTAGCTATGCACATTATCTCATTGGATGGTCACCACCTTCATTTCACAGAAAATATTGGCGGCACAGAGAGGGTAAGTAATTCCCCTAAGGTCACACAGCTTGCACTAGGTGTCAGGATGTGAACTCAGGCAGGCTGGAAAGAGCAAAGGTTTTAAGATGGAGCAGGACTTTATGCCGAGATGGAGGAGGGGCAACAGCCTGGAACTTGCCTTAAAAACCAGCTCTGACAAGGAACAGGAGGAGGCAAAAAGGGATGGAGTCCTGACGGGGGAAACACTGGAGCCCACGCCAGGCTTCACACAATGGGTGTCTGGAGGGTTCAGATCTGTCAGGTTTCCTGTCGGGACGAGGGTGCGCAGTAGTGACCAGGGGAAGTCCCCAGCCAGGCAGCCCTGCATACATCCGCCTCCCAGGCTGGTCCCAATCTCTGAGTCGCTGGAGCCCTGGGCAGGGTGGGGACGGGGGTGCTGTGGGGGAACTTCATGGTTGAGGTCACAGATCTCTGCCCCGGGAGGCAGTCTGTCTGACAGGCAATGACGGCTTCCTGTGTCCACTGCTCATCCGGGAATATGGCTGGACCATGAGTAGGACCTTCATTCAGATGGGGGAGGCTGGAGCCGGGTATCACCAGCGTGGCAGGAGGGGCACACAAGCCTGAGAGGTCATGCTCAAGTGCTCCAGGCCCAGCCAGCTGTCCACCACCTCCACCAGCCTCTGGACTTCCTCCCTAAAGCCATCAACAAATTTAATGACATCCATAAAAAATGGCCCAGTCAGGGCTATGATGACCCCAGGCTTAGATGGCCCTGCCCTGCTCAACACAGGCAGAACTAGGGGACCAATCAAGCGTAGATATTGGAACACACACACAGATGGGGCCTCGGGTACTGTGAGTGTTTTTTTGAAATCAAGTCATCCAAAACTGGGCTGAGCCCTTGGGAGAGGCAGAGCTCTTAAGGGGTGAAAGGCCAGTGGGCAGGGTCACTGTGTTTCTTTGGGTGCTGTGTGACTCCAAGAAAGTCCCTTGACATCTCTTGGCCTCAGGTGTCACATGTTAAGACAAGTTATCTCTGCTAATCCAACTCCATGGATCCCATCAGGATCTAGAAATTTCCTCCAGTCCCAAACTATCACCTAGGTGTTTCCTCCCACCCTCCAGAAGCCCAGAGAAGATGACACATCTCTCTTGTACATGTCAACAGCCTGTTGTAAATCCTGGAAGGTTGGCGTTAGAAGGAAACCTCAGAGCAAGTGATGGAACCGGGGAAGCTGTGGACACCCACTTGCCGGGAGATGCCTGCCTTTAATTCATCACAAGCTTGGACCTGGCATCAATTCTCCACACATGGAGGGTCTGATGGGCCATCCCACCCCCGCAGCCAGGGTGGAGCATGATCGCTCCTGCAGATGGGGCAATGAGGCCACGGGAGGGAGGGACTCCCCTGAGGTCACACATGGGAGCTGGGGCTTAGTCCACCTTGGGGCTTAAACAGCGATGCCCAAGACCCCCTTTCCCTCTCAATGACCTGGACCACCCCTCCCAGATGCCTGATGCGTTCCGCCCACAGGTGCCCGGCCTCCACTCCCACGGCTCCACAGCTTGGGGCTCAAAGCCTGCAGCCAGGGGAGGTGGGGATTCGCTCTCCAGGCCCTAGCCTCAGCCCCTCCTTCTCACCCCCATCCCAGCAGCCGGCATTTCAGCCCAGATGGCCAGGCCCAGAGCGACTCTCTCTGCGTACTTCCTCTCCTGCCCTGACCCAGAAACGCTGCCAAGCTCCAGGTGGGCCCATGGCTCCTCTTTCTCCCTGCCCAGCCTGGAGCCAAGTCTCCAGGTCTCAGGCCTCCTTCTGCCCCTTCCAGCTGATGGGCCCAGACAGCTCCACACCCACTGGGCGACAGGAGGGGGTGGCATATGGTCTCAGGGTGAGGTCAGAGAGTCCCCTCCCTTTCCAGGAAGGCCTGCCTGGTCATCTGTGAACCACTTCGTGACTGGCACTGGCCTGGGTTCTGGGGGTAAGGGAGGGGTCTTGTGCCATCCCTGCAGATCCCACTGAGGAGGACAGATGAACCTGCCCAGTAGCCAGCTTCTAGGAAGCTCCCATCTCAGCAGGGAGCTGCAAGAGTATGGGATTTGGAGTGAGGAACCAGCACTTCTTGGCTGTGTGACTTCAGCTTAGTACCTTTACCTCTCTGTGCCTCTGTTTCCTCAACTACAGATGGGCAAGATGATACTTATACTATGTGGGGTTATAGAGGGTCAAATATCATAGTGAATCAAAGCCCTGTGGACAAACTGGCTGACATCTGCCCCTCTAGGCTATTTTCTTTCTCACCAATCTGTGGGCTCCTCGAGAGCAGGACAGTCAGATCTGGTTAGCACATTTACTGACCCAGAGCAGGCTCTCAGTAAAACTGATTGGGAGAGATGGTGGCAGCGTGGGAAAAATGGCTGAGCCCATCTGATCTGGAGTCAGCACTGAGGAGAGGTGGAGGAGGGAGAAATTCTGGAAGACTGCCTGGAGAAAGAGTCATTGGCACTGAGCTAGAAGGCTGAGTAGGAGTTGGCATAGAGAGCAGAGGAGTATATTCTTAGAGGGGCTGGCAGCTTGAGCAAAGACCCAAAGATGGAAAACAGCAAGGCATATGTTGGGGGCAGCATATAGAACCATGAGGCCAGAACAGAGGATGAGGCAGGGGACTGGGGAGCAGGCTCTATGGGGTGTGTAAGGGTGACAGCAGAGAGAAGAGATGGGAGATAGATCCAGGGAGGGATGAGGCCCAGGCAGCCCTGCCAGAAAGGGAGAAATAGAATGGTAAGGAGGGAACTCTGGCTGGGGAGGCAAAGGATCAGGACTCCAGGCCTGCTGTGTGGCTGCATGACTTTGAATGAGTCACAGCCCTCTCTGATCCTCACTCTGCAACTAAAAGGAGAGGCTGGTCCCATTCGGCAGGCCGGCAGGGTGGGGCTAGGCTCAGTTCAGTTCAGTCGCTCAGTCATGTCCGACTCTTTGCAACCCCATGGACTGTGGCACACCAGGCTTCCCTGTCCATCACCAATTCCCCCAACTTGTTCAAACTCATGTTCATTAAGTCAGTGATGCCATCCAACCATCCTATCCTCTGTCGTCCCCTTCTCCTCCTGCCTTCAATCTTTCCCAATCTTCTTTTCCTGCCTTTAATCTTTTTCTTCAATCTAGGGCTAGGCTAGATGCCTGTGAACTACAGTGGGAGAATTCGAAGTTTCCTAGCAGCTTTCTTGAGGAACCACTGGCTAAGATGGTTCTAGACGAGACTGGATACCCACCCAACACTTGAATGGGATGCACATGGCCCCACCACAGGGCTTTTGCACATGCTGTTCCTCTATATCACACTCTAATCTCAGACCTTCAGATGTCAGTTCCGTCCTGCCATCTCAAATATCACATCCCTGCCACCGTATCTCAAGCACCTCTGCCCCAGTCCCCACACCCGATCCCACTGCCTTGTTTTATTTTCTTCACCTTGTCACTTCCTGAAACTACCTTATCTGAGCATTGGGCTGTTCACTAATTGTCTTTCCCCAAACTTTAATGAGGGCAGGGGCCTCCTTAGTCTTGTCCCAGGCATGTCCTCAGTGCACACAGCAGCGCTCAGAAAACAGCTGATGAATGAGAAGAGTGAACGGAGCTGGGCTCCAAACCACCACTCTTTTTTTAAGAAGGGAACCAAGGACAAGGTACTTCACCTCTCTGGGCCTGGGTCTCCTCCGCATGGCATGGGCACAATGGGCTGCAGAATTTACTATCAAGCAGCAACCTGGGCATTTTTTTAAATTTGTGGGGAGAAAATTCATCTTCGGCTTTCATAAAACCACTCTTTATTTCTTGGGGTTTCCCTGATAGCTCAGTTGGTAAAGAATCTGCCTGCAATGCAGGAGACCCTGGGTCGATTCCTGGGTTGGGAAGATGTGCTGGAGAAGGGATAGGCTACCTACTCCAGTATTCTGGCCTGGAGAATTCCATGGACTGTATAGACCATGGGGTTGCAAAGAGTCAGGACACAACTGAGCGACTTTCACTCACAGCAGCCTGGGACTGGTTGGGAGGCCAGGATGGAAGTTCTGACTCTAGGCAGGAGCTGGCAGAAGAAATGAAGGAATGAATACACGCCTTTGCTTTGCTGTGTGCCTTTGGGCGAGGCCCTTCCCTTTCATAGGCCCAGTTTCCTCTCCTAGAAAATGGAGTTGCCTGGGTGGTCTTTCAGATCCCTTGCACACTGACACTCAGGGCTTCTGTTCTCAATCTGGAACAGAAACGGGAGCCCCAGCAGGTGCTAGAGGAGGGGCAGGCTGTGCCAGAGCCATGGTTCTCAACTTAATGGTTTTTCCTGGAGATCCCACCCAGCCCATAGCTGGAATCCAGAGTGAGAATTAAATGCAGCTTCTGCAACCTGTCACCCCTCGACTCCCCTCGAGAGTGAGAACAATGCCGGCCCTGCCCCTACCCAAGGAATGGCATTTTGACTGGAAATTCTACCATAGGAGAGGAGGAAGGGCTGGAGTCCTAGAATTTCTGTGCCTGCTCAGACAGGAAGTAGCTGAAAGTTTGGGGCCAAGGAAAACAAGTTCAAGGTCATCCTGGAAATCGGTGCCCTGTTCCCCACCATGGTTAGGGACTTGCCCCTTTCCCCAGGTGGGTCTCTCCTGATAATTAATGATTAGCACAGTGTGTGTGTGTTGGGGCGGGATGGGCTGCCCAGGACTTCAGGCAAAGGCCTGTGCTATGCTCAGTTGCTTCAGTCATGTCCACCTCTGCTGTCCGTGGGATTTTCCTGGCGAGAACACTGGAGTAGGTCGCCATGCCCTCCTCCAGGGAATCTTCCCAACTCAGGAATCGAGCCCACGTCTCCTGCATCTCCTGCATTGGCAGGCAGATTCTTTTTACCACTAATGCCACCTGGGAAGCCCAGCAAAGGCCTATGAAGAAGTAAATCTCAAGCAGCCTCATCTAGCATACCTTGGATGACAGGGAGCTCACTACTGAACTGGACCCCTGTCCTCAGAAAGGCTGAATGTGCAGATGCTTTCTCACAGCTAGGTCTTGCAGAAGACCTTCAGGGATCTAGTGTGCACCCTCTCTCTAAGCATGGCTTAGAGGGCTTGGGACTTGCCCAGGGTCACCCAGACGCCCCCAGCCACTCCCTGTTTCCAGCAGCAGATGAAGCTGTTACAGGCACACCTAGAGGGCTGGGATGGGAGTCTGGGCTTCAGTCCCACCCCTACACCCTCCTGGCTAAAATGCCAGGGCTTGGGGGAGGGGGTGGGCTGACCTCTCGCTGACCTTTATTAGACAACCCAGAGGACAGAGGGAGGGGGTCCTGATTTGATCCTGGTCCCACTGACAGCCCTGGGGAGGCAGTCTGGGCTACAGGGGTCTCAACACAGCCCCTCTGACCCCACGGCCTTCTCTTGCCCTGTGGCCTCTGCCCCAGCAAACTGCAGGGCAGCTTCAGGAATTTCCAGACCTGTTCTCTCTGACTTCATGTTTCTTGTGTCCTGCTGGCACTCCCGCTCTCGTACCCACCCCCACCCCCTACCCTGACAGCCTCCTGTGCGTGTCCAGACCTGCCTTCCCACGCATGCCCTACGGCGGGGGCTCCTTCCAAGCCCTTCCAGGCCAGACCCACAGAACAGCCTGGAGCCCTCTGGAGGAGCTGGCCGGTGCTGCCCCCTACCGAGCTGCAGGACCCTGGGAAAAAAAAAAAAAACGCTTCTTGGCCCTGGCAGGACAGACCGTGGGGAGGCCCAACCCAGGGTTCCCAGGGTGTGCTCCCCAAGGGCCCCAGGGGGGCCTGGCACAGGGTCCCAGTCTGCTGAGTGACTTAGACAAGCCCACCCCCTCTGTGCCCCATACCCGCTGGGTGAGAAGTGGGGCGAGCCAAAGCTCAGCTCTCAGACTTCAAGGCGTTTTCAGTCCCCTGGGGCGCATGTCAAAATGCAGGTGTCCAGGCCCACTGGGGAGGGTCTGGTTTAGCTGGCCTGGGAAGAGCCCAGGAATCTGCATTTTAACCATCAGGGGATGGTCCAGTGTAAGGGTAGGTCCCACACTGGCCTACCTACTGCTCTCCCTCAGGGCCCTCAGTTCTATGTGGAGGCTTCTGGAACTCTAGCCCTTCAACTGGGTTAGTAGCCTCTTACAAAGTGTAGCCTGTTGCCTTTCTCAGCACCTGTGTGTGGCAGGCAGGCAGGGATTGCTGTTGTTTAGTTGCCAAGTTGTGTCTGACTCTTTATGACCCCCATGGACTGTAGCCTGCCAGGCTCCTCTGTCCATGCGATTTCTCAGACAAGAATTCTGGAGTGGGTTGCCATTTCCTTCTCCAGGGCATCTTTCTGACCCAGGGATCAAACCTGCATCTCCTGCATCAGCAGGCAGATTCTTTACCACTGAGCCACCTGGGAAGCCCAGGCTCACAGTACAGATGGGCAAACTGAGGCTAAGAACAGAGGACAGTTTGTCCCCATCTCACAGTGAAGCTCCCAGCTTCCACCTTCCTCCTTGGGCTCCCCAAATCCGGTCTAGATTCTGTAGCCCAGCAGGTCAGTTCAGGCCAGGCAGCAGCCCTGACTGGCTCCCTTTGTCCTGGTCTCAGTGCCCTCTGACCTCACCAGGTTTTGGGCTGATTAAAATATCCCCTTACAGCCCCGATAGGCCTGGTGTCTTCTTACAGACTGGAAGGAACGTGGTCCCATCAGAGGCAGCACTGCCAGCTTGGAGCTGGAGCTGGAGCTGGACACTGCTGGCACAGTGAGATTAGAGAGCCTTGCCCAGAGTGTTTGCAAAGACCAGCCCAGAGAAATCAAGGCCCAGAGAGGGGAGAGCCTTGCCTAAGTTTACACAGGACACAGTTATTAACCCCACGACAGTCACTTAGTCTCTGCTCAGCCATATTAATTCAGCAAGTCCTTATCCAAATCCTAAGAGGCGGACACTGTTCATCGCATTTTACAGGCACAGAAAGCAGCCAAAACTCGATCTCAAGCGACCCTGTGCTGCCACAAATGGTCTCGCCTTACCTGTCCCCAGGTAATTCACCTGTCAGCCCCTTTCTAGACACCAAGAAGACAGAGCCACTTGCAAAAAGCTGTCCTGCAGCAAAAAGGCTGGGGTGTTGGCTTCTCGTCCCAGTGGAGGTGGTGGTCAGTGGGTGCTGCCCTAGACCCCTCCCCAATGTCACCTCTCAGCACTCCCAACACCTCCCCCTCCTCGGCCACACTGATCCCAGCCCCCTCCCCCAACCTCTCTCCTTCCGGGCTTTGCTCCCACCATTCCCACTCCTAGGACACAGGACACAGGACTCTGTGAAGCGGATTATTGCCAGCTCCACATTCTAGCTTGAGTCTGTCCACCCTGCTCATCTCCACGGTCACTACCTGCATCCAGGTCACCGCCATCTCTAGCTCTGGGGACTCTCACAGCCCCTGACTGCACCCCACCCCCCAACCACGCACACACACAAATCCAGCCTTACCCTTCTGAGTCTATTTTCCACAAAGCAGCCAGAGCGAGCATTTAAAAACAGCCCTCTCTCCCAGCCACCTTGGCCTTACTGGTCTTTGGACACTCTTTCTGGCTCATCCACCCCTCTGCACCCCCAGCCACCTGGTCTACTCCCACTCACTCTTCCTTTCCAGAAGGTCCATCCCCCTTCCCTCCCCAGACTGCTTCCCAAGTCATTTTCTCCAGGCTCCTGCCCCCTTCCTGCAGGGAGCCCACCACATTGTGCCGTGACATCTCGTTTTTGATGATTCATCTTACATTTGTCTCTCCTGGCACAGTGCTCCCCGAGGGTCAAGGCCCATTTGCCTGGCTCACTGTCATAACCCCAGTGCCCAGGCGGGTGCTGTCACATGGCCACTGCCCATCAAGGGGAGGACCGAGGGGGAGGGAGCGGGCATCACCATCATGTTTCCCCGAAATCAGAGGACGCGGAAGATACTTTGGAGCCCCGACTTCTGGGCCTCTGTTCATCATGAAGCTCCCGGGCTCACAGTGAAATGGGGCCACGTGGCCTCCACCCCAAACAGGTCCCACAGCTCAGGACTTACTAATTCTCCTCCCATAGGTTTCGGTGCTTTTCATGCTGTGATTTATAGCCCATTCAATAAATTTGCCCCATTATCTTTCACATGCAGCGTGCCGCCTTTCTGCCATTTAATGATGCATTTGGCTCGCTGGGGCCTCTCCCGGGAGAAATCATCTAAGGCTTGGCTCTGGGATGCGGGAGTGGACCCACAAGGCCACGTGAGGTTCTCAGGGCTCTTTTTCAGACCCAAACCTGGGAGCAGGTCTGAGCCTCACACTCAGGGCTAACTGGGCAGGAGCCCAACTCCTCCCTGCTCCCTCCCTCTGGCAGGAAAGCCTGGCGGGCGAGAATGAAGGCTCGGATGTCCAGTTGCCCACTGGGGCCCTAGCTGCCAGTTTTAGCACCAGGCTGCACACTCTGGTGCTTCCCCTACCCAGCCTCAGTGGTTTCCGGAGGCTCCGCAGCCGTGATCTTAATCTCCCTCTCCAACTCCCCAGGCAAGACAGGAACCCATCAGACCCGTTTCACAGATGAAGAAATGTCTCTGAAATACAGGGAGGTTGCCTCCCAGCCTTGCTTCCCCCTACTGGGTGCTTGCCAGGCTCCAACGCAGCCAGCAGAGGTTTCTGAGGACAGCCTCTGTGCTGGCTCTGCACCCAGCGCTTGGCTTGAACTCTCTCACCACAACAATCTTTAGGAGGAGAAGGTGCTGTTATGCCTATTTTACAGATGGGCGATCAAGCCTCGGAGAGAAGCAACTTCCTGGGCTTGTACAGGAAGAAACGGACAGTGCCCTGGAGGAATTGCTCCTAGGGTGAGGGATGAGAAGGGTCTGGAGGCCCCAGGGAGCACACAGCTCCAGCCAGAGAGACCCACCCAAAACCACAAAGTGGCAGAGTGGCAGGGAGAGCTCAAGGCCTTACGGTCAGACCGCTCAGAGGTTGTGATCCCACCCCTGGGGGTCCTTAGCTGTGTGACTGGGGCAAAGTTCCTTAATCTCTCTGGGCCAAATCATCCCCACCCCCCACCCCCTGTCTGTCTGATATGAATACCTTCCTCCCAGCACTGTCACGGGATTTGCATGAGGCAACATGTGGGAAGCTGCCTTGTAAACTGTCCGGTCCTGGGCCGCGTCCCTTTGGCATGTTAGGACATTGGCATGAGACATCATGCAAAGACCTGCCGGAAACCCTTGGGCTGCTCCTGGCCAAGTGTGACTGGCAGCTCTGAACCATGAAGGGATATGGCCACCAGACACGGGCTCCTCCTGTGGTCACAAGCTGCTTACCTCACTCCGGTACCAGGCACCTCACACCCAGGCTTGGGAGCGACCAGACAGCCCTCCTGCTCCCAGGACGCGCAGGTCCAGTGCTGCCCGGCTGGCGGACAGGGGAGTGTTGGCCAGAGAGGGGCATCCCAGTCCTGCCGGCCCCAGCCCCCTCCCCTGGCCCTCAAGTACTAGGTCTGCTTCCCTCTGCCCTCCCGCGCCTCAAAGTTTCTGCTTCCAGTTTATAGTTTCCGTAGCAACCACCTCTCTTCCTTTGATTGTTTCCCTCCCTCAGTCACTTTACCCTCTTTACAAGCAAGCCTCTCTTCTTCATGCTAAAGGGAGAATCACAGGGGGTGGGGGCAGGAGGTCTGGCCAGGAGAAAGAGGGCAGAGAGGGACAGGGCTGCTGGGGAAGAGGTGACCTCTGTCGGGGTGCAGTCAGGGGGCTGGTGCAGCCACGGTTTGCCCCCAAATGACCCCTGGGCATGAGACTGCCCACAGGCTCCTCCACAGTGGGCTTTTTGAAAGGTGACTCTCCTGCACAGAGTCCCAGCCTGGCCCGGCATGGAATGCTGAGCCTTTTGCAAGCTGACCAGGCCTCAGTCTGCTTGTCTTCACTTGCAAGTGCCCTGTGTTTGGATGGCCTCCAAGCCCAGGCCCCACACTCTCTGCTTCAGCGTACCCTTCCTTTCCTAGGGCCTGGCTCCAAAGTACCCCACCAGCAAGGTCCATCCAGCCCTCCCACCAGCCATACCCCATCAGAGCCTCTCTCTCCTCCACTGTGTCCGCCCCCTCATCCTAACCCTTCTCTGAGGTGGCCTTCTGCCCCGCAGGCAGGGTGTTCTGGACAGCAAAGCATTGCCTCCCTCACTCTATCTCTGAGCCCACCTACAGTAATCCATGCTGAACCCACTGCCAAAGAGACCAGGGCTCCAGGTCGGGGTCCACCCCCAGCTAGCCACTGACCCTTCCCAAGTTTGCTCTAGAACTTGATGTTCCCTGTGGTTGGGAACAGGGATAAAATTCACTTCCTTCCAGGCCGCTGGAGGCCAAAATGAGTCTGTGGGTCTGAAAGAGCTTGGAAAACTCTGAAGAGCTGTGCCAAGTCCAGGATTATATTTAGACACTGTATTAGTGCCGTCCAATAAATAGCCCAGAGGCCCCCGTGACTCCATGGGTCTCAAGGCTCTCTCTCTCTCTCCACCTGCTGACCTCCCGAGGCAGGTACTGCCCGTGTCTGGCCAGCTCCATGACAAGGTCCAACCTCTCTAGGCAGTGATCCACACCACAGTGAATGGCCACCAGCTTCCCTCACACACACACACACACACACACACACACACACACGCAGCAGTAGCAGCAGGTTAACTACTCCGGCCAAGGGGGCTGAGGGGTCCTCTGAGCCCTGAGTCAGCAGGGAGCAGCCAAGCCCATATGCTGGGGGCAGGGCTGGAGGCAGCCCCAGAAAGGGCTCCCCGGCCCACCAGCCTGTCCACTGCCTCTCCCCTTGATCCACCACCTGCTTCCTTTCCATGCCTGCCCCTGAGGCTGGACCACCAAGACCCTCCCCTTTCCCTCACGGTCTGGGGGCTCTAGGAACACCTCCCAGAGGTGCTCTCCTGAGAAGAAAGGCCTCTTCCCCTCCCCCCGGGCCCCCCCTCCTTTCTCTGGTGCTGACTGAACTTCACCCCCACTGCCCGCCCAGCCTCAGACCTACACGTCACCCCTTGCAAACGGCTCACCTCTCCACCGCGCCTGCCCAGGCTTGTGCTGGGACGGGGCTGGTTTCCCTGTGCAGGGGACACCCAGAGCCACGGCGGCTCCAGGAGGGGCTCCCGTGTACATCTGAGGGTGGCTTCACCTCCCTCCAAAGACCTGCAGAATCAGAGGGCTCAGAGCAGGCTCGGAGGAAAAGGACTGAAGAATAGGAAATGTCAGAATCAAGTGGGTGAAGACAGAGCCAGGGACTCTCTCCTGTGCTTCTCTTCTTGTCCTCGATCTACTCTGGGTTCAAGACTCCAGGATTCCCACAGCCGACACTGGGAAGCCAGGTCATTCAGCTCCCGCACCGGGGTGCGTGGTGCACACTTCCCAGGAGCCGGCACCCACACAAGCACTGGCATGGTCCTGGGAGGAGCACTGTGCGGGGCCCAGGGGGCTCCGACACAGTCCCTGTCCTCAGGGGGCTGGCAGTCTGGTGGGACATGTGACCTCCTACAGGGACCCACCGACAAGGGCCCAAGGCAGAGGAAGCGTGAGGAAGGAAGGAACGAGTTCTGACTGACAGGGCAGGGAGAAATCAAGGAAGGCTTCACAGAGGAGGCAGCATCTGGGCCAGGAATCCTTTGAGAAGGATTCCAACAGGCAGATGGTGTTGGGAAAGGGACAAACCCACTGAGGTTTAGCGGCGGCCTGGGAACCACAGAGACTTAACTTGACTTTCCTTTTCCAAATGCCACCATGGTTAGACCATGGTGAAGATCAGGGCTCAAAGGATGTTGGCCCTGTGTGGAATTAATTAGGCGTTCTTAGGCCAGGCAGGTGGTAAGTCCCCCAAGATGGCAGAAGCAGGTGGAGATGTAGAACCTGCCAGGTTTTTGTGCTGTGCTAAGTCTCTTCAGTCGTGTCCTCAGTCCTTCAGTTGCTTCAGTCCGACTCTTTGTGACCCCATGGACTGTAGCCCGCCAGGTTCCTCCATCCATGGAATTCTCCAGACAAGAAGACTGGAGTGGGTTGCTGTGCCCTCCTCCGGTCTTAAAATCCCTAAAGAAAAGAGTTCCCTGAGCAGCCCATTCCGGGATTTTACACCACCCCACGGTCAGCCTGGAAGTTCGTCCTCCTATCTAACCTACATCTCTCTTGCTGAAATGGACACCCAGTTTGCTTTGGAGACACAGGAATAACAAAGCACAGAGGCTGAAATGCTTCACCAGGCGCTCTGTTGGCAGCCAAGGTGGGAGTGGGGGTGGGTCAGTTGGCACAGACACAGGCAGACACAAGCCCAGCTCTGACGAGAGAGAGGACAGGGCCCTGTTTGTGTGCATAATTAATTTACAGACCTGGGAAGGGCCGGGTGAGCGGAATGCCCTCTCTCTGGGCCCCGGAGGCTTCCCTGACCCAATTTAGATGCTGCATTTAACTGTGTTGTTCATGTCAAACCTCCCCGATGAGGTCTCTATCCCCAGCGTGCTCGTGAATTTTCTGGGGGTTAAGGAGTGTACAACCTGAGAACGATTTATTAAGAAGATTAACACTCCCCCCTCTCAACTGTGCTTCCGCATGCTCTACAAAACACGGTGAATTTATTCTCGGGCGTCAGCGAGCTCCCACTGCCCAGAGTGGCACAATCACTCAGGGAGTAAAAGCTGGAACCCCTGGACCCAGGAGGGAGGGAAGTCACGTGGGATGCAGGAGACTCAGTCAGGGTCTGGGGTGAGTGTGGGAAGCTGCAAATGGAATTCCAAGACCCTGAAGCTCAGTCTCCTGCAACACTCACCTTACCTAGGATATCCCTGCTTCCAGGGGTCGGGGAGTTGGGGGGAGATGGAGTCCTGGGCTCCCAGCTGAATGCTGGTCTAGATGCTTCCTGCTCTGGGGCTTGGAATCAAAGAGGGGCTCCTAATGTCACTCTCTGAGTACCCCTCTTGTTCACCACATCTTCCCACCCCTGGGGCCTCCCAGATGGAAAGAACTCGGTCAGATACCAACAGAGGTGTCAGAAATATACAAAACTGGGGCATGATCCTTCCTGGGGTAACTATACTTGGGGAGCCAGAGCTGTCCCTTGGCTGAGGGACAGCTAGGCAGAGGAGGGGAAGACAGAAGAAGGGGCACCTCCCCAGCCCTCGGGGCAATAGGGAAGACACCACCCGAGCCCAGGCTGGGGCAGTGGACCTGGTCTCAGATGCCAGCTCACTGGCCCAGGTCTCAGTGCTGATCTGAAATCTCAGACGTGGCCTCTCTTTTCCCTGCGGCCTTACCACCCAACAGGTCCCCGGAGAGAGATAACAGCAGTTTTCTTAGTAACAGCATGCCCACCGCTTCCTCTGTGCACGGCACTGTGCTGGGCTTTAAACGCGTCATCTCACGTCCCGCTCAGGACAACGCCACCGGGCAGGCTGGATTATTACCAAAGGTCTCAGATGAGGAGAGGAATCTTAGAGGGTGTAATCGATGTCTCCGAAACCACACAGCCAATAACAGACAGAATGTGTTAGTCGCTTAGTCATGTCTGATTCTTTGCAACCCCATGGACCGTAGCCCCAGGCTCTCAGTCCAAGGAATTCTCCAGGCAAGAATACTGGAGTGAGTAGCCATTTCCTTCTCCAGGGGATCTTCCCAACCCAGGGATCAAATCCTGGTGTCTACATTGCAGGTAGATACTTTACCATCTGAGTCACCAGGAAAGCCCCAGTAACAGACAGAATCAGGATTCAAACGCTGACTTCAGACTCCAACGCCTGAGGTCTCAGGGACCTTTCAACCACCTCATCCCACAGCGGGGACAACTTCCGCTCTGTCCCCAGGAGACAAGTCAGTTTGGGTTCAGTTCAGGTCTTCATGTCCCCTACCAGGTGACTGCCAAGTCTCCTCGCTGTCACCCAGCCCCCAGCCCCTCCCCACCATCCCTCCACTGGCAGCCAGAGGGACTGCCCTGGACCGCACACCTGACCATGTCTCTCCACTGAAAGCCTTACTGGGGCTCCCTGGGCCAACAGCATGGGCACAGGGTTCACTGCCTTGCATTCACCCTCTCTTTTCTCTTTCCCACCACCTCCCTTCTCCATGTTCACCATGCACGTCCAGCCGTCTGGTCTCCATGCCTTGACTCCTGCCAGTTCCTCTCCTTCCAGAGTTGGCAGTGGGGTCCTCTCTTACTTCAAAATTCTCAAGACTCAAGTCCAATACCACCTTTTCCACAAAGTCATCCCAAGATCAGGTACCTCCAGGAGAAATGACTTCTCCCTCCTCTGAACCCCAACAGCACCAGGTCTCCAGGGCCCCTGGTACAGCCAGTTTAGGTGCAGGTCTTGCTCCCCTTCTCCCTGACCAAGGAACCCAGGAGCTCCTGGAGGACAAGGTCTTCCCTCACTAGGTCCCTCCTTTCCCCAACCCCACCCAGGGCCCAGCACATGGCTGGGTACACGGGCAGGCTGGCTCAGTGCAGACTAGTCCCCTTGGCAACAGGACACCTTGACCAGTGGTCAGGAGGGGGCAGGAGTGGCCTGGGTGCCCAGCCTGGGGGTGCCTCATCCCATCTTTTTTGGTGCCATGGACTCTTACAGCCTCTAGTAAAGCCTAAGGCCCCCTTCGAAGAAAAATGTTTTTAAATACACACAATAAAACACCGAAGAATACAAAGGAGACCAGTTACATTGAAATATGATCAAGGGCTTCCCTGGTAGCTCAGCTGGTAAAGAATCCACCGCAATGCAGGAGACCTCAGTTCGACTCCTGGGTCGGGAAAATCCCCTGGAGAAGGGATAGGCCACCCACTCCAGTATTCTTGGGCTTCCCTGGTGACTCAGATGGTAAAGAATCCACCTGCAATGTGGGAGACCTGGGTTCGATGCCTAGGTTGGGAAGATCCTCTGGAGGAGGGCATGGCAACCCACTCCAATATTCCTGCCCAGAGAATCCCTATGGACAGAGGAGACTGGCAGGCAACAGTTATGGATCGCAGAGTCAGACACGACTGAGCAACTAACACTCACACACATGATGATCAAAGGACAAGGACTTCCCAGATGGTGCTAGTGGTAAAGAAGCCACCTGCTAACGCAGGAGACCTAAGAGATGTGGGTTTGATTGCTGGGTCGGAAGATCCCCTGGAGGAGGAAATGGCAACCCATTCCAGTACTCTTGCCTTGAGAATTCCATGGACAGAGGAGCCTAGCAGGCTATGGTCTATAGGGTCGCAAAGAGTTGGACATGACTGAAGTGACTTAACACACACGCATGGCAATCAAAATACTATTAAAAATTACTATTAAAAAATGTGTGCTTTTTTATTAATACCTTAAATAACAAGATCTAGATCTAAGAACTACTATAATTTTGAAGTAGGAAGAAAAAAGCATTAATTCAAGATACCCACAAAACTATATTATGACATGATAGCTTCTGTGATTTCTATGACTTCTACAAAATCAGAACAGTTAATATCACTGTGGTTTATCACCTACATCTGTAATCTAAAGAATTACAATTTGGATTGTAATCAGAGGTTAGTGAAAATGAAGGTGGGATTATTTTTCTCCTGTCTGAGTTCATGGACACTTCGGATTCCATCTAGAGACTCCTGGTTAAGAACCGATGGCTTAAGAGGCAGGGGCTGAAGGGAAAAGAGCAAGCTTTGTCCCAGAGTCCAGATGCTAACTCTGCACTGTCCTGAGTGTCCCTGACCTTCTCAAAGCTCTGTCTCCAACCACCTGTGCGGTCAGATCACAGAGGATCCAAGCCCCATGCCCTCAGTCTGCTAGTTTCGGCTTATCCTGAGGCCCCTCAGTGTGGTAGGCTTGGCAGCGGCCCCTGAAGAATAACCCCTTGGAGACACTGTGCCCTCAGACAGCACAGCCAGGGCCTCGGGGCCCCTGGCTGCCTCCCAGGGAACTTGTTTTATGTCCCCAAAGAGCAGGGCTGACAGGCGATAAATCGCCAAAGGCAGCTGGAGTGGGCTCAAACTGTCTGCCCGGCGCCCGCCCAGCCACCCTGCTGTACCCACCACTGCCCTCTTGGTAAGGATGAAAGCACCATTAATTACCCGGGAAGAAAGGGCGCCGTGACGACGCACCCAAAGTCTGCTCAGCGATCATCTCTGGCCGTGTTTTCTGAATGCAGCGTCAAGCCTGGGGGCTGCTGTTAAACCTCATCTCCCTCCGTCAACCTCCCCTTCTCCTGGGATCCCCCAGGGTCACCTTTTAGCCAGGGTCCTGCCCGCAAAGACTCATGAGTGGGCTGCTTTTTGCAGACAGGGCCCCCGAACAGTGCTCCCCCGAGTGGGGAGAGACCCGAGAAGGAAAGGGGGTCGACTCTGTCACTTCTGTCACTTGTGCCAGCCCGAGTCCATCACCAAGTCCTATGGACTCCATTTGGGAAGTCTCTGGCCTCACCCAGACCCCACTGCCAACTCTGGTCATCACCCCATGCCCAGGTGATTGATTCACTTTCATGAGACTCTATACCAGTTACCCTGTGTGGGTCTCTGCCAAGCACTGCCCGTGCAAGAGCTCAGACAACCCTAAAGCCAGCCTGTGAATGAGGCACTGTTATCCCATTTCACAGACAAGGTAACTAAGGCTCAGAGAGATTAAGTGACTGCACAGGTGGCAAATGACAGAGCCAGAGTTTGAGCTCTAGTCTGTCTACCTCCAAATCCCCCTTTATCAGCTCTCCAGCCTCTGAGGGGTCCCCCCATTCTCTCTAAAGAATGTCTCTAAAGGAGGTTTGTCAGGCCCCTCCACATGCCCCTCTCTGCCCTTCCTGTCCTGCCCAGGGGCTCCCTCAGAGACCAGAGACTCATCTCCAAGTCTACTGGCCCAAATACCACCTCCTCCAGGAAGCCTTCCATGATTGTGGGCCAGAAGCCTTCCAGTGCCACCGAGCCCTTAGCAGAAACTGATGGGGATGTTGACTAGCACAGCCCATAGGTAGGGGCTGAACAAGTCTTTTCCCGCATCATCTCCATGACCATGCTCTCAGCCAGACCCAGATACACCACAGGGGCTCTTTCCAGAGGAAAGATAGGAAAGTCATATGACAGATGAATAAGTAAGCTTCTGGCTCAATGCTCCTGCCAATCTCCCATCAGAGGCAGGTCTGTATAGCCAAAGGCAGGGGGCTGCTGCCCTAAGATCACCAGAATGGGTGATGGATCAGTCAACCAGGATGGCTATGGGGGATAGGAATTGGCACTGCAGCAACTCCCTGAGCAGAGGGGAGCCCTGCGCCAAAGGAACTAAGTCAGCAGATGCCCTGGATTCACACATTGTTCGAGAAGAACACAGAGAAGGGCCAGACCCAAGTTTAAGGCCAAGGCAGAACCAAGACTTTCCCTCTGAGCTCACAGTGGGGAAAAACAATAGTGCCATTCCCAGCAACAACCATTTTCTCTAGACAGAAGGGATGCTGGCACCTGGGCCTGTTGAGGTCCACAAAGCATGCTCCCTGCAACACCCCAGGGAGCCTCAGACATCTGAGGAGGGGGCCTAAATCAACCATCTCACCCTGAAATGCAGAATGTTCTATGTAGTACATAGAAAGAGTGAGGTAGAGGTTCATGTCCCAACTAGGAAAACCTTTCCAAAACATCTTGGTAAAAAAAAAGCAATTTACAGAATGATAGATGATTTTTTCTAAACTGTTAAACAGAATCTCAGATTTTCCATAGATACACATGTATAAATGAGAGCTCCAAAGAGCACTGAGAAAAACACACGGCAAAGAACTCCTGAGTGTCCCCTGCAACTTCCGGCTGGTCCTGCCCCCGGAAGTCCATCCAGACTCTACCCCAGCTCCACTCCTGATGCAGAAGCTCATGACCACATCATCTCTCACCCGTTATAAGCTGGAGTGTAAATGATCCCAACCTTTGTGGAGGGCACCTTGGCAAAGTGTATCAAAAACTAAAATCCATAAAATGTCCACTTTAAACTCATGTAATCTCTTTCTCCATCCCATCCCTCAGATAAACTCTCACAAGCGTGCAAGAGCAGATTGAACAAGAATGTTTCTGTACCCTTGTTTGCAAAAGAAAAAAAAAAACTGAAAACCACATCCATGTCCATCACTGGGGGCCTGGCTGAATAAATGACGGTCCTCTCTGAAGATGGAAGCCTGTGGTACCCTCTTGCAGCAGGACGTAGAGATGTAAGTGCTGACAGGAGGCACTGCAGGGTGAGGTGCAGGATACGTGGGATGACCCCCTGGATGGATAAGTCCATGGAAGCATGGACATAGATTTCTGCATATTCTTCCAAAAATAAACAGTGGTTACTTTATGCCCTTCTAGAATGATTTCATTTTAAATCATGGAATAAGCTATTCTTATATATTGGAAAATAAAAAACAGATCCTGGTGCAGGATGTTGATTGTGGAGGAGCCTGTGCATGTGCGGAGCAGAGAACACAGAACTCTCTGTACTTCCCGCTCAATTTTGCTGTGAACTTAAAACTGCTCTAAAAAATAGTCAATTTTAAAAAGGGAGTTCGAGATTAAAAGCCTTCAGACATTTGAAAACCCACAGAACTATGTTCTCCCAAGTCAGTACTGCTCCTGGTTGAATCTACCTGTGCCTTCATCATTCTTGGGCAAGTCCTAAGCTCCCGCCTGGCTCCCACACGGGAAGGGGCTGGAAGGTGGACCTGGACAATTAAAGCTCAGACTGCGGAGCCCTGCTGAGGTCCCAGCTCTGAACTCTGATTCATGCTACTTTCTCTGCCTAGAATGCTGCTTCACTTTCACTGTGTCAGTTCATACACCATCCTCTGTGAAAGCCCATTCTAGGCAACTTCACGCCCTGAGACGCAGACTCTCCCAGAACAGTCTGTGTCCCCAACATCTCACTGTAGCCTCCAGCGTTGGCCAGTGCCTGGCACAGAGTTCATTAAGCACGTGCCCTACTGGACACATCTCTAAAAGCCCAGAGCACTGTCTGGACATTTCTCCAGGGCCACTCATTTTGCCTTGAATTATGACTCTACCTTCCCTGAGCAGCAGGGAGCTCCCCAGAGGGCTCCCAGGCCCACATTCCCGGTGCCTGCCCAGCCCTATAGCTCACCCAGCTCAGAAATCTCGAGGGCTAATGTGAGTGGGAGCCAGGGAAGGAGGAGAATGAGGTAGGCAGGCCAGCCAGAGGAGCATTCGTGCCCTAGTCCATGGCAGGGCTGCCGGAAAGCAGGCGAACAACGGCCAGAAGATCTGATCAAGAACAGCTACCAGATTTTAGTGTAAAAACCTCCTGATGTGTAAGCGACTGACTCACATTTTAAAACAATCACCATACAGGTCACATCAAATAGGGCTGCAGGCCAAACTCAGCCCAGTCCGCCTGCCTCGAGGGGCCTCAGGGAGCAACAGCTCAGAATTCGGAGCAGTCACAATTAAAAAAGAAGAAAAAGGAAACAAAACAAAACAACCCTCCTAGATCCTGCCATCCCAGCAGCCCAAATGGCCCCAGAGCCCATACCCAAACCTCAGCACCAAGCGGACTCAGAGACCAGTCATTCTGAAGGCCGCCCAGCTGGCTCTGCAGCCACCAGCTGTGTGACCTGGAGCAAATGATTTTACCTCTCTGAGCTTCTGCTTTCTCCTCTGCAAAATAATAAAAGTACCTGCCTCCCAGGGTGTTGTGTGGATGCTGGGCTGTCATGAGGGAGAGGTCTGGGGACCTGAGAAAGGTCCATTGCCTGTAAGGGCTCATTCTGATCATGACCATCAGTGACAGTTAAGCCTAGAGGAGGTAAGGAACACAGACCCATCACAGAGGGGATGGGTGGCAAAGTCGGGACCCCCCAACCTCTTCCCCCAGCCCCAAACCATGCCCTTGATGGAGCAGGAAATGATAGCCTCAGAGCTGCCCAGAAAGGCCTGTTACAGAGGCCCACTCTTCACCCAACCACTAGGTCCCCAGAAATTAACATGCACAGAGCACTTAGGACATGACTGGCACCACATCAGTTCAGTTTGGTTGCTCAGTCGTATCCGACTCTTTGCGACCCCATGGACTGCAGCACACTAGGCCTCCTTGTCCATCACCAACTCCCAGAGTCTACCCAAACTCAACTCCATTGAGTCAGTGATGCCATCCAACTGTCTCATCCTCTGTCGTCCCCTTCTCCTCTCGCCTTCAATCTTTCCCAGCATCAGGGTCTTTTCCAATGAGTAAGCTCTTCACATTAGGTGGCCAAAGTATTAGAGTTTCAACCTCAACATCAGTCCTTCCAATGAACACCCAGGACTGATCTCCTTTAGGATGGACTGGTTGGATCTCCTTGCAGTCCAAGGGACTCTCAAGAGTCTTCTCCAACACCACAGTTCAAAAGCATCAATTCTTCGGTGCTCAGCTTTCTTTATAGTCCAACTCTCACATCCATATGAAACCCTTCAAATGCGTTCCTGTCACTTCACTTTCTCAACAACTTTATTACCTCTCCATTTTACAGATGAGTAAACCAGGGCTCAGAGAAGTGCCCTGACTTGTCCAAGGTCACCTAGTACGCAGTATAGCTTTGGCTGCAGACAGTCTACTCCAGCGCCCTCGGCAGCCACACCAGCCCACTCCTCATGCACCTTCCTTCTGTGTCTCCTCAAACCTTGTGATTCCTATAGTGTGTCAGGTTGTGACCGAGTCCTGGGGCCGCCAGGGACAAGACTCTTTCTCCAGGTAGGCTAGCTGGGGCACTGGGACAGGGAGCCCACTCAGCCTGGAAGAGTTGCTCCAAGGAGGAGGAGACGCTGAGGGGAGCAGGAGGCTGGCTATACCAGAAAGGAACCCCCCCAAACTTTGAGACCAGGATCTGGAACTACAGTCCAGAGAAAATCCAACCTGCTTGGCCCCAAGCAGGTGAGAGAACCGTGGGTGGTTTCTCTCTTGAGAGAAGATGCAAACGTGGAAGAAATGGAAAGAAACAGTACAGAAGTGAAGAAAATTCAGTACCTTGAAGCGGAAAATCCACCCTTGGGGTCCTCCAGCCCCCAGGAAGAGGAAGGCTCTTGTCCTGGGTGACGCTCCTCCGGCCTGACACCACCACACTTGAGGTCGTATTTGGGAGGGGTCACTCAGGCCGAGGGTGGTCTTATGGGCTAGTACATGTTCCCCTAAAATTCACATGTGAAGTCTCAACCCCCAGTATCTCAGAATGTAACTGTATTGGAAATGAAGATTTTTTTCAAAGGTGACTAAGTTGAAATGAGGCCGTCGAGGTGGGGCCTAGTCCAGTCTGACTGGTGTCCTTCTAAGAGGGAACTGGACACCAGGGGCCCAAGTGCAGAGAGAACAACCAGGTGAAGAGACAGCAAGAGGGCAGCCACCTGCAAGCCAAGGAGAGAGGCCTCAGGAGAAACAAACCCTGTCCCCACCTTGATCGTGGACTTCTAGCCTCCCGAACCATAAGAAAACCAGTTTCTATTGTTTAGGCCACGCTGTCGGTGGTATTGTTTCTGGCAGCCCTAGAAAACGAATATATGTGGGATCCAGCCCTGCTGTTAGAGAGGGCCCCTGGCCTGGCCACCTGCAGCTGACCTTGGGCATGTCAAGTCAACCTCATCTGCCAAGATGGGGCGAGAGGAGCTAAACAGGAATGGCATGAGGCTCAGGTGAGGCCCGTAACAGCCAGGTGGGGAGTGGCAGCCCACCTGCCCAGCACCCCCTGTGCACACCCCCAGGCTTCCACGCACCATCCTTAGGAATGCATCTGCCCTGGTCTCCTTCTAAAGACTATGAACATTAAAAAGCACGTGGACCTCGAAAATCACAGTTCCCCAGGGATGGGCACTTGGGCAGGGCCAGGGTGTCAGCTCATCTCCGTTTCCCTGCAACTGTCTTGGTTTTAAAACTAAAAATCCCAAGTCCCAGGAACCCTTTCCCTGCCATTCCTGGACAAATCAAGATGACTGGTCACCCTAGGCAACAGCCTGCCTCTCTTGAGGTCTCCATTTACCCATCATGCATTCACCTGACAAATATTTACTGAGGACCCTATGAACCAGTGGCTTCCCTAGTGGCTCAGATGGTAAAGAATCTGCCTGTGATGCAGGAGACCTGGGTTCAATCCCTGGGTTGGGAAGATCCCCTGGAGAAAGGAATGGCTACCCACTCCAGTACTCTGGCCTGGAGAATTCCATGGATGGTACAGTCCATGGGGTTGCACAGAGTCAGATACGACTGAGCGACCTTTACTTACTATGTACCAGAAACTGCCAGGTGCTAACGATGAAAAGCCAGAGAGCCTGTCCTCTTGAGCTTTCTGTCCTGGGAAACACACAAAAACAAGCATTAAGAAACTATAAATACACACACGCAGGCATGGGTATACACACATGTCAGTTAAGACTGTAATGTCTGCAAGAGAGGAAATAACAGGTATTGAGGCAGAGACTAACGGGGTGAGGGAGGGGTCACCCTCAATGAGACACATGGTTCCAGAGGAGGATCATTTCCAATGAGTGCTGAAGTGGCACCTTCCAAGGAGGAGAGGGGACCAGAGGTGGATAAAACCAAAGGGAAGGCCAGCGGGGCTGAAGAGCAGTGAGGAAAATGGGGAAGGGGAGGTGAGCCGGGACTGGTCAACAAGACCTGGGAGCCAAGGGCAGGTTACACGTGGCTCCGAGAGCAGCGGGAGCTGAAAGCAACTTGAACCAGTCTACCTTAAATTAGAAAAGTGCACGCACACTAGTTACTGAGTAAAGATGAGACTGCAGGAGAGCAAACAGAGGAGTGAGTCCAGTGAGAAGCATCAGCCAGGAGAGAGGATGGCAGCCTGGATCTGGATCAAACCGGGGAGCCGCGACTCTGGACAGATCCATGGTTCTCCCTAATCACTTCTCTGATCTTTCTCTCTTTCTCCCCTTGGCACACCTTTCTCAGGATCTTAGTTCCCTAACCAGGGATGAAGCTGCAGTCCCCGAAGTGGAAGTGAGCAGTCCTCACCACTGGACCACCAGTCCCTCGGTTCAGTTCAGTTGCTCAGTCGTGTCCTACTCTTTGCAACCCCATGGACTGCAGCAGACCAGGCTTCCCTGTCCATCACCAACTCGCAGGGCTTGCGCAAACTCATGTCCATTGAGTCAGTGACGCCATCCAACCATCTCATCCTCTGTCGTCCCCTTCTCCCGATCTTCCTCTTTAATTCAGCAGCCACTCTCTTCATCCCAAGAAAAGCCCCAGGAATCACAGTAAGTCAAAGCCCAAGGGCCTTGGCAATGGCACTTACCCCGCCCCCCCTTCCCCCCCACACACCCCACAGTACCTGTCACTTTCTCTGCCAAACCTGTCCCAAGCTGGCTGGGAATCAATCGCTCCCAAGGGGCCAAGCGACTGTGTGCTTTTCCTCCCTTGCCAGAGGAGGGGGGTGGGGCGCTGGTGGTATTTTTAAGCTATTCACAATTGACATCTGTTAATTATTAGTTTGTCCACCTCTGTTTTGCTTTCAACCCACACCATTGCTCAATCCACCAGCAGCCCCGGCCCTGAGAAGTGGAAATATCACCTCCAAGCAGAGAGATGGGAAGCAGAGGCCCCTGGCACAGAGGGAGCCGACTCCATCAGATCAAGGTTTAGAAAGGTCCCCTGGAGGCAGGAGGCAGGAAAGGCTGGGCAGCAGGAGGCTGTGGCCGGCATATCCCCTAGAGGACAGTACGGGAGGGAATGGAGGTAAGAACCAGGAGCCAAGCGAACTACTGGTCTTTCTCAAAAGAGGAAGGAGGGAAAGGAGGTGAAGTACCAGCCAAGGCTTCCCTGGCTCCAGGGCTGGTCAGTGCAGCCTTCACCTGAAAGAGGGAAGTCGGGGTGGGGGATGGGTGGTGAGAGTGGGAGGAAGTGGTTTTAGTGGAAAGGAAAGGACTTCCTCACTGGACTAGTTGATGCACCTCTAGAGCATCTGGTAAAAATCACTTCTCTGTCTGGAACTCGGGGAGGAGCTCCCCCTAAAACTCAGGGAGGATTAGAGTAAGAGACTTACCACCAGGGATGGAAGTAGTCCAGGTTCAGGGGTAGTGGACACTGTGGGCACGAATGGGGCTCCCAGGTGAGAGCTGGTAGGTGAGAAGAGGAGGTATCCAGGGGAGGACCTTCTAAGGGTCAGAAGGGCCAGGAGGTATATGTCTGGGATGGTGGCCAGAGGCTGGTGCCCACCCTGGGAAGGCTGGCTGAGGCCCCAAGCACTAATAATATTATGATCATCAAAGACCCCACATGTCGGGTTTCTTTTACATGCATGCCAGGCCTTGAACTAGGGATGTGATCATCTATCTCAATGACACCTCCATAAATCCTCTGGAGTTAGTACTGTTATCCCTGTTATCCCATTTTACAGCAGAGTCTGTACAGTCACCCAGCTGGTCTTGAACCCAGCCAGACTCCAGAGCCCACAGATACTTAAACCACTGTATGGGGCTGGGGTCGGGGGTGGAGGGTGTTCCCAGGTGACTCAGTAGTAAAGAATCTGCCTGCCAATGCAGGAGATGCAGGAGACTCAGGTTCTAGCCTTGGGTAGGGAAGATCCCCTGGAGAAAGAAATGGCAACCCACTCCAATATTCTTGCCTGGTAAATGCCCATGGACAGAGGAACTTGGCGGGCTACAGTCCACAGGGTCACAAAGAACTGGACACAACTTAGCAATTAAAACAACAACAACAGTGTGGTGGGAGGAGGGTCAGCTTTTCTGACTGGTCAGTGGTGGATACCGTCATGGGGAAGGGGTCCCCAGGGGCCAGAAGGTGACCAGGTAGGGGCAGACAACTGTTCTTCCAGCTGGGAAGAGTGGGAGGGTGGTTGCAGCAACTTCCTCTAGCAGCTGGCTGGGGCAGCCACAGTAGGAGCCGCCCATCTGAGCGGAAGGATCTGGAAGACAGCAGAAGGGACCAGAGGCGGGAAGGACCTTTAGTTCTCATTCTGGCCTTAGGATCCAAACTTGGAAAACAATGGCCACTAAAAACGATTTGATGACTTAAATTTTTGACTGTTGCTAAGTTTAGCACTCAGGGTGGGGTAGGCACAGTGACAAATGACGTGCAAATCTTGACTTCCACCACCAGCCCGATGTCGTGTCCTGGTCCTCTGTTTACCTTCTCTATCTCCACGTTTCCAAATAATAACTTCCAACCCAGAGAGGGCTTAGAGAAAATGAGATCCCCACTCAGCATCCCCTTAGTAGCTAACACCTAAGCTGGAAACGTCAATGTTTAACCCAAAGAAATCTATCTCTAATGGTGGAATTTCAGGCACGAGAGCTGGTTTAGAAGAGCTCCTAAATCACACCAGTGCTCATGCTGGTAAACAGTAGTAAACAGTAGGCACTCAAACTAAATCAGTGCCTGGCATACAGTAGGCAATCAATAAATATGTGTCCCTTTAGGCAGAGGCTTGCAGCTCACTACTGTCACTGTCAAGGACAAGAAGGCCTCCCTGGAGCCTCGGAGTGTCAGAAGCCACACCTTCCCACAATCACCCTTTATCTCCTCCCATCACATGGTAATTTATCTGTTGGCTCTGTAAGATAGCATTATATCTGGCCAGAAAGGGCTCCAAGGACTTGTATTTGGACCTTTAAAGTTTGCGGGAGTCTTTCAACATGATTTAGTTTCAGCCCAGTTGTTCTCAAACCTTAAAAACATCTGTAATACCAAAGCTCAGACCTGATAAGGGTTGGCACACAGGCCATCAGAGCACAGACAGCCCCCGCCTCCTCCAGCAAGGTGTAGGCACCTCTCACTAACTGATCATGCTGTTCTTTCCTGCTGAGCCAAGCTGCGGCTTCAGATCCCTGGCAATGCCCAGGGTTTGCTTGGTTTTGTAATAAGAGATGATGGGCCTCAATGTAAATTCCTTCTTTGGAGGAAAAAAGTGTCTACAAAACTCCACTGAATTTCCTAACCATTCATGACATGGAAATCATGTTTCTAGGCTTGTTGTTGTTTTTGCCTGTGCTTCTTCCCTCTTCATCTAGGGCCAGTGCCCCAATTTTCCCTGGAGACCCTCTTCCCCGACTCCCATTGCAGTGGAGAAGCAGAGCACCACCCCCTCATCAAAGCCCCTGGTGAGAAAAACCTGAGTAACCTTCTAGCCCAGGCTAGAATTTCAAATTTCACTCATTTGAAATTGGGCCTTTTCTGGGCATTTGCTGGGACCATTTCCGGGAGGAAGGCCCCACATCTGCCTTTTTCATCCACTGAGCAGATAGCACTGAGGTCCTCCCTTCATGCCCTTCTCAGCTCCCCCACGAAGCAGGTGCCCTGATATGCCCTCCCCGCCCAGAGGACAGTGGTGCCCCGGGCACCAGGGTCCAGAGTCAGCACCTCGGGCCGCCCAGAGGAAAGGTCAGGCCGATTCACAGCAGCTGCACTCCTTCAAGTTTCTCCTAGGAGTCGCCGCTACCTCCCTGGCCCTCCGGGAGACCACAGGATGACAGCCAGCGTCAGGGTCAGGCTGGGGCCAATGCCCAGGACTAAACCTCTATGGTGAGGGGTGACCAAACCTGACACTTGCCTCTCAGCTCTTCATTTCCTACAGTAAACCTGCCCCAGTTTCCACAGTCAAGCGACTTCCCGTGCAACCCACGCACCTTCAACACAAGACGGGGCAAATTCAAAGGCAAGAACTGCATTATCTGTCGTCTCTGCCCCATCCCCATCATAGCCATCACCAGCGGCTCTCCGCTGGCCACCCACGCCTTCGTGGGCATCCCCCTGCCTCTGCACCGACACCCTCTCCTAAAACAATATTCAGCACCTCTGAATTACCAAAATCAATTACTCCAAGAAGGAATTTTGGCAGACAGGCACTAGAATAAAGACAGCAGATAATTCCCACTGTCAGGTAATTGCTCCCCTGAGAATGTCTGATAATAAAAGAGGACTAGAAAAGAGAGTATTTTTTTCCCCAGAAAGGAAGGGAGGAGTGTGCATTGGTAAACAGAAGGTTCTTCTCTTCCTTGCTGCCTCCTCTGCCTTCCTTGACTGTGCCCCCTCAGGACTAGAGCCCAGTGGAGTCCCAGGAATCCCTGGTGGTTGGGGTGGGAGACGGTGTGGCTGAGTTCTGGGGTCCCAGTGCTGGGGACAATGCTAGGTTCCCAAAGGACATTTGACTCTCGCGTCCTTCCTTGGCCAGGATACAGACAGGTCAGCACCGGGGCTCCTGTTACACAGCAGCTCAAGGATGCGTGGTTTGACAGTTAACCTCTCTCTATTTCATGTGTCCATCACACCCTTTCAATAAGGCTAAAAGGCCCTTGAGAGCAGGTCACAGTCAGCCCTCCTGTGCCACCTGGCCCTGAACACCCACATAAAGGACCTACCACTTGATCCAGGAGGTGAGGGAGGGGCACACAGGTTTACCTGGGACCAGTTACTTGCTTTCCTTGACTGTAAAATGGGGGGATAGCATCAAACTATGATATGGATGTCTACAATAGGCCACATCCCCCGAGGAGGTCACAAAGCTTTGTCAACAGGTATTCCGAGAAGAAAGTATCCTAGGGTTTCCCTGGTGGCTCAGTGGTGAAGAATTCGCCCGCCAATGCAGAAGACACAGTTTCGATCCCTGACCTGTGGAACAAATAAGCCCGTGCACCACAACTATTGGGCCTGTGTTCTCGAGCCTGGGAGCCACAACTATTGGAGCCCATGCACCCTAGAGCCTGAGCTCAACAACAAGAAAAGCCATCGCAATGGGAAGCCCATGCGCCACAACTAGAGAGTAGCCCCTTCTCTCTGCAACTAGAGAAAAGCCCATCCAGCAACGAAGACCCAGCATGGACAAAAATAAATACATAAATCATTTAAAAAAAAAGAAGAAAGTATCCTAAGGTCAGAGGTTTGGAGAATTCTGGGGCAAGCAAAGTTCATCAGGTTTCTGCATTGCAGAACTTCTCAGAGCCTTTAAAATTGCTAGTGTGGATTGGTACTGTACGAATGGGCATCAAGTATGCAGCTTTTTCCAAAATTCCTTTTCTACAAAGTATCTTCCAGACTGCCTTTCCATGGAACATACTTGGGCCACCAACCAGTTGCAGACAAAAGGCAGAACAAGGATATAGTAGGGCATTTAAGGGGGACTGGTTGGGGAACTCTAGAAAAATGTCGTGGAGGCACAGTACTTGAGATAAGTCCTGAAGGAACAAATAAGGGCAAGGACAAGGACATTCTAAATAGAGGGGACCGCCTGGCAGGAGCCCAGAGGTAGGGAGAGCCCCAGGCTCTGGTTATTATCTGGAGAAGAACAAGGTAAGACAAATGGGGAGGGTCTTGGGGTAAAGAACACGGTACGGGTTTTTTAAGATCCTTTAATATACCAGCTTACTCGTATGAGTACTTACATGTGCCAGCATTGTGGGTAGAACAATTCTTACAACTCCTATGAAGTGGGATTTATGGTACCCTCACCTTAGAGCCAAGGACAAGTTAAGCAGCTGTGCCATTTCATGCAGCTACCAAGCGGCAGGGCAGGGACTGGAAGCCCCCAGCACATCAAGTTCAGATCCCATGCCCTTGGAAATTCCCTGGTGGTCCAGTGGTTAGAACTCGGCAGGTTTCCTGCTGGGGACCAGGTTCAAACTCTGATCGGGGAACTAAGATCCTGCAAGCTGCATGGTACAGCCAAAACAAACAAACAAAAAATGACCTTAATCACTGCACTTCCCCACCCCAGAGCCACTAGGGGCAGGGCAGAACCCAACACCACCAACATCAGCAGAAATTAAAAATCAGTGATTCTTGCCATGGGACACCTTCTCCCCCGGCCTTGGTTTTGATGCATACTCCATCAGCCAGTCCTCCCCAAATACGTACATAGGTCATTAGTTCTGAATATTTAAAAAAAGCTGTCTTATCAACTATCCCTCCGGGAATGGGCAAGAAGGTGCCAAAACAGCATGTTGGCACCCAAAGAAACAGCAGCCAAACCCATCAACATCCTCAACAAGATGTATGCCTTCCAAGCACGTGGCTACAGCTTGATTTACAGGGCCGAGAAGCTATTCTAAGAGGGAGAGGACCTCTCAAGGGGGGAAAGGCGTCACCATCATCATCAAATACTTCAATAATCGTCTCAATCACAGAAAAGAAGGCACCGGCCGCTTCCTGCACTTCCACAGGAAAGGAAGCGAAGCGAAATTGTTTGCCTTCATTCAATTAGGTAATTAACTAGACAATGCAAAGAGAAATTCCAGCAAGGATATAAATACTTAAAATCCCTGAGCTAGATGGTGAGGAGGATGTCAACAACAGGAACTCAGTGGAGGGGAGAGGCGAGGGTGGAGAGGTGTGTCCTGTGCTAAAAACAACAGCAGGCAGACAGCAGCTTTTAATGACAGGCATTTATCCTGAGCCAGCTCCGTGATAAGCACTTTACCTGCATGACCTCACCGATGCCTCAAAACAACTTGGTTACCTGAGGGTCACTATTATCCTTGTAAGACAGGTGGGGAAACTGAGGCATAGGCAGTGAAATGGCTTGCCTGAGGGCACACAATGGAAGTGACAAATATAGCTCTGATTTCATACCCGAATCTTCATGCATAAGCCTCCGCTCCCTCTCTACAGGCATGCCCAAGACAAAAGGGCTCTAGGAATGGACAGGTCTAAACAGGGAAACAGTGGGGATCGGACATCTTCTCGCTCTCCAACTGTCCTGACTGCCAGGCCTGGGACCTCTCAGCTGACCTGGCTGCAGGGTTGTTGCAGAGAACCAAGCAAGCTTGGGAGAAGTGATTTTGCAATTCTGTTTACAGAAACCAGGGCAGCCACCTCCAGCACTACTTACCCCAGGAAGCCCTCCTGATCTCACCCTCCCCACACCAACTGTGGCCTCTCCAAAGACTGGGCATGCTTTCTCCCTAGGAACAGACCAAGAGGCTCTTAGGAGGGAGGGAGGCGCTGAACCTCACACTGATTTGAATCTCCCCACCCACCCCCGGGGTTTCCTAGATGGCGCTAGTGGAAAAGAATCCACCTGCAAATGCAGGAGACACAAGAGATGCGAGAGACACGTTTGATCCCTGGGTTGGGAAGATTCCCTGGAGAAGGAAATGGCAACCCACTCCAGTATTCTTGCCTGGGAAATCCCATGGACAGAGGAGCCTGTTGGGCTACAGTCCATGGACTCACAAAGAGTCCGACATGACCAAGCACACATGTGCACATACACACATACACACACCCTCACACACACCCTCCTCACCCAGCAGAGCTCCTTCGACAAACACTCACCTCAGTGACTTAACCAGCAAAAACAAGCTCGAGTGTAATGCGAATGCCGTCCAAGATAGACTTGCAGGACTTTAAAGAGCTATTTGCCCCATCATCCCCTTTCTCTAATCATCCCTGTATCGCACTTAAAAACACACATTCAAAAACCTTTTTGTTTGGCCAATTTGTCACTCTGTATCTTTAAAAGAAAAAACAAATAAGTAATTCACATAGTCATTTTAAATCAGACTTTTCCATACTCAGAATTGCCTTGACCAGAGGCAGTAAGTTCTGGAAAGGGGATTAGCCAGAGTTTCCCAAGACCAGCGCAAAGTTGACTGAGAAGGTCCCCAGTAGTAATACTAATATGAATAGTGATAAGAGCAAAAACACTAGCATTGGGCTTCCCTGGTGGTCTGGTGATGAAGAATCCTCCTTGCAATGCAGGGGACACAGGTTCGATTCCTGATCCAGGAAGACCCTTCATGCTGCGGAACAACTAAACCCCTGCCCACAACTACTGAGCCCACACACTGCAACTACTGAAATCTGTGCACCCTAGAGCCCGTGCTCCACCACAAGAGAAGCCACTGCAATGAGAAGCGGAGCACCACAGTTAGAGAGTGGTCCCCACTCGCCACAGCTAGAGAAAGCCCGTGTGCAGCAATGCAGGCCCAGAGCAGCCAAAACAATAAATAAATAAACAACACTAGCATTTATTAAGTGTTTACAAGGTATAGACACTGTATTGTGTTCTCTAGCTTCAAGTCTAGTTTTACCCCAACAACAACCCTAGGAGATAAGGATTATTGTCATTCCCAATGTACAGATGAGAATACCGAGGATCAGAGAAGTGAGGCAACTTTGTCCAATGCCACACGGCTGGTAGGTGGAGCGGCCAGGACTCCAACCCAGGACTGTTTAATCGACCCGAAACTAACCCCTACCCTTAGCCTCTCCACAATACCAGGCCCCTCTGGGGTGGGAACAAGCTGCTTGGCTCTTTCTCCACCTCCCGCCCCAAGCCCCGAGGATTTAGCATCCAACAATAGACCTCTATCCCAAATCTGAATCAACATAGCATCAGTCATTCCACTCAAAGGGAAATGCCCCACCCCCTCAGCAACCATCTTGCCTTAAAGGCACCTTCTGGAGGATGATGACAAAGGAATTAACATCAACATCAAAAAAGCCAACAGCTACAGGGGGTGAAAAGAGATAGGCCCAGGACTGGTTGTGTGTGGGACCATGGTTTCTAATGTGCCCTTCCCTCCTGGAGCCTGGATACAGCCATACCTGCTCTCCTCTGTCCTCATCTCTGACAGCTTGAGGCCAGTGCTAGAAGAGGAATATGGAGATGATGTCAATCTAGGACTCCTCATTCATTCACCCACTTCCTGCTTCTTACCTGCTGCTGCTGCTGCTGCTGCTAAGTCGCTTTAGTCGTGTCCGACTCTTCGCGATCCCATGGACTGCAGCCTACCAGGCTCCTCTGTCCATGGGATTTTCCAGGCAAGAGAACTGGAGTGGGGTGCCATTGCCTTCTCCGCCTTACCTGCTAATCACACCTAATTTCTCTGTATTTATGCTTTCACAGGAGTTAGCCTAGCAGCTGGAAGGCACAGAAGCACAGTGACTAACACTTCAAGCTATGAAGTGGAAAAGACTTTCATTTGCACTCTAGCTCTGCCCGTTCCCAGCGTGGTAAGCTTAGGCAAGTCACTTCGCCTCTCTGGGCCTCAGTTTTCTCATCTGCAAAATGGAGATAATAACAGGACCTCCCGCGTCTCTTGTGAGAATCAGAGGGACTGATACTTGGAAAGCCTTGAGCCCAGATCCTGGCTCATAGGAAGTACTCATAGAAAGTGTGAGCTACTAGGAATGATTACTACAGCCCACGAAGGTGATGCCCCTCACATACAGCCAGGATGGGGCAGAACAAACACGCACACTGGGTTCAAGCTCTGGACACAGAGCTCCTGGGCTCTGTGTCATTGCAATGTGTCATTCCATTCTCCTGGAATCTGAGAGATGGCACAGCCCAGAAAGTGCAGTTCACGGGCCAAGTACAAAGTCCAAACTCACAGGTTTGTTTTTCTTACACATACACACACAAAATCGACAAGTGGCTCAGAGTGAAAGTTCCCAAACTTGGCATCCTCCCCCATCCCGAGGTGAGCAGTGATCTCATCCGTGTGACTCAGCCGACGCCAAGGGCCCTCTCCGGGAACCTGTAGGCTCAGCACAGCTGGCTCCCAGCCCCGGGAGGAGCCCAGGCTGCAGAACCAAGATTCATGGAGAGCTGGGAACCCCTGCGCTTGGAGCCAGAAGCAGAGTGGCTCTGAAAAGCAGGGCAGTGTTGCAGCCAGGACGGGGCTGGAGATCTGGGTTCAATTCCCAGCAAACCCAGGCCTCTGTCTGCCCAACTCTAAAACGGGTAGATGACGGGTTTCCAACGCTCTGAGAGAGCTGGTTTACTTCCCATCCTGCCCACCAAGGTCTCCCTCTAGCTGAGGAAGAAGCAAAGAGCCAACAAAGATATGGGTTAGAGAACAAAAGGCACTAAAATGTGTGGAAGGAGAGCCTGGTGGTCTGGGAGCTTGCCAGGGGCCAGGAAGCACTCGCCCAGCCTGCAAAAGTTTCAATGAATCAGGCCAGGACAGAAGCGCCTTCCGCCAACTTCAGTCACCGCCTCTTCCCTCTCCCTTAATTCCTCCCACCACGGCGAGGACAGACAGACAGACAAGCAGGAGAACGAGATTAAAAACAGGAGAAAGCCAAGAAGCCCAGACAGACTTTACCCTGGAACCCAGAGGCAGCAGAACATGGGGCTCCCCCTCCTCTATGGCACCAGGTTCCAGACGGAGAGCTGGGAAGGGGCAGGGTATCTTCTGGATAAAGAAGGATCAAAATAAAAATCTTCTCTACGGGGACTTCCCTGGTCATCCAGTGATTAAGACGCTACGCTTCCACTGCAGGGAGCGCGGGTTCCATCCCTGGCCAGGTGAACTAAGACCCTGCATGCCACATGGTATGGCCAAAAAAAAAAAAAACTCTCCCAAATCTGCTCTACCAAACACCATAAAAGGACATGGGTAGCAAAGCCAGAGGGGCATACCATCGCACTGCACTTTTGATAAAGTGGTAATTGCTGTGCTCTGGAATCCTCGATGGCTCCCCACTGCCTACAGCATCGGGTTCACACCCTTTATTATGACTTGCCAGGGGTTCGATCTGGGGTCCTGATGGCGTTTTCTGCCTCACTCTCATCACTACCCCACCTCCCCCCACACCCCTGCTTCAGCACTTACAGCCTCCCACTGCTCCCCAACCCTTGGGGCCTTGATCCACCCCCCCTGCTTCCCAACGCCTGCGGCCTTGATCCATCTTGAGGCTTCCTCACTGCTTCCCTTAGCTGTTGTTGTTTAGTCGCTAAGTTGTGTCCGACTCTTTTGCGATCCCAGGGACTACAGCCCGCCAAGCTCCTCTGTCCATGGAATTTCCCAGGTAAGACTACTGCAGTGGGTTGCCATTTCCTTCTCCAGGGAATCTTCCTGACCCAGGGATCGAACTTGTATCTGCTGCTTGGCAGCCGGATTCTTTACTGTTGGGCTATCAGTGAAGCATCTCTTAATAACCTATCCCTATTGTTTCAACCAACCCCTGCCCTCCTGCCGCCCGTTGACTTTAGACTTCAACTGGGCTCCTGGAAAGAATAAAGAACTCAGGCATTAGGGGGCCAGGAAACTAGGCTAGGTTCTGCCACCAAACACTGGGTTCAGCCTCAAGCAGAACTCGGGCGCACGCCTCCACGTGCTCCTTTATAAAGCAGGCAGTGCGACCTCTACCCACGTCAGCCGCTGCCAAGCCACTCAAGTGAGATAATGGAGCCAAAGGGCCCTGCACAGCCTCAAGTCTGACACGAACCCAGGGGATTAGGAGGCCTATTTTTAACTCCCCACATCCTGACCGAAAAACAAATCCCTCACATACACCCGGCAGATCCCTATCAGGGGGCCTGGCGGAGCCTTTGGGAATTCTCTCCTCCCGGAAGCAGCGCCAGCTTTGATGGACGGGAAAGGCTCCCAGATCCCGACTCCAGCCAGCGCCAGCTTCCATTATGTCTGGCTGGGTCCCCCTGCCCCCATCAGACAGCCGTTTCCTGGTGGACTCAGTTGTTACCTTTTCTCCAGCCAGTGACAGACAGGGTCACCAAAGCTGCTGAGAGGGGAATTGGCTCATTTACCCATTCATTTACCCCCACGCTCCCACCCGACCCTCTCTGAGGAGGTGGGGCCTAGGACGGCCTAGATAAGAGTCAGCTCTAAGGCACCGGTGCTAGGATGCTTGGTCCAGGGGTAGAGGAAGGGGTGGAGACCGGTGAATGGCGAAAACAAAAGTGAGCAGGAGACTCAGTAACAAGGGCACGCTGGGAACGACAGGACTTCAAGGGCCCTTGCCAGCTTCTAACCGGGCAAGGGACTTGGGCAGCCTCTGAATCTAAAGCCAAACCATCACCAATCTCGCTTCTCTCCCTCCAGCACCGTCAGCATCCCTTGGACCTTACACCAAGATGGGTCTTTAATAACCACTGTGACCTACAAGGAGATGGAGACTTGTTACTTGGGGACACAGAGCTCCTCCCTGGTCTTGTGGCCCAGCTATGTGGGTGTTAACCAAAGTCTCTTCCCCTCGGGCCCACCTTGCCCACCCTCCCACCGCCTAAGACCATGCTCAGCAAACGATGCTAGCAGGGAAGCAAGAGTTTCGAAGGAAAAAAGCCTCATTCTGAATGGGGATCCATCATCACGGAGAGCCCCCCTCCTGGTTCAATGACCCTTGCTAAACACAAACACAGTCAGTCTCTGCAGCCCCAGAAAAGTCACGAGATCCCTGGGTGCCTCTGGAACCATGTCTCTGGGCCCCCAACACAATCTGCAGAACCTCGCAGACACTTTGGAAATATTTGACAAACTCTTCTGAGTTCTAGAGAATCAGGTGCATGTTGGCTACACTCCTCTGAGAACTGCAGTTCAGCCTGCAGGTGGGGGAGCTAACAAGGTACCCTTTTCAGGCCTGGTTCCGGGCCTCTCTGTCTTTGATGCCACAAAGCCAGAATAGACTTTCTTAAACAGCAGATCAAGAACGAGCCAAAGGAGGCAGAAAAGCCTCTCCAAAAAGCCTCTGTGCATCTCTCGGCTGGAGCCGGCTTAGCCCAGAGCACAAACAGACAGGACCCCCACCTGTTTGCACCAGAGAGTAGGATGCAGGCAAAAGCTTTGAGCCAAGAGTATAAAAACCAAGCCCAATTACAAGCCAGTTTCCGACTCTACAAGGCTTTACGAGCATTTACCAGACCAAGAAAGGCCCTCGTAGAGCCCCACGCACTCCGTGGGCACCCAAATGAGAGATAGAGCTGGGCCTTGCCCTCAAGAAGTTCAGAACCCATCTCGGGAGACAGACAAGCCGATGACAATGTGTAAAGCAAGGCAGCTGATAAGAGCTGCAAGCTAGGACCACACAGGGGGACGGCTACCCCTTAGTGATGAGACCGAGTGGAAGTGACATTTGTGCCAGACCCCGAGGGGCAGTTAGACTTTGGGCAATGAAGCAGTGGCCGAAAGAGAAGACCATTCAGGAGTCACAGACGGAGACCGGGAAGCAGACAGCTTGAAGAACAGAGGGAGAAGAGGCAGGGGAGGGAAGCCGGAGTGGGCGTGGAGACTTGACGGCCAGGCCAGGGAGTTACGGGTTTGATCTCATGGGTGGGGGACAGGGATCCGCCCCCAGGAAGGGAAGAAGATGCACGATGGAGGAGAAGCTGAGAGCAGGAGGCTGGCAGAGGCTGCAGTGGACAAGGGCCTGCTTTAGGAAGCCAGAATGCGGGGGGCTGGCCCTGGGCATGGAGAGCAGGCAATTGGAAACCCCTCAGTCCCAACACAGACTCCAGCTGAGAGGTGCTGGACTCAAGGGAAGGCTGGGGATGCCCTATGGAGAGACGGTGGTGGCTCAGGAGGAGAAGAGACTATGACGTTCTCAGGGACTTCCCTAGTGGCCCAGTGGTTAAGACGCTGCATTTCCATTGCAGGGGGCGTGGGTTAGGGGGCGTGGGTTTGATCCCTGGTCAGGGAACTAAGATCCCATGTGCCCTGTGTCACAGCCAAATAAAAAGAGAGAGAGAGACTATGACCTTCTCTTGGTCTCTCGGCCAAGGTTGTCCTGGGCTGAGAGAGGGGTGCTGCTGGATCAATCTCAGAGCCCCGTGCTCCCCCTTAGCCCCCATCCACAACCCCCAGTCATTCCCACCATCACCCTCCTGTGGTGTTCAGAGTCAGCCACCTCACCCAGCCCTGGGCATCTTCCTGCTGCCCCACCCCCAGCCCAGCTCCCTGAAGACCCTGGACACTGAACCCACAAAACCCCTTTTAACTGGTTTTATAACAAGCCCCAGTGCAGCACTCTGCCCTCCAACCCCACCCAGCAACTCACCCATGCCCTGAGCCCATCATGAACAACCCCCAAGTCTGCCCCCAGAAATGCAGAAAAAAAGTGTAACCTGTGAATGTCAAGGTTGGGAGGAATCTTAGAGGTCCAGCTAAACACACCCCCACCCACCCATCACAGACAAGGAAACCAAAGTTTTAAGGGATGATCAGCCCTACCCAGGATCACACAGCCCCATGGTGGCCCAGTCAAAGACTCTGGCACCAAAGCCCCAAACAGGTGGGGCAGAAAATAATGAGGCATGGGATACAGTGCAGAAAACACCTGTGCTATGGTCAAGGAGCCTGGGTTCAAGTTCTGACCTTTACCACCTCTGCCCCCACACACACAGACATGAGAGCTTTGGACCTGTCACTGCAGCTTCCTGGACTCTAATGACCTCGTCCATAAAATGCGTGTTTACTAATTCAGTGTTTTCAGGAGATCAAAAAGGATCAAGTGGAACAAGGGCTCTGTGTACAGCAGAGCTAGGAGGCTGGGACAGGGACTTGGCCAAGGCCCAGGCAGGCGGTTCCTTAACCCCTCACCCCTCCCAGCCCCAGACCTGTCCAGCCAGCAGCAGGTCAGCTGTTTCCCCAGACTTGCCCACCGGCCAGCAGAGTAGCCCTCCAGGGGAAAGGATGGATCTCCAGTGAATTTAAAACACCAATGCAAAAAAATAAAATAAAATAAAACACCAATGCAGGGCTTTCCCAGGGGCCCAGTGATTAAGATGCTGCGTTTCCAAAGCAGGGGGTGGAAGTTCAATCCCTGGTCTGGGAACTAAGGTCTCACATTCCGCAGGGTGTGGCCAAAGAAAATTTTTTAATTAAAATAATAATAAAAGAAAACATCAATGCACACACGGCAGGCCCCCCCAACTCCCCTCCTCCAGAAGTTAGAGCACAGCACCTCCTCTCTGGGAGATCAGAGGCCATCGAGGGGCTGTGGAGGAGGAAGGGCGTGTCTGTGGAGCAGGTCCTACCCACCTGTCCAGGGTCCCCACCACCCAGGCTGAGAAATCTGCGCACCTGGGCTTCATCCAACATCTCCCAATCCTTCTAGAAAGCAGCGGCTCGATGTCTGGAGGGATGGGGGTGGGAGTGGGGCTGGCAATGGCACTCAGGGCCTCCTGGGAGCCAAAGGCAAGAGGCCATGCACATCCACTGTGGCAGGAGAGGCCTTATCAGGGTACTTCTGTCCTCCGAGAGCCTGTCCCATAATGCGTGACATCCACCCAGGAGACTTCCACAGCCCTTCACAGAGAGCAGTCATCTTCCCCACTCCCCGCCCCAGTGGGTATAACATCATGTCCCAGAAAGGGAAAGTAACCAGCTCAAGGGAGTGAAGCCAAGACATGAATTCAGGGGACTTCCCTGGTGGTCCAATGGCTAAGACTCCGTGATCCCAATGCAGGGGGCTGGGGTTTGATCTCTGGTCAGGGAACTAGATCCCCGGTGCCGTAACTGAAGAAAACTTGCATCCCGCAAAAAAGAGATCGAAGATCCCACGTGCCTCAACTAAGATCCAATGCAGACAAATTAATAATAATTAATTTTTTAAAAAAGACTTGAATTCAGATCTCTTGAAAGCCATACCCCACATTCTCTCCCTAAGTATACCTTAGTGCTGTGGTTCTCAAACTGTGGTGTGTTCAAGAATGGTCTCAGGAATTTTAAAAAGTGCAGATTCCTGGGTCTGGAGTAGAGGTGACGGATCTGCGTTTTTAACAGGGACCCCAGGTGAGTTAAAAGATGCTAGGAGATCAAACCAGTCAATTCTAAAGGAAATAAACTCTGAATATCCATACTGAAGGTCTGATGCTGAAGCTGAAGCTCCAATACTTTGGCCACCTGATTCAAAGAGCTGACTCACTGGAAAAGTCCCTGACGCTGGGAAAGATTGAGGGTAGGAGGAGAAGAGGACAACAAAGGACGAGATGGTTGGATGGCATCACCAACTTAATGGACATGAGTTAGAGCAAACTCTGGGAGATGGTGAAGGACAGGGAAGCCTGGTGTGCTGCAGTCCATGGGGTCGCAAAGAATTGGACACAACTGAGCGACTGAACAACAACAAGCAGGTGAGTGGGAGAAAAGCACTGCCAGCAAACACCACAGACCGAGACACACACACACAACCACACACACATTTGTGGGCACACAGGCAGCACAGGACAGAAGTAGCAGTGGAGGCATGGGTTCTAAAGGCAGATGCTGGCTTTGGGATGTAGCCCAGCTCCTTATGGGTTGTGTGATCTTGAGTGGATCTCTTAACCTCTCTAAATATGTTTCTTCATTTGCAGAATGAGGATAAGAAAAGAATCCACCTCATGGAGCTGTCTTATATGGAAATAGTACGTGTAAAGTGCCCAGTACTGGGTCCAGCATATAACAAACACTCAATAAATGGTGTTGTGATCATTGCCAGATTCAGTTCAGTGTGTTGAACGCCTCTGGGAAGGAACAGAATGCAGGCACCAGGGGATCACAGTGAATAATTGAGCCAATAAGAGATGCCTGAAGGGTTGTACTAGAACCAGTGGGTAGAAGTAACAGGGACACAGACTTCTACTCCAAACAGGAAGAATTTTTGAACAGACTGGAGTTGCCCAATCATGAAACCAGCTGCCTGGTGGGCTGCCACTCAAGGATCCCAGCAAAGAAGACTAGATGCTCACCAGGTGGAGATGCAGCTTGGAGAAAGCAGAATGAGGATGGAGCAGGTGGATGTTCTTGAAGGTGACTTTGGCCAGATTCTGCATGTCAACCCCTCTCCCCATGTGCTGGTTAATTAGTGCACTTGCACTTCCCTGACGTTTACAACCGCTACCACCAAGCATTCAAGAGGGGTGGGAGGAGATTGTGGTAGACAGAAGGCCTCATATCTTCCAAACAATTCATGACAAGGATGAGGATGGACGGGGCTGTCTTAAATCTGAGGCCTACAAACCCACTGAAATCATACGCTTTGGGAGGGGATATGTATCTGTGTACTTTTCTCAAAAGGACTAGCTAAGAGCGGCTGGTCCACACTGACTTTTGAGAGAAGTGGAAACTGAGTCACAAAGGATCTGGGTCACTCTGGCAGCAAGAAGGCCCAAGTTCCAGGATGCAGACTGGCAATTCAAAGCTGTTGTCCTTTAGGTCAGATGCCTTCCATGCCTAAACTCACAAAAGCCTCACCACACCCTCCAGGAGTGGAAACTTTGAGCTCAGAGAGGTTAGGAAACCAGCTGGAGGACGCACAGCGGATGAATGGCCAGGCTGGGGTCTGAACCCAGGTTCTCTGGGATCCAAAGCCTGTGTCTGGTATGTTTTTTTAACTCTCAAGTGGACCATCTCAGATCAAGAAAAAAGAAAAGCATTTGGCTTTGACATTGAGAAGCAATAATGATGATCATTAAAAAGGATGACCCTCATAGGTGACAAGTGACCTACCTAGTCATCCTCAATCAAAATTAAATTCAAATCAAAATTAATTTCTCCCTTACATAGAAGAGGGCAGGAGAGGAGGAGCGCAGTATCCATATGACTCAAGCCAGACAGCGTGACACCTGGAGAGAACGAACCATTCAGAAACCAGAAAAGCCCACAGTGATTCCCACCAGGCTGGGGACTGGATCCGAGATGGCTTTGGTCCCTATTCCCACTCTGCTTGCTCAAGATGTTTTCTGGAGGGTGGGGTTCCAAGGCAGCCCAGGAAACAGAAAAGAGATCTCACTTCAATAACTCCGCCCCCCCCCCCCCGGAAAACTGAGGAGTGGCTACTGGTGAACCAAACAATACCCCAAACTTGGGTGCCCCGGGGTGCCTGGCTCTGGGCAGAGAGGAGTGGCTGCCCAGTCATCAGCTTCCAGAGGGGAACTGAAGAAAGGCCGAGATTTGGGGCAACCACTTGGAAGCGTTGGGGATGGGAGGCTGCAGAAAGCCCTCAATCAACCCCCGCCAGCTGGGGTGCTTTCCTTACAACACCCCTTATTAACACCGCGGGTTACTCTCCCAAGGACCCAGCGGTCTAGGAAGGTGCACGAAAAGTTTACAAAGAGTCAACGCGCCACGACGAAAGGTCCTCGCGGCATAGGGGACTGTAGCGTAGAAGAGGGGTAGGAAAAGCAAAGTCGCAGCCCACTCCTCAGTCAGGCACCACTACACCTCCCATCAGGGTCCTCGGATCCCTTCCAAGCCCCGATCCCTCTAGGACCCCGGAAAGCCCCCTCATACCGACTCGGGGGTGCCTAGCTCTTACCTCTACTCGCCGGCCTGGGCGCTGGGCTCTGCCATCCCAAAGGCACGGGAGCCCGAGCAGCGCAGAGTGGAGTCTCGAGGTGGCGAGGTCGCGGAGTCCCGGAGCCCAGGAAAGTTTCCGTAGCGTCGGTGCGGCCGAGAGGAGCGGAGCCGGCCAGGCAGGCGGCAGGCCCCGCGGTAGCGCGCTCCGGCCGGCCCCGCGCCTCCGCCTGCACCGCGGTGTTCCGACTCCCTGGCTCCCCCGGCCACTCGGCCGGCCCAGCCCCGCCAATCGCAGGCCCCGCCACCCGCAGCTCCGCCCGCCCGGCCGCGACCCAGCGGAGGCGGGGAGGGGAGGGGCGGGGGCGCACCTGTTTGGCCAGTCGACCCCTCTACTACCACCCGCCAGGGCCGGACTGGGCAGGGCCGATCCCCCCTCCGCTCTCTGCACACGCCCCCAGTCCCCACTTTGGCCCCGGATCTCCGCCGGGCCACATGCCCCCTCCCATCCCACACCACCTCGCACCCGCGACCTGGGTCTGGCCACACCCCCTACTCCCCTCCCTGGGCTCAGGGTAGCCTGCGGAGGCCCTCTGTGCGGCCGGTGTTCCCGGGAATTAATCTCAGCTTTAGCCCGAGAACCATGCGGATACCAGACTGAGGAGTGGGCTGCGACCACCCCTTTCACTCTTCACCCTCCTCTCCCGCAAGGATCTTCGCGCCTCCGTTCACCCCTTAAACTTTACTGTGCGCCTCCCTTCGGTCACCACACGCAGTGGCCGTGGACTGATGCTAGGTCCAGAGGTCCGGGAGAGGCGGGGTGGGGTTGGGGGTTGGGTGGTGTCACAGGGAAGGCACGTCCAGCCCTCCCACCAACAAATTCTCAACCCCATCAGAGTTGGGGCAAACATCTCCAGAATGTGCTTGCGATTCGTTTCGACAGGTTCCCCAATTTCTCTCGGGGTCACAGTCAAATTTAAAGCGGGACGGTTTCAATGTCCCACTTTCCAGATAGGAAGACTGAGGCCAAAAGGAGGGAAGAGCTTTTCGAACGTGGTGGCAAGACTGAGACATTTTTCAAATCAAAGGTGAGTTTGCAGAGAGCGCCTGATTCTTCTCCCCAAGCCCTGCTTGGATTCAGACGCCTGTGTTCGCCGCCCCCTCCCCGCCCCGCCCCTCGTGCCGCGGATCCGGGTAGAGAAAGAAAGAGGCGCCAACAAGTGTCTGGGAAGAGCGAGGGGCGCGCCGGCAGCCGGCCCGGCCTTACCTCGGCAGCAAAGCGTGTCCTTGCAAAGGGCGCCGGCGGGAGGCCCCCAGCAGGGGCAGGGAGGCCCAGGCGAGCGTGTAGGAGGCCGCGCCGCCGGCTCCCATCCCGGACGGCTTCTGCAGCTCCTCGGTCCGTGGGCCTTCCACCGTCCGCAGCACCTGTAGGGACAGCGCTGTGCCCCGGGGCCTCGGCCTCGGCTTCGGGGGTGGGACCTGGGCCAAGCCCTGGGGTGGGGACTCCTGGTTCAGGGCTCCCCGGGCTCCTGGGACTGTCGCGGCCGGGCTGCCGGCGAGCGCAGGTCGCGCTGGGCAGGGCGCTATTTTCAGCAAGAGCTGCCCTCCCAGTTGGACAGACAGAACCAGTTAATTCGACAGCTCGGGAAAGGCCTTCACCGGGAGCTCCCCAGAACGGCAGCCGCGGCTCGGCTGAAAGCTGATCCTTCGCATTCCTGCCTCGGGAGGCGGGAGGGCGGGAGGAAGCCTCTAATTCCTGGGAGAAGCCAGCGTCCTCTCCGAAGGCGGCTCCCGGGTCCCAAGGGCACGCCCAGGGACAGGGCTGTCTACTAGATCGACTCCGAACCCCCGCCGGTCTTCCTTCCTGCAGACTCCAGGCCTCAGACTTCCCAAGAAATGCCCACCCGAGGTTTCACTCTCCCTACTGGTCTCCAGTACTGGGAAGAGCCTCCCGGAAGTGGGATTTGGCGGGGGCACACACACACACACACACATCACTCAGGATCGACTTGCTGAAAGAAGGAAGGAAAAGTGAAAATCCTGCCCCACATGAGCTGAGCTGGAGGATCAGATAGTTCTTCAGAGCCTGGGCAAAATGGGATGGATGGATGGACAGGGTGCTTCCACAATCCTACAAGAACACCTTCTGGCTGTGTGACCTTGGCAGATCTTCACCTCTGTACCTCAGTTTCCTCTTCTGCATAAGGGGAGCCCAAGAGATTGAGCGTGAGAAGGTCTTTGCAAAAAAAGCATGATGTGGATGTTTATGTAATGAATGATGAGAGAGACATACGGATGAATAAGACATGGATCTGCTTGGGGGAAGCCACTAGCTCTTTGAATTCAAGGAGGTGCTAAGGGTCTAAAAAGGTACAACTAGGCTGTATAATATTAGCCCAGGGATAGATAAATAGGCCTATGGGCTAGAATAGAGGCTGCAAACATAGACACATGTATGGAACTTCATCTGTGGCAGAGTGGTACTTCAAGCCACTGGGGAAAGGGTGGACTTTTCTATAAATGTTTTTTTATGGAGCGATTGGACGTCTATGTTGGAAGAAAATTAGATGGAATCCTTACCTCACACCATGCATAAAGCAAGATCAATTCCAGGTGGATTAAAAACTTAAATGCAAAAACTTTTTAGTAGGGAAAGATTTCTTAAAGATTCAAAAAGCACAAACTATCAAGAAAAAGATACATTTAATTAAAGAGCATAACTTCTGTTTATCGAAAGAAGAAGTTATCATGTGAAACGTGATAATTAGAGATCTACAAATCAATTTTCAAAAGAGACGAGAAAACTGAACCAAAAACATAAACAGGCAATTCTAAGAAGGGGAAACATGAATGTCTAATATCAAAAGAGATTCAGCCTCACTCAATCAAGAAAATGCGAAATAGAACCACAGGAAGTGCCATTTCACACTGGTGAGACTGGCAAAAAGCGAAGGGGAGGACGGCAGAAAGTGTTGAGATGTTGTAGAGCACAGACAACTCTGATACACTGCTGGTAGAGGGGAATGGATACCACCTCTCTGGAGAACAATTTGACAGTATCTAGAAATGATGCTCGAACCCCAGTGACCCAGAGACTTGGCTTCTGGGATGAATCTGGAGAATTTCTTGCTCACTGCAACCACATTATCCTAGTAAGGAATCTAAAACAGCCTCATCAGTGGACAAAATGCTTAAACAAATTGTAGACAGGGCAGTGAAAGTCTACACTGCAGTGAAAATGACTAGAAATTCCTTGATGAATCATCATAAGTGGGGGAATAGGAAGCAAGTTGCAGAAAATCAAGTTGTGTAATTCACTCATGTAGAGTTCTAAAACATTAAAAACAAAAGGATACTCTCTGTTGCTAGGAATGCATGTATGTGCTAAAAGTATAAGGAAATTCAGATGAATGACACAGAAACCATTCAGGAAATGTTTACCTCTTGGGGACGAGGGAGATGTGAAGGATGACGGGAAAAGCCATCACCTAGATTGGTAAGATTTTATTTCTTGATCTGAGTGAAGAGGAACAGGTGGTTCCTCGACTTTCCAGAACATTTTCAAAGATACAGAGCAAGATACATTTTCAAAGATATGTTTTCATTCATATAGATGATATAAAATATAAAATCCACTCCGGCTCTGAACTTCAGTTTCCTTATTTAAGTGACGTGGTCATCATGTCTGTGAAGTGCTCAACACAAAACCCAACTCACCGTGACGTGCTCAGTAAGGCTTAAGAACACGAATAGCCTGCCCCCCAGTCTCCACTGGGGCCCTTCACACCCTAGTTCCAGCCAGCTGAGACTCCTTCACTCAAGTATCACCATGCAATCAGGTCTCCCAAACCCCCAACCTCTGACATGCCTTCGTAAACTGTTCACTGTTCCTGAAGTTCCAAGTACTCCCCCATCTCTGCTGGGACAAGGTCTGTTTCTCCTTTTACAATCCAGCTCTGGGCGTTTCAGGGCTCCCAGGCAGAGGGTTCCCATGCCACGCACGCACCCACCCACCCACGTGCCCCACTATCCTTGTTAATCACATCGTGGATTGTTGCTCCTGTATATGGATCCGTCTCCTTTAGCTGACTGTGAACTCCTCAGGGTTATTATCCCTGTCTAAGTGACCACTGCAGCCCTCCCACCCAGACTGAGAAATATCTGTTGAATGTTACCAGGGGTAAGTGGATCCAGATACTCAGAAATAAAAGAGGTCGTGCTAAACTCTCAGAAGGAAAGCAATCCAAATATATAGATTGACTGCTTGGTCTTCATGGAGCATCCTTGAAGGTATTCTGACTTTTGGGGTCAGAGAGAGAGAGGGTTCACATCCAGGCTGAGCCATTTGCCAGCTCTGTGAGCAAGGGTAGGCTATTACATCCCTCTGAGCTCAGTTTCTGCACAACCAGGATAGGACTAGTGCTTATTGCAAGGGGTTCTTGCAAAGATTCAGTGAGATGTTGTTCACTTGCTTAGTCGTGTCCAACTCTTTGCAATCCCAAGGACTGCAGCACGCCAGGCTCCACTTTCCTCTATTATCTTACCGAGTTTGCTCAAATTCATGTTCATTGAGCCAGTGATGCTATTTGACCATCTCATCCTCTGCTGCTCCCCCTTCTCCTCCTGCCCTCAATCTTTCTCAGCATCAGAGTCTTTTCCAATAAGTCGGCTCTTCGCATCAGGTGGCCGAAGTATTGGAGCTTCAGCTTCAGCATCAGTCCTTCCAGTAAATATTCGGAGTTGATTTCACTTAAAACTGACCAAGGTAATAGAGGCCAAATGCATGGCCCCAATTTTGGAACAGGTAGTGATTATGGGAATATTGACCAAGAAGGAGATGTTTGGAGGGGAGGGTAGAAGGGACCCAGTTTGGTTCCTAGGAAGGTGGGGAGCTGGTAAAAGAAATGCATGGGTGATGTTCTCCAGTTCTGAACAAAAACATGCATCTGGAGGCTGACCCAGAAGATGGAAGAGTCAAACGTATGCTTTGAGTCAGTGCTTCACGTGGTCCTCCCTCCTATCCTTTGTCCTACCTCTGGGTATGGGTCTGTGCAGCATTTCAGAACCACACACCCCCTCCCTGGCCCCCCACATCCAGTCCGACCCCCTCCAATCTGTTTTCACACGTAGCCCAGGGATCCCAATCTGGACCTGTCTTTTCCTTGCCAGCTTCCATCTGTAGGGGCATCAGAGCCTATAGCACCTTCCCCAGGGACGCGTCTAAGGCGATTTACCAAATGTGTCTTTACTCTGTATGCAAAACCCACATATGTCCACTTGTCGGGAGCTTCCATCAAGGCAAAGTACAGGCTGGCAGATTGTTTATAGTCCAGACTCCGGAAGATGAGTTGGCCAGTGTTACATGTTGTACAAGCAAACAAATATATGAAGTCAACAGGACTATGTAGTCACCGGAAAAAAGCAATGCTGTGCATTTCATGGGTTCAGATGAGATTTTCTGAACTAATGAGCTGATCCTCTTTGATCCAGATCACGCTAGACAATATCTTGTTATCCTGATGACATGGACATTAGCCGTTGTTGGCACTCAGTCCCATGAAAATGGCCACATGAGGCAGGAATCCCATCTGGCTTAAGGTCTGCCATCCTGGTGCTTCTCAGGGAGGTCACTGATGACCTCCTTGACAGTGACTCCAAAGGACACTTGTCTATCTTGATCTCACCTGACCTCTTGGGAAGACTTCACCCTCTGGTCCCTTCCATCTCACCACCCTCTCCCAGCTTTTCTCCTAGCTCTTTGGTCACATCTTCCTCTCCTTGGCTGCCTCATGTTACTAGGCTACAAAAGCTGCAGTTGGAAATTGTCTACTTCCCTCTTATCCTTCCAGACTCTATTTCATGGGCAATTTCAACTGCATCCAGGCCCCTGGCTTCAACTGCTGTCCTTGTGCTGGTGATTCCCAAATGGTTATTTCCAGGCTAGTCCAGGTACTGGCTGTCATCTCTTGTCTGAACTTCAGAAAGAAGTGAACTGGTTCCCTTCCTCCACCTGGGCCTCTCCCCATTTCCCCCTCCCTACAAGTCCGCCCTCTGAGGTTTTTAAAGCTCAGATCCAATCCTATCCATCACCATCCCACCCCTGCTTGGAAGCTTTCAGTGATTTCTCAATGCCTTCATGTGGCCTACTGGGCCCTGGGTGGTCCGGCCCTGCTCTCTCCTCCATCCTCTCTCCTTGCCGTCTCCCCTCTCCCTCTCTGCCTTCAGCCCCCCAGTCAGCTTCCAGGTCCCCAAACATGCAATGTTCCTTCCCATTATGCAGCCTTTACACACCCAAGGCTCCCCGCTCTGGACCACTTTCCTCTGTCCGCTCCCATACTGGCCTCGGTTATTTCTTCCCATGGCAGCCTCGGTTCCCCAGCCCCAGGGAAGCCTTTTCAGGTTCTGCCTACTATACTTCCGTGGCACAAGTCACTGTCCTTCATGGTATTTATTGCAGTTGGTGACTGTACCTCCATTATGTGACCACTGGATGAATGTATCGCCCTCCCAAGGGCCGGATGCCCCTGAGCACAGTGATCACACCTGGTTTTATTCATTATTTTATCCCTCCGTAGCTCAGCTGGTAAAGAATCCACCTGCAATGCAGGAGACCTGGGTTCGATCCCTGGGTTGGGAAGATCCCCTGGAGAAGGCAAAGGCTACCCACTCCAGTATTCTGGCCTGGAGAATTCCATGAACTGTATAGTCCATGGGGTCACAAAGAGTCAGACACAACTGAGCAACTTTCACTCACTCCCCACCTCTAGCAAAGGCCTTGGCACATAATAGATGCTCCACGAGTGTTTGTTGAATGAATGAGTGAACCCAAGTCTGCTTGCACACCTCCAACACTGGACTCTGTTTATCATTGTTGGGCACTGTTCATTGTCATAAATTTCTACACCTCAGCACACTGATATGTACACAAGTGGGAGTGCTTTTCCAGGTGCTTTGTGTATTCACTCGATTAATTTTCACAGCCACCTCTGAGGATGCTCAGAGAGTTTAAGCAATTGGCAGAACATCACACTGCATGGAAATACAACACCTGTCCTTGAACTCATGTCTGTCTGGCTCCAGATCTCCATAGGCTTCCCTGATGGCTCAGTGGTAAAGAATCCACTTGCAATGCCGGAGACATAAGAGATGCAGGTTCAATCCCTGGGTCGAGCAGATCTCCTGGAGGAGGAAATGGCAATCTGCTCTATTATTCTTGCCTGACAAATCCCATGGACAGAGGAGCCCGGCGGGCTACACCTCCAAAGGGCTGCAAAGCAAGCTGAGCACACAGAGCCGATAAGGCCATACCACCATTTTCTAGTCGAGCAAACTAACCGAGGACAATTGCTTACTGGGTGATGGGACCTCACTTGATGATGGAAGTGAGATTCAAAACCACAGAGACTGAGGTATCACTAGAATGAATACCCAGGTCCACAGGCACCCCCAGGGCAAGGATGGCATGAATGGAGAGGGAGAGAAGGGAGCAGAGCAAAGCTCTGATCCAGTGTGTGCAGGGCCCTGAGGGTCACGGAAGATTAATAGTAAAACGTGCAAACCTCGCTTCCAGCTCAGAGGTGTTTGCAAATCAAATACGCAGAGAGAATGCAGCTGCAGTCAGACACTGAATTCACTGAACAGGAGGAGTTCTGGTTTCCAGGACAAGGCTGTCTGGGGAGTGGGGTGGGTGCAGCCCTGCCTGAGTTTAATCAGCCCTCAATGCTTTGATTCTGCCTTTACAGTTTCCTCACATCCACCCCTGCAGATCTCAGATCCCCTGAGTGCCAGAGTTCATGTCACTGGGTCTCCCTCTGTGCCTAGTTCTGGGCTTGGTGCTGAGGGCACAGATCAACAGAACAGTGGGCTGCTCTCGTGTGCAGAGTAAGAGACAGGCAACAACACTGCCTGGGCCTGTGGAGCACCCCCGGGTGCTGAGCCCATGTGCTCATGACTGAGGCTGGTGAGTGACCGTGGGGGGCTTGATGCCAGCCTCATGGGCCAGAAGGGAGGCCAGGGGAAAGTCTTCCAAGGAGATGACTTCTGAGAGTGTCTTGATGGAACAGAGAGAGAAGTTAACCAGGTGGCAAGGACACAGCTTCTGCCAAAGCGTGGCCGTCTGAGCCGGCCTGGCCCAGCAAGAGAGGGGTTCTGATCAAGCAGCTGGGATGAGGGGAAGAGGGTGGGGCTGGGTCAGGGGCATCCCCAAGTGCCATGCCCAGAAGCAGTGACTTCAGGCAGCTCCTGGGAGGTCTTTAGTAGGAGTTGTTCAGTTGCTCAGTCGTGTCCGACTCTTCGCAACCCCATGGACTGCAGCACGCCTGGCTTCCCTGTCCTTCACCATCTCCCGGAGTTTGCTCAAACTCATGTCTATTAAGTAGGGGGGCGGACAGCCAATGCTTGAATTTTACAAAAATCTCTCCATCTGGGGGAGGAAGGTATATTTAAAGGGCGCAGCCTGGAAGCTGCAAAGAGCACAGTCAGAGGAGGGTTGACTGGGAGTGAGGAAACGGGGCAGACAGCTCTTCAGAGGGACTTGGCCGGAAGGAAGACAAGAAATTGGGTGATTGCAAAGAGGAATGGTTTGAGTTGGGCGGGGGTGGATGCTATGATTTGTAACACACCCCCTCTTTGAGAAGAGAGGCCTCACTCCCCCAGGTGTGATGAGGCTGCTGCAAGAGGGCCCTCTTTGGGGGTGGCCTCTGCTGAAATGAGCCACCACCCTGGAGGTGATGCCCCTTCCCAGGGTGCCCTTCCTTCCTGTCTAGTGGCCAGTCACCCAAGGTACGTAAACTCTCAGCCCCTTGACACTACTCAGGACAGTTCTGGAAGGCCAGCCCTGCTCTAGGGCCTTTCCAGCCCTCCATAGTGGGGGCTGAGATCTGCACTTAAACTCGACTTCTCCCTCTCCTGCCCTGCCCTGGCCCTTCCACCAGCAGGTGAACACACCCACCGCACCCCCCACCACCGCTTTAATCTCCCACCTCTGGGGTTTTTGATCAGTTGTTTCTCTGCCTACAATTCCCTCCCCTCTGTACTGTGTCCACACTTCCAGAAAGCCCAGGGGTTTTTGACCCCCCCTCTGTACTGTGTCCACACTCAGACCTCTGGGTGGAAGGGAGTGATCATCTCCTCTGGTTAATAGCAGTAGTACCTCTGGTGAGTCATTGCTCATCTCTGAGCTTCTGTTCCTTTGTCTCTAAAATGGGGACAATACTGCCTCTCTTAAGTGGCTAATGGGACAAGAGATTGTTCAGAAAATATCAGACACTCTCTCCAGTGTTGGCATTCCCCCTGCCCGTGCCTAGATCAGTGCCAGGGCACAAATGCACATGTGTGAATTGGATTAACAAAGTACCGAGCTTTCATTGTTTAAATTGCTTCTTGGAATTATCATGCCCACCAGTGGAACTTAGACAAATTCAATTTCTCGTATGAAGATGACCTGAAAAGAGACGGATAATGAAGCCACTGCCATCCTGACTGTGTAATGGCTTTCCCTCCCAATCAACAAGGAACCAAGCCAGCTCCCCAGAAAGGACCAGTTTTGGAACCAAGCGTGGCTCCCAACCTCTCCAGCTCGGAGCATGCAATATCCGCCACACACACTTCTGTCTCCAGCCCTCCCAATCCCAGACCACAAAAGGTGATTTCTTATAGCCATTAGCATAATTACCCGACTGCGACGCTATGGAGAAGCGATTAGATGAGCCTGTGATTTTTGCACAGTTATTTGTCTCAAGTAAGTCACCTGAAGTTCATCTGCCATCAGGATTCATAGCTGCATTCTCTAATCGCAGGGAATTATTTTGCTAATAACAGAGGTACCTTGATCTAATTTAGTTTTAATGCCAGGAGGTGCCCTCCTAGAATAACCAGCTCCAGGGCAATTCCAATTTCCAGGTTTGTTACACATTCTGGAGAGAAGCTTCGATTCAAGGAGGCTGAAGTTACTTCTTTATCACCCAAAGTCATCTAGGGGTGAAATGGAATCTGCCTCTGCATGCTTGCCTTGCAAAAAAATGTGGGGAGAGGCCCAGAGATAGGGAGCCAGAGAAAGGGAGGAGTAGGGGGCCTCCCAGATAAGAGGAACCACTGGAAGATACCACCGATGGGTAAGGACTGGGCTGAATTAGGACCACAAGGCATTCCCTGGGAGAACCTGCATTCTCCTTGCATCCATTCATCTTATTCCCTCTGGTATTCCATTTCTGGGACCTCTCCTCTGCAAGACCTCTGCTGTTACTTGAGCACAAATATTGATAACAAACCCTTAGGCAGCCCTATTCTTGGTGCTTTACACGTATTAACTCACTACATCCTGGGAGGCAGGCAGGTGCTACTCCTATTCCCATTTATGGATGGGAAAGCTGAGACAGAGAGGCTACAAAGTTTGCCCCAATTCGCCCAGCTAGTAAAGGGCATAGGTGGGATGCAAACCTTAGATGGTGAACTTCCACAAGTTCACAGATAAGGAAGAATCTGAGCCTGCCAGGAATTGTTCAACCTCGACTCTATGCTCTCATTTACCCCTCACAACAACTCTGGCACAGGGGGCCGGGGGAGTGTTGTGAGTCCCATTTTGTTGAGGAAGAAACTGAGTCCCAAGAGGAGGTTGACTTGGCCAAGGTCAACACAGTAAGTGGAGGCGTTGGGGTTTGAACCTTGAGATTCCAATTCTTTACCCAGTGCCACTCTGGCTAAAACAAGAACTCCGTGCAGTGTCTTTGAACAGCTCCAGACACAGGCTGATATAATGTAGAATAAGTTCACAGTAACAGGCCACCCAGCGCTGCTTCCCACTTTGGGGAAGTTCCTCTTCCCCGTCTCCCACCCCTTGCCCCAGAAACCAAGTGTCCTTTGCTGTCATCCCACATTACCAAACAAAGCCTGAGTCCAGATTCCTGTTCATTCACTCATATGTTTATGCTTTCAGCAGAGGGCCCTGTGGTTCTGCGGTGGGAAGGGCCAGGAAATTGACACGGCCCTGTCATCGCACTCCTCTCTAAGCCTTCCCTGGTCTTATCTGCTCCAGAAGGAGGAGGGTTCTTTCTAAACTGCCTGAGCTACAGAACTTTCATTTCAAATGGAAAAAAAAAATGTTAGGTAAACCTCACATTTTACACCAGGTGAAAGCGAGCTGCTCTGGGCAGAGCTGTGTTAGGGCAACTGGGGTCTCTCCTGTTTGGCACCCTCTGGGTATCTTCTCAGACACAGTTGGAAAACCACTGGCCTGGACAGACTGTCTCAGCTCTGAGGTTATAACCAAGGAATCTGGGATCCGCTGATGGCTGGTGATACCCAAAATGCTGAGTGGGCCGCTAAATGCCCTCCTGAAACCTCCCCACCCCTTGAGCCCCTGTCCTGCCTTGTTGGTAGCATCAAGGGACAAATCGGAAAGGGGCCCCTCAGCAAAGCCAGACTGTGCCCAAGCCCCTGCCCCTCGGGGAAGCTTTCCAGGAGTCTCAGTGCAGAGAAATGTTCCCGGCTTCTCCCCAGAGACCCATGGGGTCAGTCTGTCCTGACACATCAGCCAGAAGGACAGGCTACTCTTCTCTCACCCCAGCTCTGCCCATTTGTTTCCTCTCTCACTTTTCTAAAAACATGTTCTTTTTAATCCCTCCCCCACTCCCTCCTTCCTTCAGCAAATGCTCACTGTCACCAGCTTTCTGTTCTGGGGCCGAGGCTTCCAGGGGAATGGCCCGACTTCACACACAGAGTCAGCTGCACCCTGGAGTGACAGATGCCACCAGTGCCCTCAGGCACTCAGTTGCTGGAGCTGGGAAGGCTTCCTGGAGGCTGTGGTGACCTAAGGGGCACCAACGCACAAACAGGAGTTAGAGCAGCATGGAAGCCACTGCCGGTGGGCAGGAGATGGGCATTCCAGGCTCAGAACAGAGGTGGATTTGGGAGCCATGGGAGGTGGGGTGAGATTGGTGTCCTGGAAGGGCTGACCAGGGGCTGTAGACTTGATCCTGAGGGTCACAGGGAGCCAGAGGAGCAATGAAGCAGGCCAGATAGGGAGGCCAGATGTACATTGTAGAAGCTCGTCTGGCTGCACATAGTTGAAGGTGTGTGTGCACACTTCCCTCCCCTTTGTCACCTTCCTACCCCCACCCTCCCTCAACACACTCCCCACATCCTGGGCTCCCTCAGAGACAGAGCACATGGACAGAAGGGAGGAGAGGCTTTGGGCTGTTTGGCCCTGGCCTGGCCCCTGGCCGGGAGGGCAGCCTTTGACCCCTTCACCCTCCTGGACCAAGGGTCAGGATGAGTTTTGATCCCATCGCCACTGGCTGGGATGCTTTGATTTCAGGGCCTGTTTGTGAACAAGAACTCACGCAGGTCAGCTTCCCCGCCCCCACCCAGCACCTTCTACCCAGATCCCAGCTCAGACAAGCCCCTGGCCCAGCCTAGCAGCCCCTCATGGCCTGATCACACCGAGATGGGAGAAGGGGAGGAGGTTTCTTCCCCAAACACAAGCTTTTTTGTTCCACCACTCAGCTAGACCCTCAGCCCTGCACTGCCTTGGTGGAGGTTTTCCTGGCACTCTGGGAGCCAGGTCAGGGGAAGGGAGAGACGTGGAGAGGGCAGTGAGAGGCTGTCAACTGGGCTGGAGGATAGACAATTTCTGACAGCAACTTTGGGCCCTGTCCCTCCCCTTCCTTGGCTCCTGCTTACTCTAGGACTGTGCTGTGTTGCTGTGCTTAGTCGCTCAGTTGTGTCCAACTCTTTGCGAGCCCATGGACTGCAGCCCACCAGGTTCCTCTGTCCATGCGGATTCTCCAGGAATACAGGAGTGGATAGCCTATCCCTTCTCCAGGGGATCTTCCCGATCCAAGAATTGAACCGGGGTCTCCTGCATTGCAGGCGGATTCTTCACAAGCTGAACTACCAGAGCTTCTAGGACAGTGGTTCTTAATTGGAGGCAATTTTGTCCCACAGGGAACATTTTGCAATGTCTGGAGACATTTCTGGTGGTCATGACATGGCCTGGGGGTTGGGGGCAGATATGCTATTGGCACCTGGCGGGTAGAGGCCAGGGATGCTGCTAAACACCCGCCAATGCAGTTCAGTCCTCAAAACAGAGTTCTCTGGCCCCACAGACCAATAGTGCCCAGGTTGAGAAAGCTGGCCTGAGGATACAGCCCCCTCACCCTGTGTCCTCAGCTGTGACTCAGCCTTCCAGCCAGTCACCCCCCCAGGCTTAGGCTGGATGACTCCAGACACTCATTTCCATCTCTGAACACTTGCTCGGTCTGTACCTGTTGCTGGAGTGTCCTCCCTGCTGACCTCTACTTACCGAAATCTCATTTCTTTCCAGCCCCTCTCACTTGTTGGGACCCTCCTCTGTGGCCTACACCAGCCCCCAACTTCTCCTATACCCCATGCTGCCCCCTCCCAGTAGCCAGCTCTGATTCCCTCATCCCAATTCCTCCCTTCCCTGATTGGTGGCCACTGCCGGCTTTGGTCCTCAGTTTGCACAACTATGCAATGAGTGGGGGCTTCCCAGGTGGCGCTAGTGGTAAAGAACCTGCCTGCCAATGCAGGACACATATGAGACCTGGGTTCAGTCCCTGGGTCGGGAAGATCCCCTGGAGGAGGGCATGGCAACCCACTCCAGTATTCTTGCCTGGAGAATCCCATGGACAGAGGAGCCTGGCCGGCTATAGTCCATGGGGTTGCAAAGAGTCGGACACGACTGAAGTGACTTAATGCACACGGACACACACACACACACACACACATACACGCAATGGGCGGGCCAGGCGAGTAGAGACCCCAGGCTCCTTCCCTTCTGCCTCTTCCTGGCACAGGAGTAGGCAACTTGGGACTCAGCGCAGATTCACAGTGGGATACATAGTGGCTTCTGAGCCAGCAGGACCAGGGATCCAATCTTGCTCTGCCATTTTCTAGCAGTGTGACCAAGGGGCAAATTGTTAAACATCTCAAGGCCTCAGTTTCCCCCTCTGTAAGATAGGGGTAGGTTTTCCAGCAAAAGCTCTACGAGCTGTGTACTCTCCCTCCCATCCCTTGTTCCCTGTCTGGCTGGTTTAGGTTGAGGCTGAGGTTCCCACCAACCTGGCCATTCTCTGGTGGAGAACCATCTACTCTTGGGGCCAAGAAGAGCAAGATTAGATTGTCCTCTGACTTCTTCCTAGAAGTTGAGCTCACACTGGGCTGCTGAGGACCTTGGGCAGGGAGACCTCTGAAGCCAGAGGCTTAGGAAACCAGAGGCTAAGTAGAGCTGTTTAGGAAACCAGAGACCCAGGAGAGCTGCTGCCCTCTTGGTTCTCATCTCTCTTGGCCTCTCTGTCCCTCTGGGAGCTCTTCCCAACTTCCCAACCCCCTACTTCTACTGGAAAAGGAGTTGTTGTTCAGTCACTATGCCATGTCTGACTCTTGCGACCCCACGGACTGTAGCCCACCAGGCTCCCCTATCCATGGGATTTCTCAGGCAAGAATACTGAAGTGGGTTGCCATTTCCTTCTCCAGGGGATCTTCCTGACCCAGGGATTGAACCCATGTCTCCTGCATCGCAGGTGACTTCTTTACCACTGAACCACAGGGAAAGGCCTAGGCTTCTCCTCCTGGGGCTATGACCTCCCGAGGTAGACAGTCGCCCAAACTCAGCTAAGCTGGCTCAGGGGAGGGCGCTGAGTGGAGTAGAGGTGTGGTTTGGGTTCTTAGAAATTCAAGGGAAACAGCACAACCGCATCCCTCCTGTGCTAGGACCCATTCATGGCTCCCTGGGGTGCAGGATGAAACCAAGGCCCTGAGCCTGGACCCCTAACCTCTCCAGGCTACTCCCCTACCCCTCTCATCTGGATTTCGGGGCCCAGCCTCACCGAATTGCTCAAAAGTCTCCAGCGGACCCATCTCCAGCCTGCTCACTACCTCCTGTAGGCCAAACCCTGGTTACCTTTAAGCTCAGACTCTCCCCTGCCTACCTCCCCAGCCTACCTGCCCTGGGCCATCATTGTAGCTTTAGGCCCCTGTCCTGAGCTCTTCCTTGAAGACAGGGACTCAGCCTTCTGTCTTCCTGGACCTCCAGGGCCTGGCAGCAAGCTAGCCTAGAAGAAGTACTCAGCTTGAATTAAGAGAAGTAAACGTGGGCAGGGGCTTCCCAGGTAGCACTACTGGAGAAGAACCTGCCTGCCAATGCAGGAGACTTAAGAGATGCAGTTTTGATCCCTGGGTCGGGAAGATCCCCTGAAGGAGGAAATGGCAATCCACTCCAGTATTCTTGCCTGAGGAATCACATGGACAGAGAACCTGGCAGGCTACAGTCCATGGGGTTGCTAGAGTCAGACACGACTGAAGCGACTTAGCACACACATACGCAAGCATGTGCAGAGAAAGAAGACCCCCAGGCTCCAGCGCCTTCCTCCCTCAGTTTCAGTGGCTGCCCCTTAGAATCACCTGGTGGTGGGTGGAGGAGCGGAGGAAGGGAGGGGAGAAGTTTAGCTATTCCAATGCCCAGGCCCGCCTCTAGACTGAAAAAGTGAAAAAAGTGTGAGTGAAAGTTGCTTAGTCATGTCCGACTCTTTGAGACCCCATGGACTGTAGCTTGTCAGGTTCCTCTGTCCATGGAATTCTCCAGGCAAGAATACTGGAGTGGGTAGCTATTCCCTTCTCCAGGGGATCCTCCCAACCCAGGGCTCAAAACCCTCTAGACTAATTGAGTCCAAATCTCTAGGGGTGAGGCTGGTGCAACGCCAACCCGGAGGGATTAGAACCCTCTGGATGACCACAATCAGCCCATGTCTCCCCCTCCTTTCTGGGGGCAAGAGGACACCCCGGGAGAGTGAGCTCCGATGCTCTTTAATGCCCCCCATGTGTTGCACTGATCAGAGGAGCCCTTTATGGCTTATATGGGGTCATTCATCTAACAAAAATAAACAAAATGTGCTGGGGCTCAGGGATAGGCTGACACCCGTGTGACAGGGAGCAGAGGAAGATGAGGGGTGCTGGGAGCACTTTGCAGAGAGTCCCCTGGCCTGGGGGGTGGGGACTGGAGGCAGGGGGTAAGGCAGGAGGCCCGGGGTGGGGCTGGCTATGGAGGTGGGGTGGGGGGCGTGAACCAGGTCACAAGTGGGGAGGGGTGGGGGGAGATGGAGACACAGATGTGAGGAAGGGGTGGGGATTGTGGTGGGAGGAAGAGTCGTGGTTGGGCGTCTGGGTGGCTTGGCCACAGGAGGAAGAAAAGGAGCCTGTGCAGAAGACTGAGAAGGACCAGAGAGGTGGGTGGGGAGGGGTGTGATGGCCACGTGCTTGAGGGTGGTGAAAGATGCAAACAGTCACAAGCCCAATAATAACAGTAATAACCACCAATGTCCGCTGAGGGTTAACTCTGCCTGAACGTTTCGAAGGACTGTTTTCTAAGTATTAACTGTTAACTCCTCCCTGTAACCTGTAGACAGGGCTGGTGTAATCAGCCCATCTCACAGACAGGGAAAACTGAAGCTGGGGGAAGTTATGCAATTTTCCTGGAGCCACATACCACCTGGTACGGGTCAGGGATCTGATGCAGACGGGCTGCCAGCCGAGGGAAACTGCCCTGAGCCACCCCTCTCAGCACCGCCCCCACCAGGTCCTCTCAGCCCAGAGGAGCAGTGAGCCAGCGCCTGTGGAGGACATCCTCCATTCAGGGCTCCACTGGTGGCTTTGGTCAAGCAGTCTGGAGCAAGGAATGGTGCAGAGAACAGTGTGGGAGTTGAGGGAGCTGCCCTGAGGGAGCTGAGCAGGCTGGGGACACTGAGGGAGTGAGATGTGGAGTTGGAGAAGGGGCCTAGTGGAAGGACTGATCAGGGGGTCCCCAGGCAGGCAAAGGTAGGGGGATGCAGACTCCAGAGCCGTCTGTCCTCAACAGGGAGCTGAGGGAAGGAGTCAGAGCTGAAGCACCAACATTAGTGGGCCTGGGAGGGGCCTGGGGAAGCTTCCGGAGCTGGAGCCTCCCCCTAGAGTCTGTGCAACTGAATGAGGCCAAGTGGGGGTGGGGGTGGGGGTAGGATGCTCTATGGTGGGGGAGGGGGCAGGGTTGGAGCAGGCTGGTCCAGCAGGAGACAGGCGCTGTCCATCGTCTCCAAGTCAGAGGCAGGGTCTGGGAGAAGAGCCCCAGAAGCTAGGGTATAGGTACCCCAACTCAGTCCATCACAGAGCTGGCCGAAGGAAAGACTGAAGGGTCTCAGAGCAGACACTCTCCTAGGTACCCTGGCTTCTAGGCCATGGAGTTAATACAGCCACTTGGTCAAGGACAGTCTCCCCAGGACAGAAGGGTCTCTACTCTCCCTTCCCAGGCAGGTGTGGGGGAAGGAGGTACCAGGTACCAGGAAGAAAATCAGGGACGGACCTGGGACAGCCCTGGAGGGCTCCTGAGTAAGACCCTGAATTTGGCAGCCTGGGCTTCAGGAGGCCAGAGCGCACGGTGCCTCCCTCCAGGCCTATCCGGCCACCTCCTGGTTCAGCCTCACGCTGTGGTCTGGGTCCCCTCCCTCCTCTGCTCTTGTTCTCCATGCCTCACATTCCATGTTAGCTAAGGCGGGGAAGGCCGTTTATTTGAGATTTGGGTCAAGGGAGAGAGAGAGCCCAGGGCAGAGGTGGGGTGGGGGCTGGGGAGCTGGGGGACCGGCACCCCAGCCATTTCAGGAACTGTGAGCCCTGAGCTGGCTTTTCTGGAGCCCAGCACCCTCCTCATTCTGGTGCCGAGTCTGTGGCACCCCAGGGTGGGAGTGTGGGGCCCCCAGCCTCATAAGCTCACTCACAGCCAGCCGAGAGGCAGGCACTCCATCCTATTGATGAGGTGCTTGTGTCCTCTACACACATTCCTGTGCGTGTGCACACACATGCACACGCACACACACACACAGGAGGCACGCTGGGATGTAGGTCACCGGCTGGAATGCCTCGGGCCTGGGGTTGCAAAGACCCAGCCATCCAGGCAGACACTTCCAGATTGGACAGAAATGTACCCTCCCCTAGCCTGCCTCCCCGCTGCTCGCCTGTGTCAATCTGACCCGAAGCTCTCTAGGCTTCTGTTTGCTTTTCCCAGAATCTGCCTGGCTGAGACTGCAGGGAACCTGACTCCATCTACGGAGGGGGCAGGGCTCCTGGCCACACTGGCATTGTCTCTGTGTGTCCATCATTATGGGGGGGTACGTGGAGTCTACAAGAGACAAGGCAGTCTTGTCTCCTCCTTGAAATCTTCCAAGACATAGCCCGTGAGATGTCCTAGGACTAGAGCGGGTAATGACCAGGAGGGGACAGTCAAGGAAAGAATAGAGCAGCCTAATCTGGGTTGATCAGGGCTGGCTTCCTGGAGGAGGTGGCAGAACCTTGGCTGGGGAGGTGAGTGAAGATTTCAGAAAGCCTAAAGAAAGGAAGTGGTATTGTTGCAGCTGAGAAAGCCCCAGACGCTGCCAACCTCTGCCCTGGAGCTGGCGCCTCTGTGGAGGTCACATCTGGAAAGACCATCACAGACACTTCTACAGAAAACCTCTGGATGACCCTGCAGGCCCTTCAGACACAGCAAGCCCAGAACATCACTCGCCCTCCCACCCAGAATCTGCTCTTCCACCCATGTCCCCGTCTCTGCGTGGACAGCAATACTCCTGCCACACAGGTCAGACACCAGGTCACCCTGCTCTCTTTCCTCACGTCACCCTCTCAGCCTCCAACTTTTCAGTCTGGTGCATGAAGCAGCTCACAACTGAGAGGTGAAGACAGGCAGGGAAGCAAAGGCACTGTACTATCCTGTCAGCACATGGGTGCCTGGGAGGTCAAGCAAGATGGTCAGGGAAGGCTTCCTGGAGGAGGCGACACCCAGGTCAACCAGACTGAGACCTCAGGCTGAGTAAGAGCAGCCAGACTGGGGGAGAAGTAGTGGGAAGAATTGAGATAGAGTAGGGCTCCAGGCAGGGGGCATCAGCAAGTGCAAAGGTGAGGGAGGAGCTGGAGGATGGCACATTCAAGGTGAGATGAATTGATCATGAGGGAGTGGAGAGAAAGAAGGGAGTGCTGGAGACCAGGGCAGAGGTGTCATCCAAGGGTCAGATGGTGGATGGCCTTGACGCCATGGTAATGAGTTTAGACTCTCTCCTGCTGCAGAGGAGTGCCCTGTGTGACTTTCAGATGCCTGAGAGCGACCCCTTTAGCTGCACGCAGAGGATGAGATGGGGATCCCCAGGAGGGGACAAGGCAGCTATCTAGGAGTCCAAAATGGGGCGTGGCCTGAGACGGGGGCAGAAGGTGGAGAGTCAGGGCAGAGCTCAGGACCACTTAGGAAGTAGAATGGCCCGTGAGGGGTTCTTGTTCCTCCTCTCTGAGGCCCTCATCTCCCTCCCATGTAGTGGGGGATGGGCAGGAGGACCCCCAAAGACCCCATCCTGAGCCTCCTCACACTTGGGGCCATTTTCTGTTTGCTCTAGTCTCCCAGGGCTTCTGAGGTGACCTCTCGGGAGGAAGTCCAGCTGGGAGGAGCACAGCTCTAGCTTCTGAAGGCCTGGGGTGAGGTCAGGAGCGCAGGGCATACCCACTTCGTAGAAGGAATGGGTTGGGCAGTGGGAACCAAGGGGGGTCTCAGAGCACCCAGTGGTCCATTTGGGAGGACAGCCAGCGTGAGGGTGCTGGGACACACTGGGCCTCATGGAAAAGGCCCACCAGCCTTCTCAGTATGAGGGGGGCCCAGAGCCGTGGTCCAGCAGCCTGGGTGTAAGTTAGGGCCCATTACTCACAAGACTGACACTTGGGTTCATGACCTCACCCCTTTGCGCCTGTTTCTTCATCTATAAAATGGGAATTAACACGTGCCAGGAAATAATATATCAGGTGGGAGGGAAGCTTAGGGGAACGGTCCCTGCTGCTGAGTGATTCAACAAGGATCTGTACCTGGGTACCACAAGGTACCACCTGGGCACCACCCTGGTCCTCCCGCACGAGCCACGTGGCCCAGACCTGGGGGAGGTGCAGCAGGGTGGAAGCCCAGGACCCTGCGGGGGGCCCAGGGTGAAATGTCTTTGCTTCCTAAACACCTGGAGATCCCGAGTCAGCCTCTCCCCCCTTCTCCCACCAGGAGCCCCTCACCATGTGGAGAGCAGCTCATCTTCCCTGAGCTTCCTCCTGCTCTGCTGGCCCAACTCCTCCCACCCTCCGTAGGCCACTCCCCATGGCCTTCTTGTGAAGCCAGCTGCTGGGGTGTGGGGGCATCCAAGATTTAAGCCCCTCCCTGTCCGGCCTCATTGTTCTTCTTTATTGACTCTTCTTCCTGATTTTGCCTCTTCCCAGCATCCTATGGGGCAAGAAGGGGCGGGGGGCTCCTCCCCTCGTCCACCTGCCCAGCTGGGGAAGATCAGAGGCCCAGGCAAGGCTGGCCAGCAGGACTGAGGCTCTTCTGGACACAGAGAAGGGCTGTGGACCAGGGCCAGGATACCCGAGAGGCAGCCCAGAGTGATGGGCAGAAGCACAGGCATCTAGGAGCCCTGGGTTTGAATCGCAAGCACTCCCACTAACTTGTGGCCTTGGGTTCTTCAAAACCTCAATTGTCACATCTGAGCAATGGGGCTATTCCTTCCTATGTGAGGAACCAATGATTACATGCAGACACCTAGCACAGAGCTGGGCATGTAGCCAGAGCTCAGGAAATGGGGTCCCCACTCCACCTCTGTGGCCTGACTCCTTCACCTGTGAAAGGACCTCAGGTGGGGATGTAGCCTCTCCTGTTCCTTCCTCGTCCCCAGAGGCCCAGTCAGTGAGTCCTCAGCAGAGCCCTAGAGCAAGATAGAAGGAATCCGGATTTGGCCTCCCTTCCCCACCCCAGGGAGGCTGGGTGGCCATCATTACCTGAGTTTCACAGCTGGAGAAACTAAGGCTTGCTGTTGAGTGAGCTGAGTGGCAGAAACAGGAGGAGGCCCCAGGCCCTCCCTTGCCCCTGAGAGGTAGAACGCAGGTCTGGACAGCACCCATCTTCCCAAGGATCCACCCACACAGAAGCCTCAGAGAAGGTTCTAGTGGGTACTGCTCCAGAGCATGGGCTCTGGGTGGGACAAACCCACAGGACTCTCAGCTCTTCCACTCACTCACTGTGTGACTCTGGGTGAGTGACTCAGCCTCTCTGAACTTGTTGCCTTATCTTGAACATGAGAAGGACAACACCAGCCTTGCAGGGTCAGAGGAAGGGGAAGCGAGATGATGAATGTGAGGCACGTGGCCAGCTACATAGCTGCTGTTTTATGATTATTTTCTATTTGCTACCAGCTGAGGCATGTCTCTTATGACATCTTCAGCTTCCCCCTCTCATGAGTGAAGGGCCAGGGAGCGGTGACATCAAGCTCCCTGACAGCTTCCAGCCCAAAATAGCCCTCTCTTTAGACTGACCCTCTCCCATTACAGTGGCTCCTGCGCTCACTGTCCCCAGCTGAGCTGACAATGCCTTTGGTGGTGGCTTGTGCCCTGTCACGCCCATCCCCTGAACGGCTCTAACAAACACTCCTGGGTAGACAGGATTTTGGGTGGCAGCTTTGGCATAGAGATGGCTCTTGGAAAGCACAGCAAAATGAAGCCCCCGGGCTCTGTGGCAACCTGGGTTAAATCACTGACCTTGCTCTAAGGTCTTGGTGTTACGCCCCTTCCCTGAGCCTCAGTTTCCTCATCTGGAAAATGGAGCTATAATATCAGCCTACTGTTGTGAGGATTCAAGTAGGCAGTGTACCTAAAGGACCTTGCCTTTGCAGGGAGTGGGGGGGGAGAGGGGGCTGGCGTGCATTAGGTGCTCAATAAATGGGACTGGTATGGTATCTGCCATACCTGAAAGTTTACAAAATCACCACCATCTGCCTCTTTGCAGGGCCCCCAGCTGGAGCCGAAGTCCTTTGGCGGTTATCATCAGAAGAAACTGAAGGTTCTGAGCTGTCTGTTCCACCCCCAGGGTTGCCAAAGCAACCAGCCCCTTCCTGAGCTTTTATCCTGACCGTCTGTCTGAGCCCAGCTCCCTCACCCATGAATCATAAACTACCCCCAACAGGTGTCCGGCCTCTCGTGGTCTCATCTCATCACCCTTCTGGAGACCCCAGTCAACCCAAGGCAGACTGAGTCTGTCCATTAGTCGGACAAAGAAGCTGAGTCTGAACAAGGAGCAGGGACTCAGTCCAGGCCACCCAGTGGCAGTGGGATGGATGAGGCTCAGGCCGCAGGGAGGCAAGAGGGTGCCAAGTGCTGAGTCGGAATTAGACTCTTAGATGGTCAGAGCTGGAAACAGTCGGGGGTGTGGAGAGCAGTACCCTTATCGGGCAGTTAAGGAAAGAGAAGCCCAGAGAGGAGGAGGAGGCCTGAGGGCACGATCAAGTTAAGGGCAGGATCCAGCTCATTCACTCACTCATTCATTCATTCATCCTGTGAATGCGTATGGAGCACCTTCTCAGAGCCAGGCACTGTGCAGGACCCTAGAGATACAGCGGCAAAGAAGACACAGTGCCTGCCCGCAAGGATCTCAGGGTCTTAAGCGGGAGTCAAGTCAGTGACTGGGTGATCCCCTTGTCCCCTTCCTCAGCTATCACAGGACACGAGAAGGAAGTTCAGTGCTTTGCTTCTCCAGGTTGGCCTTTCCATGCAGCTCTGAAAGGCCCATGCCAGAGGGAGTCAGTCAGATCTTGTCTGGTCCTTGCCCCCATTTACACTTGGGGAAACTGAGCCACCTCCATAAAGGGCTCTGCTAGGGTTAGTGTGCAGCCTCCAAGCCTTGCCTTCCTGCCCCTGATTGTTGTATAAAAGAAACCTCTGCTCCTGTGTTTGCCACTCCCCCCAGCTGTGGTCTGAGTCCTTGATGACCTTGTTCTAAGGGTCTCACATCTGAGGACACCCTATGGGGCTCTACTCAGCCCTGTCTGCTAAGATACCCTGAATGTGCCTGAGGCCTCCAGAACATCAGAGTCAGCAGCTGGGGACGTGGCCAAACTCCTCTCAGCCCCTGACCACCTGGTGAATGGAATCAGGGCTCAGGATATCCACCGAATGGAAGAAAGTCTTGCTCTGCTTGAAGAAGGGAAGGGCAGCCCAGAGCCCCTCCTCCAGCTGTGCCTCTCCCCACCCTGTCCCCATCCTGGGTCCCCAAGGAGCTCAGCTCACCAACCCTTGACCAGAAGCATCACCCTCACTGGAAGTGTCAGAGAACCCCCCACGCTGAGGTTCTCTCTGCCTGTAATGCCTTTCCTCACCTCCTTGGCTGGGCCAACCGAATCGTCTGCTCACTCACTCGTTCACAAGCATTTGTTGGATTCTCACTATGGGCCAGGCAGAGAGCCATGCTCTGGGGATATCAGCTGTCAGGGCACTTAGAGATGAGTGGGGGACAGAGGTTAAACACATCCACGTATCACAATGTGTCATGCGACTAGGAGACTGAAAATGAAAGTGAAAATCGCTCGGTCGTGTCCGACTCTTTGCGACCCCACGGAATTCTCCAGGCCAGAATACTGGAGTGGGTAGTCTTTCCCTTCTCCAGGGGATCTTCCCAATCCAGGGATCAAACCCAGGTCTCCGGCATTGCAGGCGAATTATTTACCAGCTGAGACACACGGAAAGCCCACGTGCGACTAGGGACTGGTCCTGTGAAGGAAAAGAAAGAGTAGGAGAGTGGGCTCTAATTTGACAGATAGAGTAACAAGAGCTAAGGAGGGTGTCTCTGAGGAAGTGACTTTCACTGGAGACTGGGAAGAGGAGGAGGAATTAGCTCAGTGAAGAAAGAGAGGAAAAGTATTCCAGGCAAAGGAGATAGCATATGCAAAGGCCCTGAGGGCATAACTAGTTTGGTGAGTACAGAACAGTGTGATTGGAGCCTATAGAGCCAAGGGATGAGGACAGAAGAGTCAGATCACGGAGGGAGGCAGAAACGATCAACCTTGCTGAAGGGACCTTGTGGTTAACAGGGAGAGTGAGGGGTCCAAGAGAAGGAACCAGACAAAAAAGACTGGGAGATAGATGGGAGGAAATCAGGAGGGTGGCCTATCTCAGAAGCCAGGTGAAGAAATTGTTTCACAAAAGAAGGAGTCATCCACTTCTTTGGTGGGGGAGTCACCTCCTCCAGGAAGCCTTCCTGGACTCCAGGTGTGGGGTTAAGGGTTCCATGGGGCCTTGGCCTTCCCCACCAATGCTTCCCTCTCTCCCAGACTAGCCTGGGAGTGTCACAAAGGTAGAGACAAGGTTTGACTTGTCTCTCTAACCCCAAAACTTAGTCCAGGATCTGAAAGTAGTATTTGTTAGATGAATAACTATCGGACCTCGCCAGGATGGCCCCTTCAGCTTGGGGCCACTCCCAAGGATTTCCTGGGCTCCCCTCCCTTCCTGCTCATCACTTTCCTGAGGAACTGTCCCCTGTCCCCTTGCCTCTTCCCCTCAGATCCCAGGCACCTCACTGCCTGCCCAGCTTCCAGAAGGCCAACCATAGGCTCCCACAACAAGGAAGGACAAGGAGCTGGAGCATGGGCCCTTCGGTTACGACGCAAGCAGTCTCTGTTTCCAGGGGCCCTGGACTTACCCTGCCCCAAGACTGCTGCTAGCAAATCTGTGGGACAACAGGTGGAGGCTGTGGGTTCCTGAGACACCAGTGAGTTCCAGGTAGGGAGACGGAGGGATTTGGAGCCTTGCTTGGCTCTGGGTTGGTCCCCCAGACAGGGGTCTGTGCCCTCCATGGGGTGGCATCTAGGTGTCCCCCTGCCAAGTTCAAGTGGACACCTCTGGAGACAGGCAGGCTTGTCCCACACCCCAGACTGTCTGCCCCCACCTCCCTCCCAGGAACTGACCACTCAGAATCCAGTCTCATATCATTTGTCTCCCACTGGAGGCCAGGAGCTCTTCCAGGGCCAAGGCGTCATCTCCCTTTTTCTCCCTCCCTTGCTCCCTCTCTCTCTCCTCTCTCCATTCACTAAACACAACTGTTTCTTAGGCTTGAGTTCTCTCTTCCTGCACCCCTGACCCAACAGAGCCTGGCACATGGGGGTCACTTGGCAGGCGTCCACTGGCCACCCAACCTCCCAAAGATGCCAGGCCCACGGGCTAGGCTAGGCGGCGCCAAGCTCCCCCGAGGGGGGCAGCCCCAATCGTGGCAAGAGCCCCTCTCCTTGGAAAGAACTGGAGCCGGCAGGAGAGAGGAAATTTGGCCTTGAATCTGTGCCCTGCGGCCAGGCCTGGCTAGGGTCGGAGGTGGGGGTCCATGGGGAGAAGCACACAGTTTTCTTAGCAGGAACCATAGGCCCAGGAGGATCCAGGTCCCCAAAAGGCTGATCCTACTGGCGTGACGCCTTCCTTGACTAGCTCTCCCCTCCTTACAGAGCCTTAAAACCTATGCCCACCCAGCCCAGCCCTCCTCAGTCCCTCAGCCACCCTCTGGCCCTCTTGCTTCCCCTCTGCCTTCCCACATCACAGAGATGGCCAGAGTGCCCCCCAGCCTCCTAACCAAAGGTGCACAGCCTGGCCGGGCTGAGCAACCCGGGTCTTAGACCCCTGCAGCCCTGGAGCCCCCAGCCTGCAGAAACTGCCTTGGTTGATCCACTGGGAAATGTACAAGTCCCCGCCACCAGCTCCCGACAAGGGCTCTGTCCCAAGCAACTTTCGCCCAACAAGCTGCCCAGGGTTTGCAGGGAGGCTGCAGCAGGGGCTGCTCCCCGGGGGCAGCCCCTGGGGCCCTGCAGAGTGGGGAATGCTTGCAGCCTGGCTTTAATTACAGACTGCGTTCCTCTTGCCTGGTCCATCTATATTTATCTGCAGGATCTCACTAATTAAATCCCCCACCGCACCCGGTAGGCCTGGGGATGACCGCGAGTGAGGCAGACAGGCAGGGGGGCTGCAAACTTCCTTTCTTTCCTTCTGGTCCAGGAGCAAAACAGAAGCGGCCAAAACTCCTGCTCCCTCCCCCGACCCCGCTGATGCTTGGTCCCAAGGAATGCTGGCTCCGGGGACCCTTCAGCTCTGTGCCCCGCAACCCCCGGCACCCATGACCCACAGGTCCCCACACCAGGCAGTGTCCATCTTCCTCCCCGCTTCAACTCGCGTTCCTGGATTCTAGCAGCAAACAGAGAAAGTCTCCCTGAGCAGCACTCTGCCACTTTGCCGGCGCTCTGGTCTTACCGAAGGAGTCGTCTTGGTCCAAGAGGGAGTCGGGCTCCATGGCGTATGGGCCCCCAGCCCCTGGCCCCACCTGATTTATGAACCGAGGCTGTCTCCATGAGCGTCTGGGTTTCTCCTTTTGTATTCCATCTGGCGGCTTTTCCGACTAGATGACTGGGTATTCCTGCAAGCAGGCCCCTTTCCAGCCCTCGCCTTCATACAGTACATTTAAAGTAGCAGTAACCTCTTTTTCCTCCCCCCGCAGCCTGGCTGGAAACATTAGAAGGGACCGAGGCAGCAGAGATGTCTAAAATAGGAAGACGCCGGGACGATTGGCCTGGCTGCCCGCGACGCTGGCTGCGGGGATCTGGCCGGCCTGCGCAAATGGAAAAGCTAAGAGGTAAGGGTGAGCCTGGGCTGAGCATCTGGAAGCTGGCTCTAGGAGCCCCCGGGGTCTGTGGGAAGTGGGGAGGCTGACCCACCCACGGGAGGGGATGGGGGGTCCGCTCTGTTCACTGCCCAGTGCCCAAACCCCAGGGGCTTCTCCCAGGCCCTGCTGGAACCTCCCACTCAAATCTGTTCTACAGACATTTCCTGCAGTGTGGGGGATGCAGAAATTGACTCATCCATCCATTCAGTCAGACACTAAGATTTTTTTTTGAGCATCTACTCGGCGCCAGACACCGTGCCAGGTGCTGGGTGTTGCAGGAGGGAGCAAGTCTGAGCATCTGGTCTCTTGGAGCTCACAGGTAAACAGGCCTGTGCAATGCAGCGTGTGCGGTAAGAGCTGTGGGAGCATAAAAAAAACGGGCTGCCTCACCCAGACAGGGGGAGGTGGTCAGGGAAGGCTTCCTGGAGGACTGGGCACTTAAGCTGGGGCCTTATGGGTGAGTAGCAATTAACCAGCTGAAGAAGGACGGAGTGAGGGGGAGGGTGGGCTGGGTAGAGGGAGCGGCCTGTGCAGAAGCCCTGAACTGAGATGGCACTTGGGGTGTTCAGTGAGCTCTTCAAGAAGTTCCAGGCAGTTGGAGCAGCGGCCATGGCAGAGGTGGTGGGAGAGAAGTAGCAGAGGGGATCGGGCAGGGCCTCTCAGGGAGGGATGGTTCTCAGGTTTGTCCCAGGGGATGACACGTGGGAGGGAGACATTCCAGGATATTCTTTAGAAAGGCCTCTCTGGCTACTGTATAAGAGGGCAGAGACTGGGGCAGGACTGAATGGGGGCTGTCAAGTCCCCGGGCGAGAGGGACACTGGCCTCTACAGGCACAGCTATAATCACACCGGGTGCCACTCACTAAGCAGCCACCAGAGCCGGGCACCAGTCCCAGTGCTCCCCACATCGATACAATCACTCCTCAGTGACCCTGCCAGCAGAAACCTTGCCCGTCCTGTTTTACAGATGAGGACAAGGCCGACGAGAGAGGAGAATGACTTGTTCGAGGCTTGTGAGTGGCCTTCAGACCAGGCCTGGACCCCCAGAGAGGTCATAGCCCTGATGCTGGTGGGGAGGGGGGTGGTGCTGGGGGGAGGACAAAGAGGTGATAATTCAATCCACATCTCAGACCCAGAATACAACAGGGCCCCAGGGCTTGCGGGACAGGGAGTATGTCATGTGGGCCCAATCAGGGAAGGCTGCCTGGGGGAGGAGGCATCTGAACAGGACAGAGAGAGGAGCAGGATTTGGATGGGCGAGTGGGAGAAGGTGCGGGCCTCCCAGGCAGAGGGAATGGCATAGGCAAAGGCACAGAGGCAGGAAGGGAACGACAGCAGCAAATGAAAGCAGCACACAGAAGGAATGACAAGTAGCCAGGAGGGTGTTGGGTGGGTGAGTGGTTGGGGCCAGAACAAGAGGACATAGAATCGCAGCCTGGGAGTGCGGGCTTGGCCCAGGGGCCACGAGCAGCCTCGAAAGCCCTCTGTCCAGAGAACAGCCTGCATCTCAATGGGTGCCTGGGTATCCCTGGGGACAGCCCTTTCCCAGAATTCTCCTTGACATTCTGCACTTACAGCAGAGAAACTGTCTGCTCCCCACAGATCACTGGGACATTAGAAACTGAGCCTCAGTGACCAGATTTTTGGAGACATAGCCCTGAGGCTGAGGCAGAGGGGACATTAAGAGGAGGGAAATGGGGACTTCCCTGGTGGTCCAGTGGCTAAGACTTGGTGCTTCCAGTGCTGGGGGGCTGGGGTTCAATCCCTGGTCAGGGAACTAGATCCCACAAGCTGCAACCTAAAGCTCCTGCATGCCACGACTAAAACCTGGTACAGCTAAGTAAATAAAGAAAACATTTTTTAAAAAAGAGGAGGGAGATGGGGGACTTTCCTGGTGGTACCATGGTTAGGACCCTGCACTTCCACTGCAAGGGGCAAGGCTTCAACCCCTGTTCGGGGAACTAAGGTCCTGCATACCATGTGGTGTGGCCCCCCCAAAAAATTGTCAATAAAAATTAAAAAAAAAAAAGAGGTGGGAGATAGGAGATAGAGACAAGCTGGGAGGCTGGCAGGAGGGACCAGGCCAGGGGTGGCAGGCAGGAAAGCACCCCCCTGGACCCCTCCCAGCCCCCCGCTGCTGCCCAGTGCTCCCAGAGCAGCCAGTGGCTGCTGATGTGGTTGGCCTAGCCTGGGGGAAGCTCCTCTGTCACCCGTGACCACCCCTTTGTGATGACAGAGATCCCAGCGCCCAGCCTCTCGCTGCCTTAATTACAGGGAGGTCAGGCCCTACCCAGGCAGCTGCAGGCATCAGGCTCCCTGGATCTCTGACTCAGTGGGTGTGGGGGAGGGGGTCTAGGAGTGGTGGATGGGAAGCCTGGACCCCCCAGTCAACAGGTGAGCTCAGATCCAGTTTCCCCTACTTCCCCCAACCTCCAGGGACCCCAGGGCTTCCGGGAGTCCCAGGGACTCAGGGAGCTATGGGGGCCCATTTGCACAGAGGCACTTGAGGTCTTTTTCTCACTAGAGTGTGATAGGGCTGAAATCAACCATCTGGGTTTCTATCCAGACTCTGCTGCTTATGAGGTGAGTGACACTGAGCTACTGACTCCACACTTGGGAGTCTCGGTGGTGGAATGGGGCTGCTCCTGGCCTCTCCTCATAGGGTGGTCATGGATTAGATGGACCACACTGCTGCAACAGGCCAGCAGGTTGCCATAGAGATGCAGCTGCATCCACCCACTCACTCTTTCTGTGCCTGCCACGCCCAGGCTGGGCCAAGTCTGGGAGCCAGACACATAAAGGAAGAATCAAAACCCAAGGATCTGAAAGCTAGAGGGGAATACAGTGAGGCTGGAGGAGGGAGCAATCTGCATAGCAGAATCAGAAAAGCCTCGCAGGGCTTCCCTGGTAGTCTAGTGGTTAAGAATCCTCCCGCCAATGCAGGCGACACAGGTTCGATCCCTGGTCCAGGAAGATCCCACATGCTGTGGAGCAACTAAGCCCATGTGCCGCCACTACTGAGCCCAGACTCTAGAGCCCGTGCTTTGCAACAAGAGAAGCCACTGCAATGAGAAGCCCGAGCACCAGAGTGAAGAGTATCCCCAGTTCACCATAACGAGAGAAAGTCCGTGTGCAGCAATGAAGACCCAGTGCAGCCAAATAAGTCAATACATTTTTAATAATAATCATAATCATAATAATAAAAAGCTTTGCAGAGGAGAGGCCGACTGAGCTGGACAGACAGGGATGAAGAGGTGTTCTCCGGGCAGACGCTAGTAAGGGCAGGCAACACTATCGCATGGACTAAGAATGAGCGTTCAAGTTCTCTTCTGCTCCAGGTTCTGATTTTCTAGTTAAACCCTGTGTCCAGGGCCAAATGGAGTCCATAGTCTTGCCCAGCCTGGGGCTCTGAACTGGGGTGGAGCCTGACCCCAGGCTCAGACCCTCTCCCACCCTGCATGGCTCCTCTCCAGAACACAGGCCAACGTGGGCTGGAGTCTACTGCAGAGCATCCTGGCTGGTATCTCAAGTGAGGACAGGTAACCCTGCCTGGGTCTGAACCCCAGCTACCAGTTGGGTGACCCTCAGCAAGTGATTTTACTTCTCAGAGCCTCAGTTTCCTCATCTGTAATAGCAGTAAGGAGAGTCCTGGAGGGCTGGTGGGAGAATTAATGAGTTAATACAGGTAGATCTTAGAACAGGGCCAGAAGAAGCGTTCGGTAAAGCTAAAGTTGAGAGTCCTCAGCACAGCCTTCCAGGCCCTCCTATCTCATCTCTCTCCCTCTCCCCTCCCCCTCCCCCAGACTTCCAGGCCTTTTCTTTGAACTGCCCCAGGGCCTGGCCATTCCCCCTGCTTAGAGTGAAATCTCCCCGAACCCTTGCTGTCCACACTCTGTGTTCAGGCCCCCCACCACCTCTCTGAGATATCAGGTCCCTCGCCCCTTCCCTCACCCCCCTCCTGGCTTTAGTCTTCTTCTTGGCCCTTTCGATAGACATCACCTGACATTATTGTTGTAGTTCAATCACTAAGTCGTGTTTGACTTTGCAACCTCATGGACTGCAGCACGCCAGGCTTCCCTGTCCTTCACTGTCTCCCAGAGTTTGCTCAAATTCATATCCACTGAGTGGTTGATGCCATCCAGCCATCTCATCCTCTGTTGCCTCCTTCTCCTCCTGCCTTCAATCTTTCCTAGCATCAGCGAGTCTTTTCCGGTGAGTTGGCTCTTCACATCAGGTGACCAAAGTATTGGAGCTTCAGCTTCAGCATCAGATCTTCCAATGAATATTTAGGGTTGATTTCCTTTAGGATTAACTGGTTTGATCTCCTTTCTGTCCAAGGGACTCCCAAGAGTCTTCTCCAGTACCACAGCTATATGCTTATTTGCATCTTATTTGCCAGTTCCTGCTTTCACGTAAGCTCAATGCTGTAGAACAGTCCCCCAACTGGCCCACCTGAAGTGGATCCCCTCTAAACATGTGTGGAAGGACTCAGTGTTAGCTGCAATGGTTATTTTCCCCCACTGCTCCCTGCCTTGATAATCAGCCCACCACCCAGGAGCTCTCACTGAGTTCTAGGGCTCCTCACACACAGTTACACTCCTGCGTCTTCCTGCTTATCTGCTTGGACTGGGTTCTCCCTTCTCAGTAGGGGCTGGGCCCCCAGGGCCATCCAGCAGGAGGGAGGCCAGAGGGTCTTCTACTTGGGGATGAGGGGCTGTACTGTGAGCCTGCTACCCTTTCTGCACCTCACACCAACTTTTCCAAAAAAGTTTCCTGAGTCCCATTTCACAGATGGGAACACTGAGAGGCTACAGTGAATCCCTAAGAAGTGGCAGAGCTGGGGTTTGAGATCTTGTCTGCGAGATGAGAAGGCCCTGCTGGCCCCACTGTAGCACCTAAAAGGCCCTCAGGGGCTTGTCTGGAGGATGTGACAGGCAGGCTCAGAGGTGGGACATGGGAGAGGGTGGGCAAGAAGACAGACCAGTCTTGGGGCTGCTCCCTGGTAGCCCCACCTTCCATCCTGGGCCCCTTCAAGCAGCTGCCATCTCCCACGTTTAAGGAGAGGGTTGCTTTGCTTTTTTGGTTCTATGGCCACGAAACTGAGGGCTGACACCTTTAAATAAGTTCTGAGCTAGCCAGCAGGGGACAGAGGCAGATTATAGGTTGGCCTTGTCACTGGCTCCATGGGGGCAAGGAGGGTCTCCTTCTGATGACAGCACCCGCTCCCTGCATTCCGGGTCCCTCTCAGGGAATCCTAACCACGTCGTCCTGGGAAACTAGGACTCAAAGGAGACACAGCCTCACAGCCAGGAAGTGGCAGGAGCAAGGCCCAAACTCTGTGCTCTTACACCACCACACGCTGCTGGGCTGGATTAGAAATTCAAGACCTTTGCTCATGTGCTGTGGGAAGGTTAAGTCGCTTGCCCTCGGTGGTCACACAGCGGATTCCAGGGCCCCAACTCGCAACCACATTGTGCTGTGGGCTTTTCGTCCTGCAAATGTGAAGCTGAATTATCATGAAAGAATCTCAGACCTTTCCAGGAAGAAGCAAGCCCTAGATAAATGCCGGGAGTTAGGGGGTTTCCAGGGCTCAGGGGATGTCAGGGATGGTGGCCTGGGGTCCTCAAAGTTCCTGACGTCCTCGATTTGGTGATGAGCAGTGGGGCTCCACATGGGACATCCTGGTTGCTGGGTGCTAGGGTCCTGCTTCGGGTTCCAGGAAACCCTGGAGACATGGGCACACCCTGCTTTCCGGCAGCAGGGATCAGACAGGCTGGCACGATGTGAGGCGATCTTTGGTGGCTGGCAAGGATACTGCTCTCCATCCGCCTCCTCCCCCAGCCCTCAGCAGTTCCCCGAGTGCCCGGTCACTGCCCCAGGAGGATCCCAGGCTTCCCAGAGCCCCAGGTTGGAGGCTCATCCAGTGCACACCCCCAAGGGGGCAGAAATCTCTCCCATGACATCCTTGCTCCAACTCTGCTTGCTTACCTCTCAGGACAGGGAGCTCCCTCCCTCTCAGGAAGTCAGTTGCCTCTAATGCCAAGTAAGGTACCTGAGAAAGCCGAGGCCAAGTATAGCTGATTTATGCTGTTGTATGGCGAAAACCAACACACCAGTGAAAGCAATTATCCTCCACTTCAGAATAAATAAACATGCACATTTTTTTTTTAAGTATTATGTATCAGGGGTCAGCACACTTTTTCTGTAAAGGACCAGATGGTCAATACTTTTGGCTTTGTGGGCCACACAGCCTCTGCTGTAAAACGACCCAGGCCTACTGTCAAAGCTCTGAAGCAGCCCTGGACAACACATCAATGAAGGAGCGTGGGCTTGTTCCAACCACAACTTTACTTGTCTACTCTGAAATTCGAATTTCATATGATTTTCTCATGTCATGAAGCAGTATCCTGCTTTTGATTATTTCCCAGCCATTAAAAAATGTAAAAAGCATCCTTGGCCCACAAGCTGTTCAAAAGCAACATGGTGGGCTGGATTTGGCCCCCAGGCCAGAGTTTGCCAACCCCTGCTGTACAGGTTTGGGAAGACTGGGCGATGAGGCTGGAAAGTTGGGTGGAAGAGAGCCTTGACTCTCTACCCAACCCAGCTGCCTTCAACCACTGCCTGATATCAAGAAGCTAGAAAAGTGTGTGTTTGGATCAAGTGCTGAAACATACATAGGGACAACTGCCCAATTACACAGGAATACAAGCTGATTGATTAAAGTCAGTAAAGAAGTATATAGATTAATAAGGAAATTTCCCCTCCAATCCCACTCTGTACCCTAGGGATGATGTGGTGAGGAGGTGGGTGAATAGGAGTCCAACCTCCTTCCTATGCACACGGACGTGGGGACACGGACACACACACACACATGCAGAGTATGTGCTTATTCACACCACACGTGGCTCATCCTATGATTGTTCTCTGATGCGCTCTTGTTGCTTAGCAGTTCAATCCTGAATCTTCCCATCTCCTCTTTGATTTTTGTTTTGGCCACCAAGTGCTGCGTGGTGCTGTGCCACCATCCACCCAGCGGTCCTTCACTGAGGGATATTCAGGCTGGCCTCTGCTTTGCATAATGACAAGCACACACATCTATTTCTGTGCACCAGTGCTAGGACTTTAATTGGAGATATTTTCAGAAGCACAATTGCTATGTCAAAAGGCATGAGAACAAAGACAAATATGTATCACTTATACGTGGACTCAAAACAATGAGACAAATGAACTCACACATGAAACAGAAACAGAGCCACAGGCGTAGGAAACAAACTTACGGGAGTCAAAGGGGAAAGGGGGGGGGGGGAAATAAATTAGGAGTTTGGGATTAACGTAGACACACTGCTATGGGTCATCAAAAAAGCAAGACAGTTCCAGAAAAATATCAATTTCTGCTTTATTGACTATGCCAAAGCCTTTGACTGTGTGGATCACAATAAACTGTGGAAAATTCTGAAAGAGATGGGAATACCAGACCACCTGACCTGTCTCTTGAGAAACCTGTATGCAGGTCAGGAAGCAACAGTTAGAACTGGACATGGAACAACAGACTGGTTCCAAATAGGAGAGGGAGTACGTCAAGGCTGTATATTGTCACCCTGCTTATTCAACTTATATGCAGAGTACATCATGAGAAACGCTGGGCTGGAGGAAGCACAAGCTGGAATCAAGATTGCCGGGAGAAATATCAATAAACTCAGATATGCAGATGACACCACCCTTATGGCAGAAAGCGAAGAGGAACTAAAAAGCCTCTTCATGAAAGTGAAAGAGGAGAGTGAAAAAGTTGGCTTAAAGCTCAACATTCAGAACACTAAGATCATGGCATCTGGTCCCATCACTTCATGGGAAATGGATGGGGAAACAGTGGAAATAGTGTCAGACTTTATTTTTTGGGGCTCCAAAATCACTGCAGATGGTGATTGCAGCCATGAAATTAAAGGACACTTACTCCTTGGAAGGAAAATTATGACCAACCTAGATAGTATATTAAAAAGCAGAGACATTACTTTGCCACCAAAGGTCTGTCTAGTCAAGGCTATGGTTTTTCCAGTGGTCATGTATGGATGTGAGAGTTGGACGGTGAAGAAAGCTGAGCACCGAAGAATTGATGCTTTTGAACTGTGGTGTTGGAGAAGACTCTTGAGAGTCCCTTGGACTGCAAGGAGATCCAACCAGGCCATCCTAAAAGAGATCAGTCCTGGGTGTTCATTGGAAGGACTGATGTTGAAGCTGAAACTCCAATACTTTGGCCACCTCACGTGAAGAGTTGACTCATAGAAAAAGACCCTGATGCTGGGAAGGATTGGGGGCAGGAGGAGAAGGGGACGACAGAGGATAAGATGGTTGGATGGCATCACCAACTCGATGGACATGAGTTTGGGTAAACTCCGGGAGTTGGTGATGGACAGGGAGGCCTGGCGTGCTGCGGGGTCGCAAAGAGTCGGACACGACTGAGCAACTGAACTGGACTGAACTGATGTATAAGATAAATAAACAAAAAGGACATACTGTATAGTATAGGGAATTATACTCAATATTTTAAATAAAGTATAAGGGAAAAGAATATGAAACTGAAATATATATATATATGTACAGGTATAACTGAATCACTTTGCTATACACTTGAAAGTAACACAACATTGTAAACCAACTGTATTTCATCCACCCACACATCCATCCATTCATCTACCCATCCTTCATTCATTTACCCTTCTAACCATCCATCACTTAACCATTTATCCACCCAAGTACCCATTCTCCATCCACCCACCCATCCGTCCACCCACCCATCCATCCATGCATTCATTATCTGTTGAGTAGTGAAGATAGCTTGAGTCCTCTGGTGCTGGTGGTGAATGCAATCATGTTTCTGCCTTCTTGGTCTTCACTGTCTGGTGAAAGATGGTCTACACATGCCAGGTACTGAGAATACAGTACGGAACACAAGAGGAAAAAAAAAAAATCCCTGCTTTCCAGGATTCATATTCTCGTGGAGGAGACACAAGCAGACATGGTAGGCCGGGTGATGATAAGGACTAGTGAGGAAAATAAGGCAGAGTGAGGGGCCAGGAAGTCCTGCGAGTTGGGGTTGTATGGACACTGGTCAGGGGAGACCTCTCGGGCAGAGCTCCAGAGCGATGAGGGAGGGGGCTGCACACATGTGGGCAGGGGGAGCGTCGAAGGCAGAGGGAAGAGCCGGTGCAAAGGCTCTGAGGCGGGGGTTTTCGGGAACAGCCAAGGAAGCCAGCATTGGGGTGAGGGTGAGAGAGCAGTCAGCTCCCCGAGGTCCTGCAGGCGGGGGAAGGCTTGGCTGTTACTCTGAGTCAGGAGGGGGCCTTGGAAGGTCTGCGGTAGGGGGACTGGCTGCTGGGTTGGGAACAGACAGAAGGGGGCCAGGGCTGAAGCAGGGAGAAGGGTCAAGAGGTCATCAAACTTGACCCAATAAGAGATTCTAGGCCAGATGGTTGGGTGGAGGTGGTGAGTGGGGTTGGAAGGGGTGCTCTTTGAAGGCAGTGGTGGTGTTGTTCAGTCGTTAAGTCGAGTCCAGCTCTGTAGCACAGCAGCCTCCTTTCATGGAATTCTCCAGGCAAGAACATTGGAGTGGGTTGCCATTTCCTCCTGCAGGGGATCTTCCCGACTCAGGGATCAAACCCATATCTCCCGAGTCTCCTGCATTAGTAGGCAGATTCTTTACCACTGAGCCACCAGGGAAGCCCACTTTGAAGGTAGCCATAGGCTTTCCTCGTGGACTGGATATGAGGTGGTGAAAAGGTATGAAGGATGACACTGAGATTTTTGGCCTCATAAACCAGAGCAATGGGGACAATGGAGGGAGAGCAGGTGGAAGGAGGGAGTTTGAAGCCCGAGCTTCATCTGAACAAGGCGAACTGGAGATGCGCATTAGCCATGGAGTGGAGAGGTGAGAAGCAGCCTACAGGACAGAGCCTGGACTTCGGGGACAGGTCCAGGCTGAAGATGGAAACATGGGTGGGACTGAAAGCCTGGATGCCAACCCCATGGGAGAGAGGAGATGGAGTAAAGAAGAGGTCTGGGGGCCCAATCCCGGGGCACCCCAACCTTGGAGGGCAGGGAGATGAGGAAGAGCCTGGCAAGAGGACGCAGAAGGAGCAGCCAGCGAGGAGGAGGAGGAGGGTGGGGACCTAAGAACCAAGGGGGAGGACTTTCAGCAAGGAGAGCATGAGGTGATGCTGAACACCTGAGTGAGTTGAGGGCAAACACTGAGCACAGGGTTTGACAACGCACTGCAGCCCAGGCAGACATGGGGGGAAGCCTCGGTGACTGTGGGTGCCCCAAGGAAGGGCGCTGGACCTGGGAGGGCTTCCTGGAAGAAGGGGTGTCTCAGCAGGAGATTGGGGGACACACACATGTTCACCAGGTAGCCAGGGGATGCCCAGGCCAAGTGATTAGCACCGGGCCAAGGAGGGGAGAACCATCATAGCTTGTTCGGGGAACTGAAAAGTCTGTCTGTGATATGGGGTGCGGGGAGGGGGGAGGGGCAGCTGGGGTGGGGGTGTTATCCTCACTAGACCCTAGAGAGGTCAGCAAGGCAGATGGGGGGGGTCCTTGATAAGAGACCAGGCTTTGGTGACTAGGAGGTGGGGTGGGAGAGGGAGGAAGGGGGTGGTGGCCTGGGGAATGGGGAAGCAGGAGGAGAAGCAATTTGGGGAAGGACGATGAATTCAGAGAAGTGGAGGGTGCTGAGGACAGTCGGGGGGAGGTGTCCACCATCAGCGGGGCATGTGGGCTGGACACTGGGGCCTGGGAGGTGACCACATGTGAAAGGAGGATGCTGGGCAGAGCTTGGTAAGGCCGGGCCACACACCCGCCTCCTTCCTGGCACTGCTTGAGGTCAGCCTGTGTCCAGCCGCTCTTCGTGTGCTGGGGAGGGGCCCCAGCAGCCTCCAGCTGGCATGACTTCTTTCGCCAGGCAGCAGAAACACAAGGGGACCCCAGTGGTTCTTCTGGATGGGTGGTTGAATCTGTCTTATCCCTCCCCACCTCCTCTGTCCCATCCACAGCCCACAAAGCATCTTTACTGCGTCCCCTTGGGTACCTCAAACAGAAGGAGCCCCCGCCACTTGATGCACACTCACATTGTTTCACGGAATGCTAATTTATGGAGCAGGTGCCATCCTGGCCCTGAGAAAGCAATGATGACCCAGGCAGACAGGCCTTAAGGGGCCCCGCATTCAACGGGGAGAAGCGAGCAGTCAATACATAATTAAAGACAAGTGTGATTATGGAGGGGCTTCCCAGGTGGTGCTAGTGGTAAAGAACCCACCTGCCAGTGCAGGAGACATGAGACGCAGTTTCGATCCCTGGATCAGGAAGATCCCCCTGGAGGAGGGCATGGCAACCCACTCCAGTATTCTTGCCTGGAGAATCCTGTGGACTGAGGAGCCTGGTCCACGGGGTCACAAGAGTCAGACACGACTGAAGCAGCTTAGCACACACACATGCATATGGTTATAGGAGAGGGTGGCCTAGGGGCCCATAGGGGTCACAGGGGCTTCTAGGAGGAGGCAACATTTAAACGATAGGTATGAAGGGTGGGACAGAGTTAGCCAAGGGAAAGAAAAGGGGTGGAAAAGTGTTAAAGCAAATGGGAACAGCATGCAGAAGGCTCAGAGGGGACAGAGGGCAGGACAGGTAGGAGGAAGGACAGGATTCAGTGTGATGGAGCCTGGGGTACCAGGAGGCGGTGGTGGGTTGTGGGGTGTAGCAGTGGTGAAGAGCATGGATCTATTCCTGCAGGCAATGGGGAGCCAAGGTGTGTCTTAAGCAGGCAGTGACTTGTTCAGGTTTACATGCGGGGGAGTTTGGAGATAGAGACCAGAAGCGCCCAGTCTCAGCCCAGAGAGACCCAGGAACTATCATCCAAGGCCAGATTCCCCCCTCCCTCTTGTAGCTCCCTTGACACGTGAGGTAGGTCCACGCGCTGGCACCCCTCCGGGGACCCCGCGCTCACTCCTTCTGGGGACAGATCCCAGCGTGATTTAACAAGCCCCGGGAGAGCTCCACAGGCTTTGGGAATCCAGTCTGGCCACTGGGATACCCGAGGGCATTGAACTCAGCGCGGCCAGGTGGCTCGGGCGGCCCCACGTGGATGGTGACCCGGCAGCTGGCGCTGAAAAGCTCCGGAGCCACCTACGGGGGCGTGTGCGAGCGCTCCGGATGCCACCTGGTGAGGCTGTTGGCAGGATGCAGAAGAAGTCAATCTGTTCGTGAAGACGCGCCGTCCCCGCGACCGCCCCCTCCGCGACAGCATCCCACTCTCTTCCCACTCCCACTCCTGCCCCTTCCGGGAGAGGCCGAACCTGCCCCGCAGCGCCACCGTGTGGGCGACGCGGCTCAGGACAGCAGGAGGTCCGTCCCGGCTCCAGGTGCTAAACGCGCGACAGAGGAAAGGGAACCCCATCCCAAACTCGCCAGGCTGCAAACTTTCCAGGTCCTATTCTTACATTTAAAACGTTTATCTTTTCAGAACGGCGATACATTTGTGGCCTCTTGGTGATTTGTAATTCTTTAAGTAATGCGTGCTTACTGAAAAAATATGCAAACTCCATAGACTGCCTGTAAGGCAAAAATTGACAGTTTCCACCCAGTATTCATGCCCTCCCTAGCTCACAGACACCCAGAGACACCCACAGATTGCATTTTTGGCAAATAAGCTTCTAGATATTTTTTTCTACCAAAAAAAAAAACCTATATGTTTCTATTTGTCTCACCTATTTTCCGTTTGATTCTCTCTGTTTTTAATATACATTTGTGCAAATGAGATCACATTACATGTGCCTAAAGTTTTGCCACTCGCTTTCTTTCATAAATTTGTTTTTGTTAACTATGGAGAAGAGACAAAAGAATATTTGTCTAACTGATGTATAGCATGTGAATCAAGTTGAAATCAACCCTGTGTGCCCACCACCCAAATGAAGAATATTTTTATTACCTTTCAAGCTTATGCGTTACTTTTTTTCAGTTAAAAAATATTTTTTCTCCTTTCTCACCTTACTCTAGATTGATTTGGTATTTTTTATTGACCCATGTCATCTCTTCATTAGCTCATTAGTTTTCCATTCTTTTAGTGCTTACACTGGAGATTACGACTCATATTCTTAACTTAGTAAAGCCTAATCTACAGCAAATTAGAACAGTACTATTGCCACTTGCGGGAAAATCCAGGAACTTCAGGCCTAAAATCTCCATTTACCCCCTCCTGACTGACATGCTATTGTCATCTGGCACCATCTGGGATTTTAATTCTTTGTATATTTCAAACTCCACGAGAGGATATTGTTATTGTTTTATACAGACAATATTTGGTGAGATTAACCACATATTGTCTCTCTCTGTTTTCCTTCATTTCTTCTTGCGTTTTTCAAGTTTTCATCTGGGACCCATTTTTCTCCTGCCAGAAAACCATCCTTTACTAATTCCTTTGATGGGGTGAGCTGGTGATGAATTAGCACAGTCTTTATTTGCCCAAGTTCAGTTCAGTTCAGTCGCTCAGTCGTGTCTGATTCTTTGCAACACCATCGACTACAGCACGCCAGGCCTCCCTGTCCATCACCAACTCCCGGAGTTTACTCAAACTCATGTCCATTGAGTAGGTGACGCCATCCAACCGTCTCATCTTCTGTCATCCCCTTCTCCTCCCGCCCTCAATCTTTCTCAGCATCAGGGTCTTTTCAAATGAGTTAGCTCTTTGCATGAGATGGCCAAAGTATTGGAGTTTCAGCTTCAACATCAGTCCTTCCAATGAACACCCAGGATTGATCTCTTTTAGGAGGGACTGGTTGGATCTCCTTGCAGTCCAAGGGACTCTCAAGAGTCTTCTCCAACACCACAGTTCAAAAGCATCAATTCTTCAGTGCTCAGCTTTCTTCACTGCCCAACTCTCACATCCATACACGACCGCTGGAAAAACCATAGCCTTGACTAGGCGGACCTTTGTTGGCAAAGTAATGTCTCTGCTTTTTAATATGCTGTCTAGGTTGGTCATAACTTTCTTTCCAAGGAGAAAGTGTCTTTTAATTTCATGGCTGCAATCACTATCTGCAGTGATTTTGGAGCCCAGAAAAATAAAGTCTGACACTGTTTCCACTGTTTCCCCATCTATTTGCCTTGAAGTGATGGGACTGGATGCCATGATCTTAGTTTTCTGAATGTTGAGCTTTAAACCAACTTTTTCACTCTCCTCTTTCGCTTTCATCAAGAGGCTCTTTAGTTCTTCACTTTCTGCCATAAGGGTGGTGTCATCTGCATATCTGAGTTTATTGATATTTCTCCTGGCAATCTTGATTCCACCTTGTGCTTCCTCCAGCCCGTTTCTCATGATGTACTCTGCGTATAAGTTAAATAAGCAGGGTGACAATATACAGCCTTGATGTACTCCTTTCCCTATTTGGAACCAGTGTGTTATTCCATGTCCAGTTTTAACTGTTGCTTCTTGACCTGCATACAGATTTCTCAAGAGGCAAGTCAGGTGGTCTGGTATTCCCATCTGTTTCAGAATTTTCCACAATTTATTGTGATCCACATAGTCAAAGGCTTTGGCATAGTCAATAAAGCAGAAATTGATGTTTTTCTGGAACTCTTTTGCTTTTTCAATGATCCATCAGATGTTGGCAATTTGATCTCTGGTTCCTCTGCCTTTTCTAAAACCAGCTTGAACATCTGGAAGTTCACGTATTGTTGAATCCTGGCTTGGAAAATTTTGAGCATTACTTTACTAGTGTGAGATGAGTGCAATTGTGCGGTAGTTTGAGCATTCTTTGGCATGGCCTTTCTTAGGGATTGAAATGAAAACTGACCTTTTCCAGTCCTGTGGCCACTGCTGAGTTTTCCAAATTTGCTGGCATATTGAGTGCAGCATTTTCACAGCATCATCTTTTAGGATTTGAAATAGCACAACTGGAATTTCATCACCTTCACTAGCTTTGTTCATAGTGATGCTTCCTAAGGCCCACTTGACTTCACATTCCAGAATATTTGGCTCTAGGTGAGTGATCACACCATTGTGATTATCTGGGTCATGAAGATCTCTTTTGTACAGTTCTTCTGAACTTGCCCCGACTATCTTCATTTCACCTTCATTATCGAAGGGTATTTTTTTGCTGAGTATGTAATTTCAGGTTGGAAAGAGAGGGCAAGAAAGAAGAGAAAAGTAACAGAAAAAAGTGGGACAAACAGAAAACAAAGAGTAACATAGAAGACCTACAGCTGACTAGCTTGGCAATTATATTAAAGGCAAGCACGTTCAATACTTGGATTGAAAGTCAAACATTACCATACGGGATAAAAATAAATAAAATTCAATCATATACTGCTGATAGGAGAAAGATGTCCAGTATAAAGATATAGAAACAAGGACAGTAAAAGCATGGAAAAAGTAATGCTATGCAAATAGTAACCACAAATAAACTGTAGCTACATTAATATCAGCAAAAGTAGAGTTCAAGGGGGGAAAATGCTAAAGATAGTTATTCACAGTAGAAAAAAATGTTCCACAGCAGACAGATCCACCAGAGCTAAATTTGCATACTACTAGTCATGTCTCCTCAAAAGATACAAAGCAAAACTCAAAGAAATGAAAAGGAGAAAGAAACGGATTTACAACCCCTCTTTCAGTAATTGATGGCCCAAGCAGATGAAAAGTTAGTTGGAACTTCAGATATCTACAGGAGCATCACAGAATTGATGACCGAACGCTTTGGCCTTGGCACAGAAGCCAGGCAAAGGAAGTCTGAGACCATGACCTTTTGTAGACAGGACCTCCCTCCCCATCACTGCCCCAGGTGGAAAGATTCAAACTTGGGTACAAGTCTGCTTTTCTCTGAGCTTCAGTCACCTCGAAAGAAGGCAACCAGAACTGCCTCCCAAACTTGTTGGGATCGAGTGGGGGACCAGCAAGGGATCGAGGTGGGGAAGAGCAGGCAGGGGCAGGAGCAGACCGGGGTGGGGGTAGGTGGGGGCCCTGGGGGTTGGGTTTTCCCAGACCAGGAGTCAGGAAAGAGAAGGGGAGTGGACCCTGGAGATTGGCAGCTGGGAAAGCTTTGGTCATGGAGTTGAAGGAGCCTTGGAAGCCATCCTTGCTGTGTCTCTTGGGGGGAAGAAAGCAAAGAGCTACCATGGAAACCATTTCACAACAGCCCACTCCAGTGGGAGCTCATGGAGGTTCCCTGAACAAGGATTCTCATCTCTTTAGAACGCTGTTTCTTACCCACATCGACACCTCCAAGGGGTGGGTGTGGGTGTGTGGCGTGCGTTCATGTCTTGGAGTGTTTGCTCTGTGTGTCTGGGTGTGGCCCCTCTCACCAAACAACCACTTCCTGTACATAAATATGGCACTCTTCTCCGGGCATTTGCATGTGCCCTTTCCTCTTCCTGAACACCCTTTCCCTTCCCCCACTCTCATCTTTGCCAGACACTCTCTTGCTCATTCATCAAGAGCAGGTGACGGAGTCTTCTTCCCCAGGAAGCCTGCCCTGAACATCCCCCCCACCGTCTGCTCAGGGGACCCTCTGGCCCCACAACCCCCCCATCCTGGCTTCCCTCTCCCCCTGCCCTGCTCCTGTGGACTGTAACCTCTGGTTCTGTGTCCATGGGGTCCTCAAATGTGGGACTGGGTCTTGTGCACCTCTGGGTCCCCAGCACAGGCAGGGACCCCATCAGAGGTCCCCATCGGCCACACAGAGGCCCAGAAAATGCTTGGTGAATGAATGAAAGAACGACTGACGGACACATCAACAACCACTTCTGTAGAAGGGTCTGGAACCCTGGCAAGTCTTCCTTGCTCAAAAAAGCAAACTCATCAGAGCTGGCAAGCTTCTCAAAGGTACATCCGAGAACCAGCGGCGTGGGCACCACCGACCAGGGGAGCTAGTTAGAAATGCTGCTTCCCAGGCCCCACTCCAGACCCACTGGGTCAGAATCTACTTTTTAAAAAGATACTCAGGTGATTCCCAGGCACATCACAGGGTGAGAAGCACGCTCTGTGGACCCCACCTCCCCCTTTACAGACAGGGAGAGACAGTTGGCAGAGGGGAGTGACTTGCACGGCAGTTGTAGGGTTGGGACTTCAAGCCAGGTGGCCTCCTCCCAGGTACAAGCTCCTGCCCCCACCCCACCTTCAGCCCATCACCCCTCCACCCACCCACCTCTATCCTCCGGCACACACCACCTTTCTGGTTGGCTTGGCCTGAGATGCCAGATTCTTCCCTTTTCTCCTAGAGGTCTTTGTACTCCACCTGGTGGAAGGAGAAAAGGACGGGCTGGCCTGAGTGGCCTGGCCACTGGTCTCTGGGTGTAACCTTAAGGGTTGAGGGGGTATGGGAGGGGGGAACACAGAGATGGGGCAGTGTGCAGCAAAGGCTAAGAGTTTGGGAGACAGAGACGCAGTAAGACACCTGCTATGGAGAAGGGCTCCGTGCACACTGGCTTCACCACGTGCTAGAGGCGCAGTCTGGGGCCTTCTGATCATCTCCTCTGAGCCTCCATTTCCTCCTTTGCAAAACAAAGAGAGTAGTATGATGCCTACCTCATGGGCTGTTGTGAGGCTGCCAAGAGATTTTGCTGGGAAAGCCCTTAGAACAGAGTCGGGGACCACGGTGACAAGAGAGTCCCCCTGAGGTAGAACTCCTGGAAACCTCTCTATCCCTCCATGCACCCTGCCCAGGACCCAGTTAAGCCCTGAGCCTCAGCCCCATCACCCTCCCACCCCTGCAAGGAGGCCCTTAGAGACCACCCAGGCCCCCTCTCTTTTCTGGAAGGGAGTGGGAGGCCCACAGAAGAGGCTACAGAAATATCCACTCTCATTGGTGGTGGGACTGGTGGGGACGGGGTAGGGGTTGTCAGGTCCTGTCCCTGGCACCTGGGATCCGAAAGGCTGAATTCTGGAGGAGGAGTGACTTTGGGGGACAGGAAGCCAGGAAAAACACATGCTCTGACGTCAGACAGATCAGGTTCAAATCTGGCTCAGCCACAGACCAGTTGGATGAACTTGAGAAGTGACCTTGCAGCTCTGGGCTTCAGCTTCCTCACCTGGAAACGTCCTTCCAGAACTGTTGTGAGGTTTACAGGAGATGGTGTTAAGCACTCAGCACCCAGAAGGCCCCAGGGTCACTGTTGTAACTGACATGGAGAAGCTGGGAGGCCTTGGGAACGTACCCAGTCACACCACAGCAGCTGCCACCCCAGATCGCAGGGTGGTGGGGGTCTCTGATTCCTTCCTGAGCAAGGTGGTGGTATCAGGGTGAGGGAGGGTGGGTGGCAAAGACCAGAAACCAGGTTGGAGCATGGTCTTGGGCTAAGAAAGAGGGCCCTGGGCTGGGGTCTGCTTTCAACCATGGCTGTTTGTCTGATAGTCAGGTTGGCCCAGGTGAGGAGTTACCAACCTCCCCGGATGAGTTTTAACTGGGAACCATTCTGATATTTGCCTCATCTACAGGCCCATCAGAGGGAACCCACTCCCGCGACACAGATGACCAAGGGTGAGCCCTGGCTCCGAGGACACCTTCTGCAGGTCTGTAGGTAACTTTGAAGCTTGGCTTGAAAAGATGAGTTGGACCAAACCACTGTCCCTCTGAGTTCTGGTCCTGGCACACAAAGGGAAGTAGGAGTTAGTAGGTAAGGTGACCAACCCTTCTGGCTTGTCTGATTTTGGTACCCAAAGTCCTGCGTGCCAGGAAACAGACACAGCAGTGAGAGCAAATGTTAAAGAAATGTGAGCAATGCTATGAATATTGAACCCCCCTACCCACCTCCCTCCCCATCCCATCCCTCTAGGTCATCCCATTGCCCCAGCCCTGAGCATTTGTCTCATGCATCGAACATGGAATGGTGTTCTGTTTCACAGATGATAATATACATGTTTCAATGCTGTTCTCCCAGAACGTCCCACCCTCACCTTCTCCCTCAGAGTCCATAAAACTGTTCTATGCATCTGTGTCTCTTATTCTGTCTCGCATGTAGGGTTATCGTTACCATCTTTCAAATTCCATATACATGCATTAGTATACTGTATTGGTGTTTTTCTTTCTGGCTCACTTCACTGTGTATAATGGGCTCCAGTTTCATCCATCTCAATAGAACCGATTCAAATGTATTCTTTTTAATGGCTGAGTAATATTCCATTGTGTATATGTACCACAGCTTCCTTATCCATTCGTCTGCTGATGGACATCTAGGTTGCTTCCATGTCCTGGCTATTGTAAACAGTGCTGCGATGAACATTGGGGTACACGCGTCTCTTTCAATTCTGGTTTCCTCGGTGTGTATGCCCAGCAGTGGGATTGCTGGGTCATATGGCAGTTCTATTCCCAGTTTTTTAAGGAATCTCCACACTGTTCTCCATAGTGGCTGTACTAGTTTGCATTCCCACCAACAGTGTAAGAGGGTTCCCTTTTCTCCACACCCTCTCCAGCATTTATTGCTTGTAGACTTTTGGATAGCAGCCATTCTGACTGGTGTGAAATGGTACCTCATCGTGGTTTTGATTTGCATTTCTCTAATAATGAGTGATGTTGAGCATCTTTTCGTGTGTTTGTTAGCCATCTGTATGTCTTCTTTGGAGAAGTGTCTGTTTAGTTCTTTGGCCCATTTTTTGATTGGGTCGTTTATTTTTCTGGAATTCAGCTGCAGGAGTTGCTTGTATATTTTTGAGATTAATTGTTTGTCTGTTGCTTCATTTGCTATTATTTTCTCCCATTCTGAAGGCTGTCTTTTCACCTTGCTTATAGTTTCCTTTGTTGTGCAAAAGCTTTTAATTTTAATTAGGTCCCATTTGTTTATTTTTGCTTTTATTTCCAATATTCTGGGAGGTGGGTCATGGAGGATCCTGCTGTGATTTATGTCGGAGAGTGTTTTGCCTATGTTTTCCTCTAGGAGTTTTATAGTTTCTGGTCTTACGTTTAGATCTTTAATCCATTTTGAGTTTATTTTTGTGTATAGTGTTAGAAAGTGTTCTAATTTCATTCTTTTACAAGTGGTTGACCAGTTTTCCCAGCACCTCTTGTTAAAGAGATTGTCTTTTCTCCATTGTATATTCTTGCCTCCTTTGTCGAAGATAAGGTGTCCATAGGTGCGTGGATTTATCTCTGGGCTTTCTATTTTGTTCCATTGATCTATATTTCTATCTTTGTGCCAGTACCATACTGTCTTGATGACTGTACGCCATTGATTCTTGAGTGTATACAATATACTAGGTTCTGTGCTAAGAATTTTTTTAAAACTTAAAAAAAAAATTATTTTTAACTTGTCATCTTAACCATTTTTAAGTGTATTTTCCAGGGGCAGGAAGTACATTCATGGGGCTTCCCTGGTGGCTCAGATGGTAAAGAATCTTTCTGCAATACAGGAGACCCAGGTTCGATCCCTGAGTCAGAAAGATCCCCTGGAGAAGGAAAAGGCAACCCACTCCAGTATTCTTGCCTGGAGAATCCTATGGACAGAGGGAGCCTGGTGGGTTACAGTCCATGGGGTCACAAAGAGTCGGACACGACTGAGCGACTAACACGCAAGTACAGTCACAGGATGAGCAACTATAACCACTATCCACGTGTAGAATTTTATTCAGCATTCCAAGCAGGAGCTCTATATCCATTCAACAGTAACCCCTCATTTCTTCTGACCTCCACCCCTGATAACCTCTTTCTGCTTTCTGTCTCTATTTGCCTATTCTAGGTCCCTCACACAAGTGAAATCACACAATATTTGTCCTTCTGTGTCTGGTTTACTTTATAGTAAACCAGAACACTTAGCATAGTGTTTCCACAGTTCATTCATGTCATATGTCAGAATTCCATTCCTTTTTAATTTAGGCCAAATAATATTCCATTGTATGGCTATACCACATTTTGTCCATCCATTCATTTTTTTGGTAGACTTGGGTTGTTTTTGCCATTTGACTATTGTGAATGATGCTGCTACGAACGTGGGTGTATAAATATCTGTCTTGCTTTCAGTTGTTTGGGGTATGTCCCTAGAGTGCAATTTCTGGGTCACACGGTGATTCTATGTTTATCTTTTTGAGGGGTTCCAGCCCTTTTCCACAGCAACTTGTGCTGAGTATTCTTAGTGCCTTAGCTCAGAAAGCTCTGGCAGCACCACCCAGGAGATTAGCCCTGTTACTGGCCCAGGTTCCTAGAAGGGGCCATTGAGATTCAGTCAGACGAAGAAAAGTGTCTGGTGTCCCTCAGCTAGTAAGCACAGAGCCAGGATTCAAACCCACAGTGAGTGATTCCGTGAGCCCATATGGCCGGACCCTGGGTTGGCCTGGGTCTCCAGATCCCCTCCAACTGGAGGGGTCACCACACGCAGAAGAGGGAAGAAGTAGGGAGTCAGGGGGACCCACAGCCCTGCAGTGCCCGCCTCAGCCCCACCAGCTCCTTGGCTCTAGCTCCTGGACATGGTGGTGGCTGTTGTGGTTTTGTCCCTCAGTCGTGTCTGATGCCATAGACTGTAGTCCTCTAGGCTCCTCTGTCCATGGGATTCTCCAGGCAAGAATACTCAAGTGGGTTGCCATTTCCTTCTCCAGGGGATCTTCCCGACCCAGGAATCGAACCCAGGTCTCCTGCACTGCAGGGAGATTCTTTACCCACTGAGCTACAAGGGAAGCCTGGCCACTGATGCTGGGCTTCCAGGATGAAACATATCTGTATTTGTCCAGCATTCTCATTTCTGGCCATTAGACACCCCTCCCCCCCCCCCCCCCCCCACCCCCCCCCCCCCCACAGGCGTGTGTTCCTTAGGGAACTCCTAAAATTTCAGTTTAAGTGATTGGATTGATTAGAAGTAGGTGAGAGACCTGGGCCTAGCCAATCAGTGTAATTCTTTCCTCCTGGCCACAGTGATTGGTTCAGAGATGGTCATGTGGCCCATACTGGCCCAGTGAACTTTAAGTTTTTCAGGACTATGGTTAAAGCTGATGGGAAGAGAAAAAATTTTCTGTTCCCTGGGCTGCGAGAGGGTGACTTTGAGTCAGACATGCTGTAGCCACCTTGTTCCCTCAGGGGGCACCTTCCTGAGACCAGAGTCAGCAGGGCAGGAAGCAGATGGGGACACAGGACTGAGCCCCTGGATCCAGCTGTACCCGAAGTCAGATCTGAGCCAATATCTCCTCTTTTCCTTTCCTTTTTTGACTTGAGGTTGACTTAGGGTTTTGTCATTTGCATCTCAAAGAGCGCTGATCTGTTTGATCTTGGGGTCTCAGGAGATTCTCAGCTCCTTGGCCGCCCCACCTGTGTTTGTGTCATAAGCCTCACTTTCTGTGAGCTGGTCTGAGCAGATCTCATTTGTTTCAACCCAGTTCAGCCAGGGGGAAACAGAGTGGGGCTCAGCACAGCCTGGAAGGAGCCTGGGATCCAAGAACCTGACGCGGTGGTTATAGGGCCAGGACCCTCTGTGGAGCCGGGCACAGCATCCAGAAGGCAGGGCTACCCAGGTGGGGTCCTAGAGGATCCACTCTGGGGAGGAGCCCTGGAGCCAGGGGGCTTTTCCCAAAAGATAAAGGGCTTAGGCAATTTGATCTCTGGTTCCAAAGGTCCATCTAGTCAAAGCTATTGTTTTTCCAGTAGTCATGTATGGATGTGAGAGTTGGACTAGAGAGAAAGCTGAGCTCCGAAGAATGGATCCTTTTGAACTGTGGTGTTGGAGAAGACTCTTGAGAGTCCCTTGGACTGCAAGGAGATCCAACCAGTCCATCCTAAAGGAGATCAGTCCTGAGTATTCATTGGAAGAACTGATGCTGAAGCTGAATCTCCAGTACTTTAGCCACCTGATGTGAACAACTGATTAATTGGAAAAGACCCTGATGCTGCGAAAGATTGAAGGCAGGAGGAGAAGGGGATGACAGAGGATGAGATGGTTGGATGGCATCACTGACTCAGCGGATGTGAGTTTGAGCAAGCTCCGGGAGTTGGTGATGGACAGGGAAGTCTGGCGTGCTGCAGTCCATGGGGTCACAAAGAGTCAGACATGACTGGGTGACTGAACTGAACTAAAAGGGCTTAGGGGGAAAACTTAAATTCTCTGGAGGAGAGACCAGGAGCAAGGCAACCACAGGGAGCCCAAGCTCAAGGTACCCACAGCCCACCTGTAATCAGACCCTACTGCCCGGGAACCAACTTGCCTGACAGTCTAAACCTCTCCAGGGACCAGGGCAGGTCATCATCCAGTTAGTAGTCTTGGCGCCGGCAGAAGAGCTGTCCTGTCTTCAGATCAGGTGTGATGCCCTGTGAAGTGGCTCACGGGGCAAAGGCCTTCACGGAGGACATCGCTCACCTTCAATCTGTCTTCTTCCCCGGGGCCCCCTCACCCAGCCTGGGAGCAACTTCTTCCTATGGTGGTACTAAGGTTCTGCTTCTCCTGGGAGATTGGTTTGTCTTCATTCTGAGACTGGGGGTTGTGTGAGTGGCTCCGGTTCCCTTTTTGTGCCACCTGGTTGGAAACTTAGTGCCCAGGTGTGGCCTCCATATCAAGACTATAACGATGCAGGAACCTGGGCCCTCAGCCTCAAAAGAACTCCCCGCCTCCAGTCCCAAAAGTTAAAACTCAATGAACAACCTCCTGTATAACACAGTACTTAATGCTCTACTTAATGCTCTGTGGTGACCTGAATGGGAAGGATATATCCCTACAAGGAGGGATATATGTATATGTGTGGCTGATTCTGATGCTGGGAAAGATTGAACGTGAGAGGAGAAAGGGATGACAGAGGATGAGATGGTTGGATGGCATCACCGACTCAATGGACATGAGTTTGAGTAAACTCCTGGAGATAATGATGGACAGGGAGGCCTGGCGTGCTGTGGTCCATGGGATCGCAGAGAGTCGGACATGACTGAGCGACTGAACTGAACTGATGGCTGATTCACCTTGCTGTACAAAGGAAACTAACATTGTAAAGTGGCTATATCCAATAAAAATTTATCTGAAAAAACTCAAACAGAAATATCCTTAATGTTTACACTTTCACAATTATACTCCCTCCCTTTTTTTTTGAAACAATACTGTCTTTTCAAACTGTATATCTTAATCTTTTTCACGTAAATAAATTATTTTGTTTACAGTGACTCTCTTTGTTTTCAAAATGTATATCTTGAATTATTTCCCAAATCCAAATTATGAATCTCCCTCCCCTGTGCACCCCAACACAGTTTTTGGAAAGATGCAGTGACTTTGTGTGTGTGTGTGTGTGTGTGTGTGTGTGTGTGTGTGTGTGTGTGTGTGTGAAATCCTGCATTGTACCCAGGTACAAAGAACCTGCAAAACTGTTCGGATGAGAACTAAGATGATTGATCACTCAACATGCCTAGAGGATGTTGTTTCATTTCTTGGTGCTTTGAGTAATAAAAGTCATCTTCAAAACTTCCCGAGTCTGGGGGTTCCCTGTGGGGCCAGTGGTTAAGAATCTGCCTTTCAATGTAGGGGAGACATTGTTTGATTCCTGGCCGGGGAACTAAGGTCTGCACGTGCCTCAGAGCAACTAAGCCCACTCGGGGCAACTACTGAGCCTGCGTGCTCTGGAGCGTGTGTGCCACAACTAAAGAGCCCGCGTGTCTGAATGAAAGATCCCACACGACACAACGAAGATCTTGTGTGCTGCAACTAAGACTCCATGCAGCCAATAAATAAATATTTTTTAAAAAATTTCCTGAGTCTATGTTCTTACTCCACAATAGTAAATCGTCATGGTCTGTATTTTAACTTCATTTCTGCCTTCATGTTCCCATCCTGGTGTTCCTTTATTTTTTTGTCCACACTTGTTTTCTGCTCTGGTTGTATATTATACATCCTTGGAAGCTCCCCCCCAAATCCTTTCTACAGCCAGGCAGGGAGCAAATCAACCAGCCAGCCTACCAACAACTAGGCTGCGGGACTCCTGAACTTGTCCCTTTGTTCTTCCAGCACCAGCCAGCAGGTGGCACTAAGGTGCTCTCAAAAGTCATACCAGGGTTGAGGCCTGGCAGGCTCAGTTATGGAGTGGACAGGGGCAGCAGATAGAGGCCTTGGGGAATTTAGAGGGAAGGGACTGGGGTGGAATTAATGCATCTTCTGCATTAATTAGCTCCAGGCTGGGATGATCCTCAGGCTTCCTGGGCTAATTAATGTCACATAACTATTCTAGGGGGGTTCCCTGGTGGCTCAGATGGTAAAGAATCTGCCTGCAATGTGGGTTCGATCCCTGGGTCAGGAAGATCCCCTGGAGAAGGGCAGGGCAACCCACTCCAGTATTCTTGCCTGGAGAATTCCATGGACAGAGGATCCTGGAGGGCTACAGTCCACGGGTCGTGAAGAGTTGGACACAACTGAGTGACTGTTTTTTTTTTCTTCAATTATTCTAGGTCAATGTCAGGAGCAAAGAAAGGAGAGACTAGCTCAAATGTGATCAGTGCTTGGCACATAGTAAAGAAAAGTGAAAGTGAAGTCGCTCAGTCGTGTCCGACTCTTTGCTACCCCGTGGACTGTAGCCCACCAGGCTCCTCCATCCATGGGATTCTCCAGGCAAGAATACTGGAGTGGGTTGCCATTTCCTTCTCTAGGGGATCTTCCCAATCCCGGGATCGAACCCAAGTCTCCCGCATTGTATGCAGACGCTTTAACTTCTGAGCCACCAGGGAAGCCCATAGTAGGTGCTCACGAAATTGTTGGGGCCCTCCTTCCCCTACTGTTCTGGAGGAGTGAGTGGCTTTACTCCTTCACGGACCAAGGTGTGGGGCCCAATCTAAGACCATGCTACCACCTCTGCCTTTCTCCCCTGGTATCATGAACCCTCTCTGTGCAGGACAGACCCGGAGGCAGACCCCTGCTGGACAGGGCTGATCTTTCTGTTGTAGCTGCTCTTTCTGCAATGAGATTCCAGGGGTGAAAAGAGGCAGTAACTTGTCCCACTTCCCCTTGTCCTCTGGTTCTTCTCCCAGAAGAGGAAGCCAGTGAGAAGGGCAATTTGCCAGGAGCCTGTGCTGTGCCCAGCAGCAAGCCTCAGTGGAAAGAACAACAGACAGAACCTGACCACCAGCGCTGGCAACTGCTGCTCTGGTTCAAAGCCTGGACTTGATGTCAGACAGACCTCAGACTGGAGGTAGCATCTGAACACGGCTGCTTATTGAATTCTAACCTTGAACAAATTTCTTAAGCTCTCCAAGCCTCAGTTTCCTCATCTGCAAGATGGAGAGGTTAATACCTATCTCATAAAATAGTCATGAGAATCCCAAGAATTAATGCATATAAGGTCCTCAGCCTGGCACCTAGTTCCAGCCAGTGCTGACCATCACTATTCTACATTTTGTGGAGTCACTTAGGGCAAGCAACTTGGTCCCACGGAGCCTTGTTTTCCTTATTTGTGCAATGGAACTATGGATAGCCTCCTCCCTAGGTTATTGGTAGGATTAAGGGAGTATAGCCTCTTAATAGCAGCCAGAACCCAAATGATGCTCTGTTGTTGTGTACTGAATTGGAATTCTGTGACTGAGGCTGGAAGGAAGCACTCATTGAATCCCTTTACAACATCCCCTCTGAGTAGGTTCCTTATGTCTGCTTGAATGCTTCCAGTGATGGGAGGCTCATCATCTCTGAGGAAACCTGCCCCTTCTTTCTCTGTTCAGCTCTGGCTACAACGCCCTTCTTCATGCAGGGCCAAGATTGATCTCCCAGTAGTTTTCCAGCCGGGAGTTGAATGTATTCCAAACCTTAATTTCCCATCATTGACCCTGGGGACCATAACTAACTTCTCACTTCCCTTCCCCATGACTTCTGCTAAATGGATTAGTCCTCCAGCCTTTGCACAATTAGATTCTGGATCTAGCAAGCAGGGGAGGAGAGGGATGCAGAGAAGGGGGAAGGGTGCCGTTGAGGTTTCCTGCCTTTAAGGAGGGCAATTAACTGCTTCCCTGCCAGGGCTGGGGTTGTGCCGTTGAGCTGGTGACCAGTGTGAGAGGCTGCTTCTGCTGGGACTAGTGACATCCACATTCAGGGATGATGTTCATGGAGCCATTGCACACATTATGGCTGCTCGGTCATGGTTGGGGGGGCGTTCACTGGCCGCAGATAGGGAAACTGAGGCTCAGAGGAAAAGTGGCCACACGGGGAGCTCTGCCTACATGAGTTCATTCATTCATCTAAATGTTCTCTGAGCCTTTAGTCAGTGCCAGGTGCTGTGCTGGACGCTTGGGATGCTGCAATAAATAAGCCAAAGACATGATTTTGTACAAAGTGGTAAAGATAAGCAAAGAGGGAGACTTAGAGGAGGAAATCACTTATTCTCCCTGGAAACTGGAAGGATGGCCTGTTCATTCATCCGTCCATCCATCCGTTCACCCATCCAATCCACCAACACATATTGGGGGTCTAAACTCAGCCCGGTGGTTGAGACTCCATGCTTCTAATATAGAGGACAAGGGTTTGATCCCAGGTCAGGAAACTAGGATCCTGCATGCTGCACTGTGCAGCCAAAAAAAAAAAAAATTTTTTTTAATAAAGTAAAATTAGAGGTCCCAGAAATTCAGAGATGCCTGGAATCAGGACCCAGTGATAGAGCGAGACATCATTTAACTTGTGCTATGAAGAAACCTCTCTTTCCTTGGGACTTTGGGGGGCCTTGTGCCCCAGCCCACGTTGTTTCAGAGTAGCAAACTCCGCCTTCCATCTTGGGGGTGGAGCCCATGACCTAGTCTAAGCCCAGTAGCGCTTTCCATGATCAGTTCAGGAACAGACCCATGACCTACGTCAGGCTCATCAAGACCAACAGGTCTCAATCCCAGAACTTTGATTTGAGATAGGAAGGAAGATGGCAACCCACTCCTGTATTCTTGGCTGGAGAATCCCATGGACAGAGGATCCTGGAGGGCCACAGTCCATGGGGTCGCAAAAGAGTCAGACACGACTGAGTGAGTAACACACACGGGGAGAATGAGCACCCTCCTTCCCGTTGGACTTGGTGTTGAGGTGATGGGAGCTGCTGGGGGTCGCCCCCAGGGAGCTGGAGAACAGATCTAACCCAGGCCAGGTAGGCAGCGGCCAACAGCCAACCACATTGTTGAGTCCTGAATCCATTTATGCCTGAAGCCAGATCTATCTACCCTGTGAGTGGTTTTTTGTCTAAGGTGGTCTGGGTTTTGTCATTTTCAACAGACGAGGCTGCCTGTTTCCAGCACAGTCCTCCTCCTTCCAACTGACCGTGGGGGAGGCATCTTTGGTTTCTGTGGCTGCCTCGCCTCCTCCTGCCCACGCTCACCCCAGCAGCCCCTGATTCTGACTCCCTACTCTCCAAGAAGAAGGCTTCCTCTCTCAGTCAGCCTCAGGGAGCCAGGCTTCTCAACCAAGTTCAGTTCATGGCAGCCGAGCTTCCTCCTCCGGTTTCATCTCTGTCCCAGAACACAAAACAAGGGCCTTGTCACCACAGGCCCCTTCCTTGGGCAGTCCCCTGAGGATCCTGCCTGCTGAAGATGCTTCCCGTGTTGGTAAATGCCCCCTCCATCCCCACAAGCTCCTCTCACTAGAAGTCAGCCTGTCACCTCCTCCCCTCGCAGAGTTTTCCTCCAAAGACTTTTCAGAATCCACCTCTCCTCTTCCCTCTGAGGCTACCCTGGTTCAGGTCCCAACCTTTGTCACCTTGACTTTCACATCAGCTTCCTCCTTGAGGTGTCCTGGCCTCCAGTCATCATCATCAATGGAGGTCCACCCTTTGGGACTTTGTAGATCCAGAGAAAAGAAAATTTAATCACTTAGTTGTGTTGAACTCTTTGTGACCCCATGGACTGTAGCCCACCAGGCTCGTCCATGGAATCCCCCAGGCAAGAATACTGGAGTGGGTTGCCATTTCCTTCTCCAGGGGATCTTCCCGACCCACGGATCGAACCCAGGTCTCCCGCATTGCAGGCAGACTCTTTACCGACTGAGCCACCAGGGAAGCCATGGTGATGGCTTCCCTGATAGAGAGAATTTCTTCGAGATCCAGAGAGAATTCTTTCAATTGCTAGCTTGGGATAGGGCAAGAGGGAATGCTTCTGGCTGTTATATTCAGGGAGCAGAGCAGGGAAAGAGGGCTAAAGTCCCATCACTCAGGATGTATGTTCCTTACTTTCTGTTTCAGTCTTCTTCTCTGTTGTGCCTGGTACTTGCAAGCCTTTGTGATTCAATTCCTCTGTGCTGTGCTTAGTTGCTCAGTTGTATCCGATTCTTGGCGACCCTACAGACTTTAGCCCGCCAGTCTCCTCTGTCCATGGGGAATCTCCAGCCAAGAATACTGGAGTGGATTGCCGTGCATTCCTCCAGGGGATCTTCCCGACCCAGGGATCGAACCCAGGTCTCCCGCATTGCAGGCAGATTCTTTACTGGCCTGCAGGTGAAGTCCTTTACACCTGTAAGACCTGAGAGACATTTTTCTGTATCTAGGCTTCCCACCAGACCTGGTCCCTCCGTGACCTGAGCCTCTGGGATGCTCAGGACAAACTAAGTCCCCTGCCTTGGAATTGTCAAGTCTTAATCATTGAGCCACCAGAGAAATCCCTCTGCAAGCATTTCAGATTGTAGCTACTTCTCAGTTGACATCCCTTCTTCCAAAGGTTTGTTGACATCTTTTCTGCTTGTGCTCCTCTCCCAGCTTCCTTGTGATCATGGGCTGGTTTATACCTGCTCTTACCCTTCCCTGTCAGTTTGAGGGCCTGAGGAGGGACAGAGGGCAGATATCTGGGCTGATACCATGTCCAAATGGCTGTCAGTCAAAGTCCTACCTCCCACTCTCTCTTCACTCCCTCCTACCTGGCTTCCGCCCCTGCCCCTCCTTGGAACATACCTCCTCGGTGTGTTCACCTGACTTGATGGCTTGGTAATGTCTGACCCTTTCAAACTTGTTCTTGTTTGACTCTGTCCTGCCTTAGCTTCTTGGAGGGACACTGTCACGAAGACCCTTCCTGTGTTTCTCCAAACCTCTGCGGAAGCCTCTGGATCTAATTTTCTGGCTTCTCTTCCCTCTTCTTCCTCTGAGCTATTATTATTTCTCAGGGGTGCCTTGTCAGCCCCCATTTCTACTTACCCTAGAGAGTTTCCCTGAGGGCCTCCTCCCTCCCCACGACTTCAGGGGTTTCGCTCCAAAAGCTGATCTTTTCCAAATGCTGGCTCCCTGCCCCGACCCCTCACCTGGATCCAGATCCCATCTCCAGCTGTGTCCCAGGCCCCTCTTCTTGAAAGGCCTCATGTCAAAAGCTGGCCTTGGCTTATCCCTCCTCCCGAACCTGTTTCTCTTCCTAGGAAAGGCCACCATAGTCTGTTTAATTGCTCAGAAACTTAGGTGTCATCCTTGACCATCCTGTTTTCTCAGTTTCCACACTCAATTGCTCACCAGGTTCTACTGACTTTACCTCCTTAATAAATCCCTCTGTGCCCACTCACACTTCACCCCTAAAGCTTTTCTTCACTGGTCTCCCTGTCCTCTGCATTCCACACTGCTGCTCATCTCCTGTTAAAAAGCAAATTTCACCAAGCCGCTAATGGCTCCCACGACTTAGGAATTAAGTCCAAATGGCCCCCAAGGCTGGAGTTGCCAGATTTAGCAAACAAAATACAGGATGTCCAGTTAAATTTGAATTTCAGATAAACAATCTGGTTTTTTTTTAAGTGTAAGTATGTCCCATTTACTATCTGGCGTCTGGACCCTTTCCACACCCCAACCTCATTTCTTGCTATGCTGTATTTCACCTCTGACTCTCAGGCCAGTCTGAACTGTTTGAACTTGAACTCCCCAGGTGGGAGAGACAGCTTCTCACCGATAAGCTCTCCTTACCTGCTGCCCCCCCCCCCCCACCAGAAAGGCCCTGTTCCCTTCTTGCCCTGACCAACCTCTGCTCATCTCTGGGGTTCCCTTTTCTAAGAAGCTTCTCTGCTCCCTCTGGGTGCTCAGTCACTCAATCGTGTCCAGCTCTTGGCGACCCCGTGGACTGTCCATGGAATTTTCCCAGGAAAGAATACTGGAGTGGGTGGCTATTTCCTCCTCCAGGGGGATCTTCCCGACCCAGAGATTGCACCCCCATCTCTTGCTTCTCCTGCATTGGCAGGCGGATTCTTTACCCACTGTGCCATCTGGGAAGCCTCCCTCGTCATAGATTGGGCTCCATCCTTGAGTGGCCAGAGGCCCCTGTTTCCCTGGATGGCAGCACTTCACCGGCTGGCTTGTCCCCTTAGCTGGCTCTTTTTCTCTCTGTTGCCAACAAGGAGCCGTCAGCAACTCTGTGACCCACATCTGGTCCAGCCCGCATGGCCCCATCCAGCTGGAGGCTCCCGTGGGCCTGGAGCCTTGGCCGAGGTCCCAGCTTTCTTTCTGCTCTCTTGGCCTGGGTCCCAGTTTGATGGTTCACACTCCCTCCTTGCCTGAGTTCCCATGGAAAGTGGCCTCCACCCGTAGCCCCCTGCCCAGGACCAGATTACAAGATGCTGAGACAATGGAGGCGGTGAGCCAGATTTCCATCAGGCCTGCTTTGACATCCCCCACAGCACTTGCCTGTGCATCAGAGGGGGTGGATGCAGACAGCGGAGGTCACAGAGAGCAAGGCTCACTCACACTGGGCCTGCGCACCCCCATGGGGGTAAAGGGGAGGGAGCTTGGCCTTAAAAGTTGGGACCCTGGCTATGAATCCCAGTCCTGACCCTTTCTAGTTGCGTGCAGAAAGGCCAGATGAGCACACTCCCTCCCCCGGCACCTCATTTTCTTGTCTGTAAAGTGGGGACAGCAAGGAGATCAAACCAGTCAATCCTCAAGGAAATCAACCCTGAATATTTGTTGGAAGGACTGATGCTGAAGCTGAAGCTCCTATACTTAGACCACCTGATGTGAAGAGACAGTTCATTGGAAAAGACCCTGATCCTGGGAAAGATTGAAGGCAAAAGGAGAAAAGGGTGGCAGAGGATGAGATGGTTGGATAACATCACCGACTCCACGGACATGAATTTGGGCAACCTTCGGGAGAGAGTGAGGGAAGCCTGGCATGCTGCAATCCATGGGGTCGCAAAGAGTTGGACACAAATTAGCGACTAAACAACTAAGAGGGGATAATAATGCTTATCTCACAGCATATGCTGTCAAAGAAGTGTGGCTAACACATGCAAGGACACACAGCAGCAAACAGGATGCGGTTCTGACCTTCGCTTGCCTTGCTCAAGGCTGGTGGCTGCAGGATCCTGCGACCAGAGCTCTCCTGGCAGCTTTCTTCTCCCAGCATCACTAACTGGGTATCACTAATCAGTCTCGAGCGGCTTCATTCAGAGAAGAGAGGAGGAGGGTTGTTAGAGCCCACTCTCCACCCCCGCTCTGGCTCCATTCAGCATCTCCACTGTGAATCAATATCCAGGTGAGCACAGAAGAGCTGACAAAGCAAGCTAGAGGTGAGGACGATTAAATAGAGAGGGACAAGGACAGAGGACAAAGCGCTAGGCCGGGAGCTGCAGAAACCAGGGCCTCCTCCCTCCTCCAGTTTGCCTCTCTCTGCCCCAGCACCCTTCAGATCCCGGAGGAATGGTCACTGTGGCCGTGTGGTCAATGCTGACCCAGCCTCCACCTTGGTGGGGCAGGTTCCCCCATAGACATTCTTGGGACACTTCTCAACACTCCTCACTCTTCATCTCGTTTATTTACTGATGTCATTATTTATGTCTCAAACTGTCATGCAAAGAGAAAAAAAGGATGAGGAAAAAATTAAGGGAACAAAATATTCAAAACTAGGAATTCCTTGGTGATCCAGTGGTTAAGACTTGGTGTTTTCACTGCCATGGGCCCGTGTTTGATTCCTGGTTGGCAGGGGCTAAGATTCCACAAGCCATGTGGCTCAAAAAAATAAGAAAAAGAAAAAAATCCAGAAACTGTGGGACAATTACAAAAGTCAAGCACATGTGTAATGAAAACCCAAAAGGGAAGAAAGAGACAAAGGAGGAGGAGAGATTTTGGAAGAAAGAATGGCTGAAAATTTTCTAAAATTAGTGACAGACTCTCTCTGCTACCTGCTTCCAAACCGTGAGTTTCTCGAGGACAGGAGTCTGTCAGTTTGAAAAGGATAATAACCAAAAATGTTTAGGATGACATTTATGAAGTGTTTTTTAAAAGTTACACGTATACACACAGCCTTTCATTTCCCACTTCAACACATGAAGACCTCAGGAGGTATCATTTCCAGCCTCGCAGGAAGACCAAGCTGAAGAAACTGCAAATCTTAGACCCACCAGAGAACGGAGTTCACAGGGCAAACTTCACCTGAAAAACTGGACTAATGGGGAAAACACAGAATCACAACCTGATAAGCCTCCCGGGGGGAGCCTCTGGAGCCATAATGGGCAGGAACACTTCTGATGGTAATGGATAGATTGCTGGAGGCTCAGTGTGGGCCACGTTGAGAGTTAAAAACGCCTAGATAAAATATATGTGGGTTTTAGCTCCAGGTTTTATCTCCAGGTTCTCACAAAGAAGGCTTGAGAGAAATTCCCTCTCGCTTCTAGAAGGAGCAGCGGAAGAGTCACTGTTGTTGTTTAGTAGCTAAGTTATGTCTGACTCTTTTGCGACCTCATGGACTGTAGCCTGCCAGACTCCTCTGTCCATGGAATTTCCCAGGCAAGAATACAGGAGTGTGTTGCCATTTCCTTCTCCAGGGGATCTCCAGGGGATCTTCCCAATCCAGGGATCAAACCCAAATCTCTTGTATGGCAGGTGGATTCTTTACCAATAAGCAACAAGGGAAAGAATTGACCATTTTTCAAATACACCTAGATTGTGTCTGTAAGGAAGCGACGTGGTGCCAAGGATAAAGATGCCACTGCATCCCACTGCCACTGTGGGTTTGATCTCGGGGTCAGGAAGATCCCCTGGAGAAGGAAATGGCAACCCACTCCAGTGTTCTTGCCTGGAGAATTCCATGGACAGAGGATCTTGGCAGGCTATAGCCCCGTGGGTCTCAAAAAGTCAGACCCAATTGAGGATGAAAGCACAACACGTTTATCTGTAACAAAGGTCTGCCTCCAAGGAAAACTGCTTCACCAGAGTCTTATCTGATCTGGTAAAGGGTCAAGGGCAGACTTTCTGTCTCACATAGGAGGGAGAGAGGATCTAAGAAGCTCACAGTCCAGGCACTTATGCAGTGCCTGTGTGCTCAGCCATGTCCAAATCTTTAGGATCCCATGGACTGTAGCTCTCCAGGCTCCTCTGTCCATGGGGTTTTCCAGGCAAGTATATCGGAGTGGGTTGCCGTTTCTTCCTCCAAGGGATCTTCCTGACCCAGGGATCAAACCTGAGTCTCTCGTGTTTCTTGCATTGGCAGGCAGAAGAAGGTCACAGCCCAACCACTCAGGCAAACAAAAGGAGACAAACAATTGGGATTTAATCTTAAGACTACAGAACGCTTCCCTCTCCAATGCCATAGCACCTGTCAACAGGTCACCGATAGTTGAGAGAGCTGCAAGACAAGGATGCTATTTAAGATCGACTTCTTAGGGAAACTCAAAGACAATAGGAGAGAAAACAGCAAGGAACTGGAAGAAACCGAAGCCTCGGGTACCTACAGCTGCAGCAAAACTGAAAGACAGCCCTGATTTTAGCTAGGTTAACATAAAACTCCACACTAAAAGCCTGGTTACCTCAGTTCCTAGTATCAGATACCTCACGGCCAGCTTTCAACAAAAAATTACAAGCCTTGCCAAAGGACAAGAAAAAGCCTGGTATGAAGAGACAAAGCAAGCGTCACACCAAGACTCAAACATGATGCAAGATTTGGACTTGTCAGATAAAGTATTTAAAGCTATGATTAATGTGTGAAGGGGATTAATATAGAAAGAGTAGACAGAATGTAAGAACAGATAAACAGTGTAAGCAGAGGTAGACATTCTGAGAATCATAAGGAAATGCTAGAAATCAAAATCACTGTAACAAAAACGAAGAATGCCTTTGATAGGCGTATCAGTAGGCTAGACACAGCCAAAGAAATAATCAATGAGTTTCAAAATATGCCAATAGAAACATTCCAAGTTGGAATGCAAACAGAAAAAACTCTGTCACTTTTGTTCAACATGGTATTGGGAGTCCTAGCCAGCACAATCAGACAAGAAAAAGAAATGAAAGGAATTCAGATTGGAAAGCAAGAAATAAAACTACCACTATTTGCAGATGACGCGACACTACACAAAGAATATCTTAAAGACGGGACCAAAACACTGTTAGAGCTCAATGAACTCAGTGAGGTCATGGGATACAAAATTAATATACAGGACTCTATTACATTTCTATATACTAATAACAAATGATCAGGAAGAAATTAAGAAAACAATCCCGTTCACAATTGCTTCAAAAAGAGTAAAATACCTAGGAATAAATCTAACAAAGGAGGTAAAATTCAATATACATATTCAAGGCAATCCCTATCAAAATGGCAAAGGCATTTTTCACAGAACTAGAACAGATAATTCTAAAACTTTAACATGGAAATACAAAAGGCCCTGAGTAGCCAAAATAATCTTGAGGGAGAAGAATAAAGTTGGAAGTATCACATTCCCTGGTTTCAAGCTATATTGCAAACTCACAGTAATCAAAACAGTACAGTATTGGCACAAAAATAGACACATAGATTGATGGAATAGAATAGAGAGCCCAGAACTGAAACCATACTTATATGAGCAATTAATCTTTGACACAGAAGACAGGAATACACAATGAGCAAAGACAGCCCCTTCAATAAATGGTTCTGGCAAAACTGGACAGCTACACGCTAAAGAATCATCTTACACCATGCACAAAAATAAATTCAAAATGAATTAAAGACTTAAATGTAAGACCTGAAACCATAAAGCTTCTAGAAGAAAACAAAGTCAGTACACTTTTTGACATTGGTCTTAGTAGTATTTATATATATATACATGTGTCCTCAGGCAAGGCAAACAAAAGTAAAAATAAACAAATGGGGTTACATCAAACTAAAAACCTTTTGTACAGTGAAGAGTTTCCCAGATGGTAAAGAATCTGCCTGCCTATGCAGGAAACACAGGAGACGCAAGTTCAATCCCTGGGTTGGGAGGATCCCCTGGAGGAGGCAATGGCAACTGCTCCAGCATTCTCACCTGGAAAATCCCATGGACTGGAGAGCCTGGAAGGCTATAGTCCATGGGGTCTCAATGAGTCAGACACGGCTGAGCAACTGAACACACAGGAAAGGAAACTCTCAACAAAATAACACCTACTGAATTGGAGAAGATATTTGCAAATGATATATCTGATAAGGGTTTAGTATCTAAAATATACAAAAATCTCTTACAACTCAACATCAAAAAACAAACAACCCAGTTAAAAAACGGGCAGATGATCTGAGAAGACATTTTTCCAAAGAAGACATAGAGATAGCCAAAGGCACATGAGAAGATGCTCAGCATCACTAATCATTAGGGAAATGAAGATCAAAACCAAAATGAGATATCACTTCACATCTGTCAGAATGGCTATTATTAAAAAAAAAAAGTGTTAGTGAAGTTGTAGAGAAAAGGGAAATGTGTATGCAGGTCAAGAAGCAACAGTTAGAACTGGACGTGGAACAACAGACTGGTTCCAAATCGGGAAAGGAGTACGTCAATGTTGTATATTGTCACCCTGCTAATTTAACTTATATGCAGAGTACATCATGCAAAATGCCAGGCTGGACGAAGTACAAGCTGGAATCAAGATTGCCAGGAGAAATATCAATACCCTCAGATACGCAGATGACACAACCCTTATGCAGAAAGCGAAGAAGAACTAAAGAGCCTCTTGATGAAAGTGAAAGAGGAGAGTGAAAAATTTGGCTTAAAACTCAGCATTCAGTGCCGGAGTCCTGCTCCAGCTGGTCCAGGAGTACCCAAGGGATGAATGGTGTCGGCGAGAGGAAAGAAAGAAACAGAGGTTTTTTTGATGGCCCAAGGACCGTAATCTTTATTGCTTTAGTCTCTATTTATATAGCACATGTTCTTCTATGTAATGACTCTTAAAATATTTTTCTGTTCAGATCAACACCCCCTGATTCTAAGATGTGTTAAAAGTTTTTTCCTAGTCCTTTGTCACATTTTGGCTACATGTTTATCTCAAAATCTATTTTTATTCTACTAAAACATAGTCTATGAATCATATTATTCCATCTACTTATTCTGTACAGCCTCTACTACAGTGAATACAGCATCTTGCTTCAGTGAATAAGTACTATAGTGGTGTTTGAGGGCAAAAGTTTCCCATAGTACAGCCATTGTCAGTGGTGGTTTGTTTACCATCTACCCACATACCACAAGAGTATTTCTGGCAAGGGCAAGTCTTTTGCAGTTTACCTAGAAACCATTTACTTCTTTCTGTTTATGCTTAAACTCTAAGGGGCACAAATATCTCTAGCGTCCCAATCTTTATGAGAAAAGGCAATTGGCTTAGATTCTGTAATTTTCCCTGATACATGACCCAAGTTTTCCAGTCATCAGTAATAATCTCCTCATGAAGCCAGGTAACAATAGGCTTAGGGCTTGTTTTCCAAATGAACATGGCCTTATTCCCTGGCTGAGTGTTAGGGACCCACCAGCCAGGGGCCCCAGTAGGTTTAATCATTTTTGGAATGTTTCTCTGGGGCGAGGGATCATTTTTCTTTTCCCTGGACTCTCGTGACCTCATCATGGAAGCCCCTACAACTCCAGCCATCAAAGAATGAAACAGAGTTAGCCACAACAAAAGCATAGAAACAGGAAGGAGTGAAGGTTCTGATCCTGGAGAGAAACCTCTTTGCAGTTTCTTCTTGAGTGGTGCTGTGAATTTGTCATCTGGCAGTAGATCCAGAACAGCTCCCAACAATTCAGAAAACTAAGATCATGTCATCCAATCCTATCACTTCATGGCAAATAGATGGGGAAACAGTGGAAACAGTGACAGACTTTGTTTTTTTTTTGGACTCCAAAATCACTGCAGATGGTGACTGCAGCCATGAAATTAAAAGATGCTTGCTCCTTGGAAGAAAAGCTATGACCAACCTAGACAGCATATTAAAAATCAGAGACATTACTTTGCCAGCAAAGGTCCATCTAGTCAAAGTTATGGTTTTTCCAGTAGTCATGTATGGATGTGAGAGTTGGACTATAAAGAAAGCTGAGCCCTGAAGAACTGATGCTTTTGAACTGTGGTGTTGGAGAAGACTCTTGATAGTCCCTTGGACTGCCAGGAGATCAAACCAGTGAATCCTAAAGGAAATCAGTCCTGAATATTCACTGGAAGGACTGATGCTGAAACTGAAACTCCAATACTTTAGCCACTTGATGAGAAGAACTGACTCATTGGAAAAGACCCTGATGCTGGGAAAGATTGAAGGCAGGAGGAGAAGGGGACCACAGAGGATGAAATGGTTGGATGGCATCACCGACTCAATGGACATGAGTTTGAGCAAGCTCCGGGAGTTGGTGATGGACAGGAAAGCCTGGCATGGTGCGGTCCATGGTGTTGCAAAGAGTTGGACATGACTGAGTGACTGAACTGAACTGAGAGAAAAGGGAACCCTTGCGCACTATTGGTGGGAATGTAAATGTCTATATCCAGTCAAACTGTTCCCCAAAGTTGCTTAATTAGCTTTTTTCTTCCCCATTGCCTTCAGTGGGGTGATGTTATTTCATTTGTCGTACAGTTGGGTTCATCTGTTACTGTGTGAATTACATTAGGGGTTCTCCTTGCACCCTAGTTGCTTCTATTAATTAGCTTTAGAGTATGTGAAACATTGCCAAGTTTCTGTGAGTCAGAGCTGCACATAAAGTCAAAGAAATTCCACTGGTCTTTCTCTTCACCACCTTGAGTCTGTTTCTTCTTCTTTCTACCTTGTTTGCACCTACCCCCTATAGATAACCAGTCCCATTAGCCTCTGGTTTATCCTTGCTGTATTTCTTCTGCTCAAATGAGTAGACATATGTATTTCCTTATGTCCCTTTAAAAAATACATTTATCTTGAAAACACTTTGTAAATATTTCTATAATGTAAATTCCAAGCCTGAGATTTCTGGTGTGTACTGCGTGTGTTTCTTGAATTGCACAGTTGCATCTACAGAGCAGAGCAGGTGCTCAGTGAATAGATGAAGAATGAATGAATTCTTGACTGGAGACTAATGCACTGGGTGACTTAGGGCAAGCCTCTTCGTGTTTCTGGACTTCAGTTATTCCAACTTTGTATGCAAGGGAAGGCTCTTCCAGCTCTGATGCAATAGCACACGAAGATGAAGGCAGCAAAACGTACTGATTCACCTTGTTTTATTGCACTTCACAGATACTGGGTTTTTTTTTTTATTTGCACATTGAAAGTTTGTTGCAACCCCACATCCATCGATCTATCAGTGCCATTTTTTCTAACAGCATTTGCTTGTTTTGTGTCTTTGTGCCACATTTTGGTGATTCTCGCAACATTTCAAATATTTTCGTGATTTTTATATTTGTTACAGTGGCCTATGATCAGTGATCTTTTTAATTTATTTGTTCATTTATTTTCGGCTGTGCTGGGTCTTCATTGCTGTGTGGGCTTTTCTCTAGTTGCAGCAAGCAGGGTTGTGGTGTGTGGGCTTCTTCCTGCATTGGCTTCTCTTGTTGTGGAGCACAGGCTCTAGAACACTTAGGCTTCACTAGTTGCAACCCAGGGGCTTGTTAGTTGTGGCTTGCAGGCTCTAGAGCTTGGGCTCAGTGGTTGTGGCATAGTAGGGGCTTTGTTGCTCTGAAGCCCTTGGGATGTTCCCAGTCCAGGTATCCAACCCTGTCTCCTGCACTGGCAGGGGATTATTTACCACTGAGCCACCTGGGAAACCCCTAAACAGCTACTCAACACACAGATTAGTCAAAGACTCTCCATCACTGCTTCTCAGCTCTGAACTAGGCTCCGTGACTTTCCGCAGAGGCTGCTGAATTGCCTGAGCTTACGCCAGCACGAAACTGTTTTTTTTTTTTTTTGCTTACAACATTCACTGACATCCTATGTATTAATTCTTTGGACCACTCCTTAACTTATGTCACTCTTGGGTTTTCAGAGGCAGTGTGACCCAAGAGATCTTTCTTCCTGGGGGCAAAGAGGCTTGCAGCCTGGAAATCACCCATTGACCAAAAGGGTGACTCAGACAGCGAGGACTTCCGGCCCTGGAATTGCTGTCAGGATTGCAGGTTGGGGCGGCAGGACCTGCCTGGCCCGCTGTGTGTCACACTTGGTCAGCGTTGCTTCCTGTGGCTGGTTCGAGAGCTGAGACTGTCTCCTTACCCTTTTCACATGGGCTGAGGGAATTGGTCTTCACTGCCTTTCCTTTGGCTCAAGAGGTCAGTGCTAAAAATGCTTTCACTTGTGCCCACTATCAGCAAATGTCCCCTGGCTGCAGTACAGGAAACATACAAAGGCCGCAGCACTAAGGAAGCTCTCTCAGGACACATCTTTTTGATGATGTGCTCCCCAGGCTGCTACCTTAGTTGACTCCTGAGGCTCTGTTCATATAGGAAGAATAGGAAGTACTAAGGATACTGGTCTGCTGGTCTCCATGCTGGTAGAGTTCCCTGAAATCCTGCAGCACAGGGGCCCTTGGTGCTGCCTCCTTCCATTTCCTGAGCCAAAACCCCATTTTCCACTGAAAATGAGGGAAAGGGAGAACTTTAAGAAACCCCGTGCTTCCAAATTCAGGCAGTTCCAGCATTTTTCAAAAGGTTCATGCTAAGTCATGTCCAACTCTTTGCGACCCCATGAACTGCAGCACACCAGGCTTCCCTGTCCTTCACCATCTCCCAGAGTTTGTTCAAACTTATGTCCATTGAGTTGGTGATGCCATCCAACGATCTCATCCTCCATTGCCCCCTTCTCCTCCTGCCTTCAGCCTTTCCTAGTATCAGGGTCTTTTCCAGTGAATCAATTCTTCGCATCAGGCGGCCAAAGTAGTGGAGCTTCAACTTTAGCATCTGTCCATCCAATGAACATTCAGGGTTGATTTTCTTTAGGATTGACAGGTTTGATCTCCTTGCATGAAAGTTAGTAACAAAAAAATTATTTGAAAAAAAGAGAGAGAAATGTCCCAATCAGGTCTTTTCAGAAAATCCCAGGTTGAGTAAAATGGAACAGAGTCCTTTGCTACAGGACTTGTCAGAGACTTTCATATACTGAAGACTCTGTAAATCCAAGAGGAAGAGGTGGACTGTGGCATTTCTTAAATTTATTTCACTATAGAATTTCCTTTCCTGGCCCTTTTTGGGAAACTAACGTTTCAGGAAGCATACTGGGAAACTTTCGTGCAAGAATATGGCATCCCCACAAGTCAGCTTTCCTCAAGGACAATGCATTAGAAACATAAAGTTGCTACAGCACCAGGAAACCATTCTAATCCCTGAGGAACTCTGTGTACGTGGCAGCAATTCCTATGGTTGACAGCCGTTCATCCCACAGACATTTTGAGCAGCCAACTCTAGGCCAGATTTCAAGCTTAGGCTGGGGATAGCTATCAAGAACTAGGAAAAGTATAAGATTGTGTCCTACTTGTGAGCTAACGTGGGTACCTGCAGGAAACGCAAGAGTCCTGGGTCAGAGACAAAGGACATTATTACTCACAGCATGGCAAGTGAGTATATCAGCATATTTTTATACTGATCAAATGTATGTTTGTATACAAACAAATGTATGTTTGTATACACAAACATCAGTATATTTGTCCCAGTGAATCCCACGGGGGTAGGATGCCTGGTTTAGAAAATAAATATAGAGGGCATCTGGTTAAATTTGAATTTTAGATAAACAATAGATGCCTTTCTTTAGTATGTCTCAAATATTGCATGAGACATACCTATACTAAAAGTAGTGGCTGGGACTTCCCTGGCAGTCCAGTGGTTAAGACTCCGTGCTTCCACTGCAGGGGGGCATGGGTTCCATAAACTGAGATCCTGCATGCCTTCTGGTGTAGCAAATAAATAAACAAATAGTCACTGCTTATTTGAAACTCAACCTTACATGGACATACTATAATTCAATAGGCAAGTCTACACAGGGTTGAGATACACAGATCCAGTTGGATACTTCACATGCGGTGGGTTGCAATATAAGAGATGAGCCCTGAGCTTTGAGTACCCCAAACCTTTTCTTTTTTTAGGTATTTATTACATTATTATTGTCTTTGTTGGGTCTTATTTGTGGCTCATTGGAGTTCTCGGGCTAAGCCACCCCCGAGGCATGAGGGAATCTTAGTTCCTGACCAGGGCCGGAATCCCCGTCCCCTGCATTGGAAGGCGGATTCCCACACACTGGACCAGCAGGGAAGTCCCTGAGAATCCCAAACTTTATTAGTGGGCAGGGAGCATGCCTGCCTTTTTATTCAGAGAGAAAGACTCTCCATCATCCAAGGCTGTTCACTGTGCAAACATACTTGAAAAGACAGTCTGCAACAAACAGCTGTCAGTGTCTCCATTTGCAAGACCTGAGACACCCATGGAGATCTGACTCCCAAAATATCCCGGGTATGGGGAACAGGGGATGGCTGAGGTCTCTCTCCGCTGGAGTCAGTATAAGTGCTCATCACTGGGGCTGCATTCTACCCATTTCTCTCGCTAACTCCCTCCCCCACCTCTGGTTACAGTCTGTCTCCTTTGCAGGAGGAAAGGGGGTTATATGATAATTCAAGTGCAGTTCTAACGAAATAACAGATGGCTGCAGGAGCTCCCTGGTGGCCCAGTGGTTAGGACGCGGCACTTTCACTGCCAGGGCCAGGCAGGGTTCAATCCCTGATTGGGGAACTAAGATCCCTGCAAGTCACAGGGCAGCATCAAAAAAAATAAAGAGGGAGGGAAAGATGGACGAGAGTACGTGCATGCGTGCTAAGTCACTTCAGTCATGTCCAACTCTTTGTGTCCCCGTGGATTGTAGCCCTCCAGGCTCCTCTGTCCATGGGATTCTCCAGCCAAGAATACTGGAGTGGGTTGCCATGCCCTCTTCCAGTGGATATTCCCAACCCAGGGATTAAACTCACATCTCCTACATCTCCTGCTTTGGCAGTTGGGTTCTTTACCACTAGTGCCACCTGGGAAGCCCATGAGAGTACATATTCTCCCCCTTTCAGTTCATCCAGCAAATGTTTGCCCAGGGCCTACCGTGCATGGTCCAAGTGTGAGAGTGAACACTGGAGCTTCAGTAGGGCAAGAGATTGACCTGGTCCCTGCCGTCAGGGAGCTCACAGTCTGATGCATTTGTAAAGGGGACCAAGAGGAAAAATGACCTCTTCTTTCTGTAAGGAAACAGCTCCAGTGGCAAAGGCCCTTGCTCAGTTCTCTGCCTGGAGGCCTCACTGCAGCCACGTGGGCTACTGTTTGCTGTCTACCACCTTGTGTGTCTCCATTTCCTCGACTTTGCTTCCACTGCAGCTGCTGCCTGGCAATGCCTCCCCTTCACCCCTTTCCTCCTGCTGATATCCTGTTTCTGCTCAGAAAATTTCAGCTCAAATCCTGCCATCTCCAAGAACCTTCCTTTTTTAAATTTAAATTTATTTATTTATTTACTTTTGTGTGTGTTCCAATAAAACTTTGTTTATAAAAGCCCAAGGGTAAGCTAGACTTGGGGGGCAGGCCATAATTTGCCAATGGCTGTCCTAAAACCTGGAGAGATTTACATAGCCATCTGTGGTATAGAGATATATACAGCCTGTGATATATACAACTTGAGACTTGTTGATTTGTTCATCCCATTATTCTTTTTTAAAATTAGTTTAGTTTTTTATTTAAAGATAATTGCTTTACAGAATTTTGTTGTTTTCTGTCAAACCTCAACATGAATCAGCCATAGGTGTATATATATCCCCTCCCTTTGGAACTTCCCTCCCATCGCCCTCCTCACCCCACCACTATAGGTTGATACAGAGCCCCTGTTTGAGTTTCCTGAGCCATACAGCAAATTCCCATTGGCTATCTATTTTACAGGAATGTAAGTTTCCATGTTACTCTTTCCATATATCTCACCCTCTCCTCCCTTCTCCCCAAGTCCATAAGTCTATTCTCTACGCCTGTTTCTCCATTGCTGCCCTGTAAATAAGTACCATTTTTCTAGATTCTGTATATATGCGTTAGAATATGATATTTATCTTTCTCTTTCTGACTTATTTCACTCTGTATAATAGGTTCTAGGTTCATCCACCTCATTACAATTGACTCAAATATGTTCCTTTTAGGGCTAATATTCCATTGTGTGTATGTGCCACAACTTCTTTATCCATTCACCTGTTGATGGACATCTAGGTTGCTTCCATGTTCAGTTCAGTCCAGTTCAGTTCTGTCGCTCAGTCATGTCCGACTCTTTGCGACCCCATGGACTACAGCATGCAGGCTTCCCTGTCCATCACCAACTCCCAGAGCTTATTCAAACTCATGTCCATTGAGTTGGTAATGCTTTCCAACCATCTCATCCTCTATCGTCCCCTTCTCCTCCTGCCTTCACTCTTTCCCAGCATCAGGGTCTTTTCCAATGACTCAGTTCTTCGCATCAGGTGGCCAAAGTATTGGAGTTAGGTTCTAGCTGTTGTAAATAGTGCTGCAATGAACAATGGGATACATGTGTCTTTTTCAGTTTTGGTTTCCTCAGGGTATATGCCTAGGAGTGGGATTTCTGGGTCACATGGTCGTTTTATTCCTAGTTTTTTTTTGTTTTTTGTTTTTATCTCCATACTGTCTTCCGTAGTGGCTGTGTCAATTTACATTCCCACCAACAGTGCAAGAGCATTCTCTTTTTTCCACACCCTCTCCAGCATTTATTGTTTGTAGACGTTTTGATGATGGCCATTATGACTGGTGTGAGGCGATATCTCATTGTAGTTTGGTTTTTTTTTTTTTTAACAAATTCATTTATTTTAATTGGGGGCTAATTACTTTACAATATTTTAGTGGTCATTGTAGTTTTGATTTGCATTTCTCTAATAATGAGTGATGTAGAGCATCTTTTCATGTGTTTGTTAGCCATCTGTATGTGTTCTTTGGAGAAATGTCTGTTTAGGTCTTTTTCCCACTTTTTGGTTGGGTTGTTTGTTTTTCTGGTGTTGAGTTGTATGAACTGCTTGTATATTTTGGAAATTCATCTTTAGTCAGTTGTTTCATTTTCTATTATTTTCTCCCATTCTGAGGGTTGTCTTTCCACCTTGCTTAGGGTTTCCTTTGCTGTGCAAAAGCTTTTAAGTTTAATCAGGTCCCACTTGCTTACTTTTGTTTTTATATCCATTACTCTAGGAGGTGGGTCATAGAGGATCTTGCTTTGATTTATGTCATCGAGTGTCCTGCCTATGTTTTCCTCTAAGAGTTTTATAGTTTCTGGTCTTACATTTAGGTCTTCAATCCATTTTGAGTTTATCTTTGTGTATGGTATTAGGAACAGTTCTAATTTCATTCTTTTACATGTAGCTGTCCAGTTTTCCCAGCACCATTTATTGAAGAGGTTATCTTTGCTCCATTGTATATTCTTGCCTCCTTTGTCAAAAATAAGCTACCTATAGGTGCATGGGTTTATTTTTGGACTTTCTATCTTGTTCCATTGGTCTATATTTCTGTTTTTGTGCCAGTACCATACTGTCTTGATGACTGTAGCTTTGTAGTATAATCTGAGGTTGGGTAGGTTGATTCCTCCAGCTCCATTCTTCTTTTTCAAGACTGCTTTGGCTATTTGGGGTCTTTTGTGTTTCCATATGATATTTATTTTTAATTGAAGGATAATTACAAAATTGTTGGTTTCTGCCATACATCAACACGAATCAGCCATAAGTATACATATGTCCCCTCCTTCTTGAACCTCCCTCCCACCTCCCACCCCATCCCACCCCTCTAGGTTGTCACAGAGCACCAGATTTGAGCTCCCTGCTTCACACAGCAATTTTCCACTGGCTATCTAATTGTTGTTGTTGTTTTTCAGTCACTCAGTCATGTCTGACCCTTTGTGACCCCATGGACTGCAGCACGCCAGTCTTCCCTGTCTCTCTCCATCTCCCGGAGCTTACTCAAATTCACACCCATTGAGTTGGTGATGCCATCCAACCATCTGGTCCTCTGTCATCCCCTTTTCCTCCTGCCTTCAATCTTGCCCAGAATCAGGGTCTTTTCCAATGAGTTGGCTCTTCCCATCAGGTGGCCAAATTACTGGAGCTTCAGCTTCAGCATCAATCTTTCCAGTGAATACTCAGGACTGATTTCCTTTAGGATTGACTGGTTTGATCTCTTCGCAGTCCAAGGGACTCTCAAGAGTCTTCTCCAACACCATAGTTCAAAAGCATCAATTCTTTGGTGCTCAGCCTTCTTTATGGTCCAACTCTCACATCCATACATGACTACTGGAAAAACCATAACTTTGACTACATGGACCGTTGTTGGTAAAGTACTGTCTCTGCTTTTTAATATGCTGTCTAGGTTGGTCATAGCTTTTCTTCCAAGGAGCAAGCATCTTTTAATTTCATGACTGCAGCCACTATCTGCAGTGATTTTTGTTTCCAAGAAAATAAAGTCTGTCACTGTTTCCATTGTTTCCTATCTATTTGCCATGAAGTGTTGGGACTGTACACCATGATCTTCACTTTTCGAATGTTGAGTTTTAAGCCTGCTTTATCACTCCCCTCTTTCACCTTCATCAAAAGGCTCTTTAGTTCCTCTTTGCTTTCTGCCCTTAGGGTGGTGTCATCTGCTTATCTGAGGTTATTAATACTTCCCCTGGCAATCTTGATTCTGGCTTGTGTTCATCCAACCTGGCATTTCACATGATGTGCTCTGCATATAAGTTAAATAAGCAGGGTGACAATATACAGCCTTGATATACTCCTTTCCCAATTTGGAACCAGTCCATTGCTCCATGTCTGGTTCTAACTGTTGCTTCTTGACCTGCATACAGGTTTTGCAGGAGACAGGTAAGGTGGTCTGGTATTTCCATCTCTTTAAGAATTTTCCAGAGTTTGCTGTGATCCACACAGTCAAAGGCTTTAGTGTAATATATATGTTTCAATGCTACCATCTAAATTTGTCTGACCCTCTCCTTCCCCCACTGTGTGCGTAAGTCTGTTCTCTATGTCTGTGTCTCCATGGCTTCCCTGCAGGTAGGTTCATCAATACCACCTTTCTAGATTCCATATGTATGTGGGTTAGTATGCAATATCTCTTTTTCTCTTTTTGACTTACTTCACTCTGTATAATAGGCTCTGGACTCATCCACCTCTTTAGAACTGAGTCAGAATGATGCCCCCTTGCTTCTCGCTCCCACCTGGGTTTCAGCCTCCCTTTGAGCACTGTGGATACATAACCTGCTCTGAATCAGAAATACAGGGAGGGGCCCAGAGTCTGAACTCTGAGGTCAGACCTCCTGGGTTCCAGGACAGGCTCAGACGCCTTAAAGCTGAGCCACCCTGGGAAAATCACCCTGGCTCTTTGTCTCTGCTTCTCTCACCTGTCGAGAGGGGTTGCAGTGAGGATTGAATGCAAAAAGACAGGACAAAGACCCAGCATAGAGCAGGTGCTCCATCATTAAGTGTGAAACACAAAGCTGGTGAGAAGTTGCTATATAACACAGGCAGTTCAGCCTGGCATTCCATGGTGACCTAGAGGGGTGGGGTGGGGGGAGGGGAGGGAGGCTCAAGACCAAGGGGATATACATATGATTATGGCTGATTCACCTTGTGGTATGGCAGAAACCAACACAACATTGTAAAGCAGTTTTCCTTCAATTAAAAAATCAATTTAAAAAATTACATTATTAAAAAAAAGTCACAGTGAAGATGATTGTGACAAACAGCTTTACTTTCGATTTCTGTTGATGCCTCAAAACAGCCCTAGCGGGCAAGTATTATAACCCCCACTCTACAGATGGGGAAACTGAGGCTCAGAGACCTGAAGTGATTTGCCCAAGCTGTGCTAGCGAGTGCTGGAGCTGGGTCTCAAACCCTGGCTGGCCTGACTCTGGAGTTCATGTTCTTCCAGCAACAGAAAACCTATGGGGCCTGGGGGCCAAGGTGGCTGAGGACATTGGCCATGGTTTCTGGAAGGCGAGGAACCCTGAACCCAAGAGGTGACGCTTTTCCATCCTAAGGGCCTCCACACGGAACTCTGGTTGGCTCTTCTAATACCTTTTCTTGCCGTTCCGCAGGTCCAATGTGGAAGAAATGGGCCATCTGCAAGATGAGTAGACTCTGTGGACAGCTGAACCTCTGGTTGTCTTGGCAATGCTGTTCCTGACCTCCCACCTCCACTCTTGCCAAGATCTTCCCATAATAAGTCGTTCTGAGCCTTCACAGAACACAGGCAGCTCGTTTCCTTCCACTCTGGCTCTGCCTCCCCATCCCGCCCCCTCCTGTGTCCTTGCTCTGGGGCCCCCGGACGAGTGTTGGAGCTGAGCCCTGCTCCAAGGCCTCCTGCTTCTGGGACTGGTCTGTTCTCCGGAGAGTCAGGACTCTGAGTTTCCTGATGCCAAAGGACACTGAGAGCCACGCTTGGAGCCATGGTGGGCAGAGGAAAGCCCTTGACTTGGGCTGCTGGATACAGCCTGCCCCTGATCCCCTCAAGTCGTCCCCAGGGACCAGTAGCCTCTCTCCTTCTCAGTTCTGCTGACAAATATGGACTCCTCAACTCTCTGTGACAGCAAACCCTATCCCGTCTCCCCTCTGCCAGTTCAGTTAACACCAGTCGCACCCCTTCTCACCCCTCATTGACGGGAAGTCCTGAATCACACTTTTGGGTTGCCGGGGAACTCTGAGGATGCTGTGGGTGTCTTGTCTCTGCGGTCAACACACGGCCTCGTGGCGCTTCTTGGGCACTGACCTCGGTCTGTCTGCTCGGGCTGCCCCATAGGGCCTGGGTTCTTGTTCAGGCCACCGTGACCCACCCAAGGTGAGGCGCTCCACTGGCAACTTCACCCCCAGTGTGGTGAGCTCAGCCACTAGCGCATGATGCCCCAGCCCTCGGTGCCTACATCCCCAAAGCCCTCTGGGGCAAGCAGAGGGGGACCCAGACTTCTGCATTTCTTGGCACCCTGCCCCGCAGCCTCCTCCCCAGTCCCAGGAACCCACCAGAGGGAGGGCACCTTCCTTTTCTCCCTCTACAAAGATTAAGGGCGTGTTCTGTCCTGTTTCTCTTCAGGAGACTTATCATGTGGACCAGGGACTTGGAAATGCACTCAGCTTTCAAACTCTCCTTGGACGGGAGGGTGCTCAGGACTGGCTGAGGGTGGGGCCTTCCCTCATTTCTTCCTGAGCCAAGTAACCTCTCCTCCCAGCACTCACAGCCAGTCATATCAGATCCGCCAAGGAGGCCTCTCTCCTCTGCTTGGAGAAAACAAAACTCAAGTTAAGCTCTCCCTATAGACCAGCTCTTCATGCTAATGACAGCATCCACAGCCAGTAGCCAATCCCCACAACCCCCCTGAGAGGTGGGGTTCACGAATCCACTTTAGGGATAGACCAGCCCTTCCATAATGGACTTCATCATAATCAGAAAGGCTGTCATTTGCCAAGCGCCTATGAAACAGCTCACATGTGTGACCCACGTCTCAGATGGCACTGCCCATGTTGGAGATCTGCTAAAATCCGTCCAATGCTCTCTACTCTGATTCTTTTGGCTTTTTGGCCACGCTGGGTCTTTGTTTTTGTGTGGGCTTTCTCTAGCAGCAAGCGGGGGCTGCTCTTTATTGTGGTGCGTGGGCTTCTCATTGCAGTGGCTTCTCTTGTTGTGGAGCACAGACTCTAGGCCCGTGGGCTCAGTAGTTGTGGCACACAGGCTTAGTTGCTCCTCAGCAGGGTGTTTCTTCCTGGACCAGGGATCGAACCCATGTCCCCCACATTGGCAGGCAGATTTCTATCCACTGCGCTGCCAGGGAAGTCCATACCCCAGCTCTTCACCCTGATTTTATACTATCTGCAGGTTGAAAGCTTCTGCAAGCTAAACTTCTTTAACAATTTGACCTAGAATGTAATGACCTCACACAATGGAAGTTTATTTTTCTCTCATGATAAGATCTAGGAGTTTGGTTCCAAGTTGGTGGGGTGGACGTGGGATGCAGGCTGATGACGGATCTGCCATTGTCAACACAGGGCCCCCAAGGTCATCCCACACGCGGAAAGGGGACCAGCAGGGTGGGAGGTTTTCAGGGCCAGGCCTGGAACGGCACTCATCACATCTCATCATCTGCAACTCCATCATTTGGCCAAACCTAACCTCAAGAAGGCTGGGGAATGTAGGGAGCTGTGAGCCCAGGAAGGAGGAGCGTGGATGTCATGGACCCGGTGGTCTCTGCCAAACCAAGCTTTCTTAGATCCTTAGCATTTTTTTCTTTGCTTGTGATCTCTGTTTTGTGTTGCCTTGCCTCAAACAGGAAACTTAGTTCTGTCCGAGTTACACAAATACACACACCTACATGTGCACTCTGTATCAAGCACTGGTGGGACTGGCACATGTTACTGATAATCTAGAGGTGGAGAGGGGGTGGTGTTACAAATAGCTTCTGGGAAGAGTGGGAAAGCTTCATTATCCTAAAGCTCTCCTTTGCCCAGCCCTGCTTGTCTGAAAGTGGGGCTGGTCCCCCCTCCCAGATGCTGGCTTTCTCTATTTTGCTGGCTTTCTCCCCTGCATCTTCCTCTCCCTCTACCTCATCTCTTATTCCCCCTTTCAAGAAATCCCAGCCCCAAACAAAGCCTTCCTGCATCTTATCATACCCAGCCTCCTGAGTCTCTCCAAGAAGTTTAACAAGATGTTTTCCCCAAAGACAGTTCCCAGCTTTTAAGATAAGAGCTTTGTTCACATTCTCAGTAACCCCTAGAGTAGGCATTGTTACCTCAGTTGACACTTCTGACATCAAGAGAAGCAAAGAACTTGCTTAATTAAAGATCCGATATGTAATAGACTCCCCACTTGGCCATAGACTTGACTTGTGGGCCTCAGGCTGTGGGCTCAGTGTGGCTAAAGAAAGACCCTGACATTTCTTAGGTGCTCTGCACAGTCCTAGGGCTTGACAAGTCTTATATGAGCTGGAATTTCCCCCCTCCCGCCCTCTTTTCACAGACAAAGAAAGTGAGCATCAGAGACAGAGAAGCAACTTGCCGAAAGTCAGAAGCAGGCTGGACCATTCTCCCCTGCCCAGGTAGTCTCCCCACGTGGGGACAGAAGCCTGGAAACCTGACTGTTAGCTCCAGATCTGCTCCCGTTTGCTTTGGGGCCTTGGCTACATCCCTTCCCAGAGTTGAGCCAATGAGGTTGGATTGGGTACTTCCTCCCAGTGCAGATGCTCAGAAGGCCAGGATTCCACCTCTGTCAACTGTGCTCAAGCTTCTCTAGCCCAGAGACTGCTCTGCCTTTGCAGGCTCTGCAATCTCAGTTTTCACCCCAGGTTGCAGGCTTGTGATGGACTTTGTAGGAAAGGAGTTTTTATCCCCCACCACCCCCTGACCCCACGTCTCCTCCCACCAGAGTTCCACGTGTAGCCAGCAACCCGAGAACTCTGCTGACACCAGACTGCTTTCCAAATAACCCAGAGGGCTAAGTTCCTGAGGAAGAAAGGAATTAGACAAATAAAAAGCCAATCCAAAAACTTTCTTCTAGTTGTGGTCTTGGTAGCACAAGTTCAATGCTTCAGGATGTCCCCTCCTGGCTCCCCAGTGCCTCTCCCACCTTTAAACAGCCAGTGTAGGGACTTCCCTGGTGGTCCAGTGGCTAAGACTCTGTATTCCCAATGTAGGGGGCCTGGGTTAGATCCCTAGTCAGGGAACTAGATCCCACATGCTGCAACTTAGACCCAGCACAGCCAAATAAATAAATAATTTTAAAAAGTAAAACAACCAGAGCACTTTGCCAAGGGTGATCAACTTGTCTCAGTTTTCCTGGGACTTATCTCACTTTTCAAAAAAAAAAAAGCTAGTATTCCAAGAACACCTGCTCACTCCTAGGCAAACTGGGAGGTCAGTTTGCTCTTACCTTTAATATTTTCTACCTTAAGAATAATATAAGATTATTTAAAGTGCATATGAACTAAAAAGAAATGTTTTAGAACAGAAAGGTGTATTTTGTCTTTGTTTTTCATATATGCCTTTATTTTATTATGCTGAAAAGTTGCCATTCAAAACTTGATTGACTTGAGATAGGACTTTTGTGTTTATCCTTTTGACAGTTCATAGAAACTGAACCAGAGTTTTCTTATTTTTACTCAAACAACTGTAAATCATACAGGATTTCTTTCGTATCTGTTGCAAATTTGAAAACTATTCCCAAGCCTACATACTTACTATAGCATTCAACTTTCCTGATAACTATTGCACAATTATCTTTTTTATATAAAATGTTATTATAACAAAGTTGTTTGGATTTTAAAAGCAACTTACCATATAGCCAGAGTTAGGGTTTTTTGTTTTTGTTTTTTTTTTGGTGATAAACTAAATAAATTAAAAAAAAAAAAGAAGAATGACTTGGGCTTCCCTGGTAGTCCAGTGGTTAAGAATCCACCTGCCAATGTAGGAGTCATGGGATCCATCCCTAATCTGGGAAGATCCCACACGCAGCAGAGCAACTAAGCCCATGAACCACAACTACTGAGCCTGTGCTCTGGAGCCCATGATCCATGAGCCCAGGTGCCCTAGAGCCTGTGTTGTGCAATAGGAGAAGGCACTGCAATGAGAAGTCCATGCACCACAACTAAAATGTAGTCCTGCTCACCATAACCCGAGAAAGTTGGGGTAGCAACCCAGCCAAAAATAAATGATTTTTTTTTAATTATAAAGAAAGAATTGCTTGGTGATTGAGAATTATTAAGAATTCAGTCTCTGGAATCAGATGTACAAGGACTGAGTCCTGCCTCTGCCCCTTATGGGTTGTGCATCACTGGACAAGTCACCGCTCCCCCTGGAGTCTTAGTTTCCCTAGCTGTAAAATGGAGATAATAAAAGCATCTTGCTTCAAAGGGTGGATGTGAAGATGGACTGAGCTAGTGTTTAGTAATATATAGTCCCCAGGGTGACAGAGATAATACAGATCTAGCCTCACCCGTGAGCATCCAATAGACTGAGATGGGTGAAGGAGGCTGGTACTGAGAGTCCCCGGAGCACAAGGAGGGGCTGGTGAAGTTGGCCCAGGGATGACAGGAGACTCTTGAGGGATGGAGAGACATTTGAGTGGTGCTTTAATGATAGACAAATAGGAGTTACTCAAGAGGAGAATGGAGAAGAACATTCTCGGCAAAGGAAACAAGCTGGGGAAGTGCGTGTCTGTTCAAATTCAGCTGAGCTGGAACTACATTTCTGGAATCTCCTCTGGGTTGGGGTTGGCCATAAGAAAACTTTGCATGAGGTTTGGAAAGTGGAAGTGAATGCAGCCGTGTTTGTGGTCAGGTGATGAGGAAACTGTTGCAGCTCATGAAGGCTAGCCAACATCTACTGGCTCTCTCTGTGGGTTTTTTTTTTTCATGGTATGATGTAGCAGGCGGGCCCACACCTGCTCCAGGTCTCCTTCTTCTTCTTTTTTGAGTTCTCATTTATTTTCTTATAAAGTCATTGAAAGCAGGGAATCTCAGAGTCACTTTTGTGATTTTGCTAAGAAACTACTATAAGGGCGTCGAGTGAAATTTTTCTTTTCTTTTTTTTAAACTGAATTATAATTATTTTACAGTGTTGTGTTAATTACTGCTGTACAGCAAAGTGACTCCGTTGTACATATATACACACTCTTTTTGTATTCTTTTCCATGATGGTTTATCATGGGTTTGAATATAGTTCTCTGTGTTACACAGTAGGATTTTGTTTTCCTTCAGTTTCTTCTTCATCTTTCGGGTCAGTTTCTTCAATGAAGACTGCAAGTCAACCATGTGATGGAAGCTAGAGGCAGGGACGTGAAGAGAGACCGGGTGAGTTTGTTTGTTCCCGTGAGAACCAGCTTCCCCGTGCTCTCCTCAATTCCTCATCATTTTCCCTCTCTATTGCCTGCCCTGCTGGCCTCTGACGCAGCAGTAGACACAGTGACCGCAGCTATGTGTAAATGATTTGTGTGCTGTCGCCCTCTCATCACCGCATCAAGTCAGCTCCCTGCAAGACACGGCCGTTCTCTCTCAGGCCTAGTGGTTTTGCTTCTCCCAATGAAACCTGCCGGATACCCTGAGTCCTGTGTGGCTGGGAGTTAGAGAACTGGCAACATGGGCAAGGGAGGGGGAGGGGTGACAGAAAATGAGGTGGGCTGGGGTGTGGGGACCTGAAAGGCATGAATGTCTGGGCAAGGGGCTTGCAGTTTATCTTGCCGTTATTGAGGAGCCATAGGAAGTTTCTGAGCAGCGAAGTGATGTGGCCAGATGGGCACTCTCTCTATAACATGCTTGATTTCTTTGATTATGTGTTTTGTATGAGCCACGCCCTGGGTTGGGTCCTGGGAGAGAAAAAGAGGGAGAAAAAGAGATATGGGTCTCACCCACCCACACACACACACACACACCCCCCCCATCCCAGGGGCTTGTAGGCACAGATGAATTCATTCTCTCATGTGAAGAAGGAACTTCAAGGCAGAGAGTGGTCAGACCACAAGAAGAAAGCTGGCAAGGCGGTGTATTTCCTCAGTTGAAATATGACTTTCTTAAACCATATTTCTTCTGTATTTCCCCTTTTAGGGTTGAGTATATAACCATTTCTTCTTGGATTGACTTGAAAAATGCCAGTTGTCACTTTGTCAGAGGAGATAAAAAAATAAAAACCCCCAAAACTTAAGGATTTACACTAAGCAAATAGAGGTTTCAAAAATTGTCTTGTCTTCCCTTGTCTTCATTTACCTAAAAGTGGAGGTGAATCTGACTATTAATGAGGGGGTGGGACAAGGAGACCATCAACCCTGTGTCCTGGGGGTCCTGGTTGGTCAGAGTTGGAATTCAGATGCCTTAGTATGTGTGTCCAGTTAGGCGATGTCCTCTACCCAGCTACAGGCTGTTGTACCCACTGATTCATGCAGGGCTGAGGCGTTGTCTGTGAGGGACATCTGTGTTCAGACATATGCTAAGGTTCAGACATATGCAGGGGTGTGTGGCAGAATGCAGTGGAGGAGGGAGGGACAGACTGGCAAAGAAGGGGCAAGGGACTTGGGGACTTCCCTGATGGTCCGGTAGTTAAGAATCCTCCTACCAATGCAGGGGACAGGGGTTCAATCCCTGGTCTAGCAACTATGATTCCACGTGCTGTGGAGAAACTAAGCCTGTATGCAACAATTACTGAGCCCGCACACCTTGAACGCATGCTCTGCAACAAAGGAAGTCACTGCAAAGAGACGCCCACATGCTGCAAATAGAGAGTAGTTCCTTGCACTGCAAGTAGAGAAAAGCCAGCACAGCAATGAAGTCCCCACACAGCCAAAAATAAATCAGTAAATATTTAAAGGCCAAGAGACCTGGTGTGGCATAGCAGACTCAGCCCCAAGGCCAAGGAGGGGGACACAGGGACTTAGTGGCTGTTGTGGAAAACTGCCCTCATCTTCCTGGTCCTCCTGGGAATGCAGGAGCGGTCTCTCTAAACTCTGTAACACGTAAGGGTCCAAGCAGCCCTGAGATGGGGCTCTGAGACAGTGTGCAGCCCAGAGAGGAAAGAGCCTTCTCCTTTGCAGCCATACAACAAACCATGGTGGCACTGTGAGGTCTGAAGTGTGGGTGGCAGTGTTACAGGCTGGATCGTGGTAGCCTTGGAGCCTTGGAGAGGATGGGGGGCTGGCCGTATCAGATGATGTCTCCTGTTCAGCTAGCAGCAATGTCACCATCAGCATTAGTTATTTTCTACTTCTGAGAGCCTTGGCCATGGCAGTGACATGGAGGGGCTGCCAGGACTGACTCCTCAGGGACCACATCACACTCCTTGGGACTGAAGTTTCTGTGTGAGCAGGTAGGTTTCCAACTTGCAGAACTGAAGGTCAACTGTTAGTGGGAAATTGTTCGTATCCAGAGTTGGCAAGACTGGGAGCGTTCAGTTCAGTTCAGTTCAGTTCAGTTCAGTTGCTCAGTCGTGTCCGACTCTTTGCGACCCCATGAATCACAGCACGCCAGGCCTCCCTGTCCGTCACCAACTCCTGGAGTTTACCCAAACCCATGTCCATCGAGTCGGTGATGCCATCCAACCATCTCATCCTCTGTCGTCCCCTTCTCCTCCTGCCCCCAATCCTTCCCAGCATTAGGGTCTTTTCCAATGAGTCAACTCTTCACATGAGGTAGCCAAAGTATTGGAGTTTCAGCTTCAACATCAGTCCTTCCAATGAACACCCAGGACTGATCTCCTTTAGGATGGACTGGTTGGATCTTCTTGCAGTCCAAGGGACTCTCAAGAGTCTTCTCCAACACCACAGTTCAAAAGCATCAATTCTTCGGCACTCAGCTTTCTTCACTGTCCAACTCTCACATCCATACATGACCACTGGAAAAACCATAGCCTTGACTAGATGGACCTTTGTTGGCAAAGTAAGTTCTCTGCTTTTAAATATGCTGTCTAGGTTGGTCATAACCTTCCTTCCAAGGAGTAAGCATCTTTTAATTTCATGGCTGCAATCACTATCAGCAGTGATTTTGGAGCCCCCCAAAAATAAAGTCTGACACTGTTTCCACTGTTTCCCCATCTATTTCCCATGAAGTGATGGGACCAGATGCCATGATCTTAGTTTTCTGAACATTGAGCTTTAAGCCAACTTTTTCACTCTCCTCTTTCACTTTCATCAAGAGGCTCTTTAGTTCTTCTTCATTTTCTGCCATAAGGGTGGTGTCATCTGCATATCTGAGGTTATTGATATTTCTCCCAGCAATCTTGATTCCAGCTTGTGTTTCTTCCAGCCCAGCGTTTCTCATGATGTACTCCGCATATAAGTTAAATAAGCAGGGTGACAATATACAGCCTTGACGTACTCCTTTTTCTATTTGGAACCAGTCTGTTGTTCTATGTCCAGTTCTAACTGTTGCTTCCTGACCTGCATACAGGTTTCTCAAGAGACAGGTCAGATGGTCTGTCCTTTCAGAATTTTCAGAAATTTCCACAGTTTATTGTGATCCACACAGTCAAAGGCTTTGATATAGTCAATAAAGCAGAAATAGAAGTTTTTCTGGAACTCTCTGGGAACGTTAGATGATACCAAAATAAGGTTGGAGTGGGTAGAAGGATGGTAATCGGATGGGTAGAGAACTGGAAATCTCTTAAAGAAGAAGAGAGAGTAGGATTTTGTGGAGCCTGGCGAGGAGATATAATATGTGGCTCAGATGGTAAAGAGTCCGCTTGCAATGCAGGAGACCCAGGTACAATCTCTGGGTTGGGAAGATCCCCTAGAGAAGGGAATGGCTACCCACTCCGGTATTCTTGCCTGGAGAATCCCATGGACAGTGAAGCCTGGAGGGCTGCAGTCCATGGGGCTGCAAAGATTCAGACACACTGATCCACTAACACTTTCACTTCACTTCAGGGGTGGGGGAGGATCACAACTCCCTACAGAGCTCAGGGAGGCGGGGGTGGGAGGAGCTGGAACCAATGGGAGAAAGCCACACAGATGCAGATTCTCCTTCAGCTCAAGGAAGAACTTTTGAGAGCCAGATCCCTTCAGGTAATACTGAGTACCTGGCTCCACAGGATTCTGGCAGAGGTGGGATGACTCAATGAGGAGGATGCTGAGAACCTGCAGACTCTAAGCTCTGGGTCTCATGAACCAGTCAAATAAAAGTTTAAACATTATTTTTGGTATCAACACCAAAAAAGGGAGGAAGAACATACACATACGTCTTCCCAAGAGAGGATTTATTAATCGTATACCAAGAAAAAACGGAAGAAAATATGATTTATGTATTCAGTTTCTGTTGCCACAACTGAGTATTATAAAGCAGTGAAAATGAAGAAACTGCAACTGGAAACAGCAGCCTGGATGTGACTCAGAAACATAGTATCAAAGGGGGAAGAAGACTCACAAAAGACCTGCAACATGATACCATGTGTATAAAAGTTTCAAAATGAAGCTAAACCAAAGGATATGTTCTTTAGGGGCGGATACACCTGTGAGAAAACTATTTTTGAAAAGTAAAGGCATCAGAAACACTGCTTTATGTAGTGGTTACAGCCGGTGGGGAGGAAGCACGGGCTGGAGTAGGGAAGAACACAGATGGCCATGACAGTATCAGCGACTTCCAGGGTCTAACGCACGTGGTTGAAGGACAGACATTTGCTTCATTGCAATACTTTGTGACTTCATAACGTGACATATATTGGGCTTTCCTGGTGATCCAGAGGTTGAGAATCTGTCTTGCAAGGCAGGTGACGCAGGCTCAATCCCTGTTCCAGGAAGATCCCACATGCCTCAGGGCAACTAAGCCTGTGTGCCACAATTACTGAGCTTGTGCTCTAGAGCCTGGGAACCACAGCTACTGAGCTCACGTGAAGCAACTACTGAAGTCCAAGTGCCCTAGGACCCATGCTCCGCAACAAGAGAAGCCCGCACACCACAGCTAGAGAGTAGCTCACACTCTCTGCAACTAGAGCAAGCCCCTAGCATCAGTGAAGACCCAGCACAATCAAAAATAAATAAATCTTTTTAAAAAACAAAAAGGTGACATATATGTTTGTCTGTTTAACATTTTCAAAAAAGCAAAAAACAAAAAACCCCATGGGCTATATGCAGAATTGCACAAAAATTGTATACTTCCCTGATGGCTTAGAGGGTAAAGCGTCGGCCTGCAATGCAGGAGACCTGGCTTTGATCCCTGGGTCGGAAAGATCCTCAAGAGAAGGAAATGGCAACTCACTCCAGTACTCTTGCCTGGAAAATCCCATGGACAGAGGAGCCTGGTAGTCTACAGTCCATGGGGTCGCAAAGAGTCAGACACGACTGAGTGACACATTTGTTTGTTTGTATATACATATGTGTGTGTGTGTGTATATATATATATATAAACTTTTTTTTGGTCCTTTCATATTTAGCATTATTTTTTGTTGTAGCAAATTTTAAAAAATGTTTTAGACAGAATTCTTTCCAACTGGGCATCGATGTCGACAGTGACACAGAAACAAAGTTGAGTGTCGGACTTGTTCTAGAACTTGTGCTTTGGTCAATCCTTTTCAGCCGTCCAGTGTCACATGAGTATGCAGATACCCTTTTGCTCACTTGTGCAAACACAGGAAATTGAGGAACTGTAGCTCTGGCTGGCAGAGCTTGCAGCAGGCAGGCTGCGGGGCTGGCTGGGGATGCTGTGCAAGGTGAAAATGGGGATGCAGTTTGGCATTTGAAAAGCATGGTGGTGGAAAGGCACAGAGTGGTGAGGAAAGGGGTGAGGGGAAGGATTGCTATAAATGAACTTCAGGAAGGTGAGAGTGTGCATCTTTCCTGCTCTTAGGATGGGGTGCGCTCTGGTTCTCCTCCGACCACGCCCTCTCTGTGGGGAGAGGAGTCTCCAGGGCCAAGGGGATATGCTTTCTCAGAGCTTGCATCATCCCCTTCTTAGAACCACATCCCTGCTACCTGGCATTCTCTACCCAAAGGTCCTGGGGCCTGCCTCCTGAGGGCAGACCACACTAGCCCACATTAGCCAGCGTGCACAGGCCTAGGACCGTGACGGCTGTGCAGCGAGCAGATGTGGACACGGTTTAGAGCAACTGAGGATGCTTGTGCAGGTAGGTGAGGCCCCTGTGGTGGTTGGTATGGAGCCATGGGCAGGGAGAGGAGGAGAGGAAAGGGCTGGGGACCTTCATTGGTATTCTTGTGCAGCTCCACAGCTTTTAGGGAGTGGAGAGCTGTCCAAGGCTACTTTCATGTCTAAGATTGTCCTCATGTCTGTGACCCGGTCCCAATAATGTGAAGACAGGATGTGGGATTGAGAGACCACGCTGGCCAATATGCCCATGTAGAGGTTTCAGGGGGTAGGGGCGGGGATGCTCCACGTGCCTGACCACATCACAGGACACTTAGGCGTGAACTGCTCTGCAGGTCCCAGCTGGACATGGGTCAAAGGTCCTAAGCTCTAGGCTCTCCCTGGCTCTGTCACCAACCAGCTTGGAAAAGTCAGCTCCCTTCTCTATACAATGAAGGTGGAAGATACCAGGAGCCTTGGCAGCTATCAGGGCAAGGAGTGTCTCAGCAGAGGAACCACCATCCACGCAAGTGTTCAGCCCCCTGGAGCCACTTCTCTCTGACTCTGGTCTGCCCTGTCCCTTGCCAAGATGACTGCCCCCAGTGAGCTGAGCCTGTTGCCCTCTTTACACCCCATCTCAGCTCTATCCTGAAGAAATATCCCAGCAGCAGCGATTAGATGGCTGTGGTAGGCAACCTCTCAGAGGACTCCCCAGAATTCTCACCTTTAATATTCATTTCCTCATGGAGTCCTCCCTCTGAGTGTGAGCTGAAACTAGGAACTTGATTCTAATGAGCAGAATATGGAAAAAGTGATGGCTGTCCCATCCAAGTGTAGATTATAAAACCCCTGTGGATTCTATCATTCTCTCGGTCTCTCACTTCTTATTCTGAGGGAAACTGGTTGCGATGATGTGAGCTGCTCTGTGGTGAGACCCACGAGACGAGGAGCTGGGGGAGGCATCCAGTCAACAGGAAGGGGATAACCAAGACCCTCAGTCCTGTGGCCCATGAGAAATCGAATCCTGCCAGCAAACACTTGGGGGAGCTTGGAAATGGATCTAACAGGCCATCTCCCAGAAGAGATGGCAGCCCCAGATGACATCATGATTCCAGCCTTCAGAGAGATCTGAGCCAAAGGCACCCAGTTAACCTGCTCCTGGCTTTCTGACCCCAGAAACTGTGAGAGAATTAATGCTAGTGGTTTTAAGCCACTAAATGCTGGAATGGACCAAGCCTGATGGTCTCTTGTCTTCTACATGCTTTTTTTTTGGCTACACCCAGTCTTAGTTGCAGTGCATGGGATATTCATTGTGTCATGAGGGATCTTTCCTTGCATTGTGGACTTCTCTCTGGTTGTGGCACACAGGCTCCAGAGAACACAGGCTCAGTAGTTGCAGTGAGAGGGCCTAGCTGCCCTGTGGCATGTGGGATCTTAGTTCCCTCACCAGGGATCTGTTTCTCCTGCCTAGAACCTCTGCAAAAGTGGGGCTATTGTTTCTCCACCACTGTATCTCTGAAAATTCAGGTTAATACCACGATCAGTATCTACCAGCATTAACAATCAGTAATGTTGAAGAAACTGAAGTTGAACGGTTCTATGAACACCTATAAGACCTTCTAGAACTAACACCCAAAAAAAGACGTCCTTTTCATTATAGGGGAATGGAATGCAAAAGTAGGAAGTCAGGAAACACCTGGAGTAACAAGCAAATTTGGCTCTGGAGTACAAAATGGAGCAGGTCAAAGGCTAACAGAATTTTGCCAAGAGAACACATTGGTCAAAGCAAATACCCTCTTTCAACAACACAAGGGAAGACTCTACACATGGAAATCACCAGATGGTCAATACTGAAATCAGATTGATTATATTGTTTGCAGCCAAAGATGGAGAAGCTCTATACAGTCAGCAAAAACAAGACCGGGAGCAGACTGTGGCTCAGATCATGAACTCCTTATTGCCAAATTCAGACTAAATTGAAGAAAGTAGGGAAAACCACCAGACCATTCAGGTACAACCTAAATCAAATGGAAGTGACAAATAGATTCAAGGGATTAGATCTGATAGACAGAGTGCCTAAAGAACTATGGACAGAGGTTCATGACATTGTACAGGAGGTGGTGATCAAGACCATCCCCAAGAAAAAGAAATGCAAAAAGGCAAAATGATTGTCTGAGCTGCTACTGCTGCTAAGTCGCTTCAGTCATGTCTGACTCTGTGTGACCCCATGGATGGCAGCCCACCAGGCTCCCTCGTCCCTGGGATTCTCCAGGCAAGAACACTGGAGTGGGTTGCCATTTCCTTCTCCAATGCATGAAAGTGAAAAGTGAAAGTGAAGTCGCTCAGTCGTGTCTGACTCTTAGCAACCTCATGGACTTCAGCCTACCAGGCTCTTCCATCCATGGGATTTTCCAGGCAGGAGTACTGGAGTGGGGTGCCATTGCCTTCTCTGGATTGTCTGAGGAGGCCTTACAAATAGCTGAGAAAAGAAAAGAAGCGAAAGGCAAAGGAGAAAGGGAAAGCTATACCCATATGAATACAGAGTTCCAAAGAATAGCAAGGAGAAATAAGAAAGTGTTCCTCAGGGATCAATGCAAAGAAATAGAGGAAAACAACAGAATGGGAAAGACTAGAGATCTCTTCAAGAAAATTGGAGATACCAAGGGAATATTTCATGCAGAGATGGCCACAATAAAGGACAGAAATGGTATGGACCTAACAGAAGCAGAAGATATTAAGAAGAGGTGGCAAGAATACACAGAAGAACTGTATAAAAAAGATCTTCATGACCCAGATAATCACAATGGTGTGATCACTAACCTAGAGCCAGACATCCTGGACTACAAAGTCAAATGGGCCTTAGGAAGCATCACTATGAACAAAGCTAGTGGAGGTGATGGAATTCCAGTTGAGCTATTTCAAATCCTAAAAAATGATGCTGTGAAAGTGCTGCACTCATATGCCAGCAAATTTGGAAAACTCAGCAGTGGCCACAGGACTGGAAAAGGCCACTTTTCATTTTAATCCCAAAGAAAGGCAATGCCAAAGAATGTTCAAACTACTGCACAATTGCACTCATCTCACATGCTAGCAAAGTAATGCTAAAAATTCTCCAAGCCAGGCTTCAACAGTATGTGAACTGTGAACTTCCAGATGTTCAAGCTGGATTTAGAAAAGGCAGAGGAACTAGAGATCATATTGCCAACATCCGCTGGATCATTGAAAAAGCAAGAGAGTTCAAGAAAAACATCTACTTCTGCTTTACTGACTATGCTAAGGCCATCGACTGTATGGATCACAATAAACTGGAAAATTCTTAAAGAGATCAGAATACCAGACCACCTTACCCGCCTCCTGAGAAATCTGTATGCAGGTCAAGAAGCAACAGATAGAACTGGACATGGAACAACAGACTGATTCCAAATTGGGAAAGGAGTATGTCAAGGCTGTATATTTGTCACCCTGCTTATTTAACTTATATGCAGAGTACATCAAGCAAAATGCTGGGCTGGACAAAGCACAAGCTGGAATCAAGATTGCCGGGAGATGACAGGCAGATGACACCCACCCTTATGGCAGAAAGTGAAGAGGAACTAAAGAACCTCTTGATGAAGGTGAAAGAGAAGAGTGAAAAAGTTGGCTTAAAACTCAACATTCAGAAAACTGAAATCATGGCATCAGGTCCCATCACTTCAAGGCAAATAGATGGGGAAACAATGGAAACAGTGACACTTTATTTTGAGTGGCTCCAAAAACACTGCAAATGGTGACTGCAGCCATGAAATTAAAAGACGCTTGCTTCTTGGAAGAAAAGCTATGACCAACCTAGACAGCATATTAAAAAGCAGAGACATTACTTTGCCAACAAAGGTCCATCTAGTCAAAGCTATGGTTTTTCCAGTAGTCATGTGTAGATGTGAGAGTTGGACTATAAAGAAAGCTGAGCGCCGAAGAATTGATGCTTTTGAACAGTGGTGTTGGAGACTCTTGAGTGCCCCTTGGACTGCAAGGAGATCCAACCAGTCCATCCTAAAGGAAATCAGTCCTGAATATTCATTGGAAGGAATGATATTGAAGCTGAAGCTCCAATACTTTGGCCACCTGATGCATAGAACTGACTCATTGGAAAAGACCCTGATGCTGGGAAAGATTGAACGTGAGAGGAGAAGGGGACACAGAGGATGAGATGGTTGGATGGCATCACTGACTCAATGGACATGAGTTTGAGCAAGCTCCGGGAGTTGGTGATGGACAGAGAAGGCTGGATTGTTGCAGTCCATGGGGTTGCAAAGAGTCGGACAGGACTGAGTGACTAAACTGAACTGAACCGGTGGGGACACTGTACTCAGGCCAGTACGCCTGGGCCAGGTCTATGTCCATTCAGGGACCCTGGAGCAATGTCTCTTCAAAACCAGAGGCCTCTTTCTCCAATGTTGCCCATGCCTGGGCTGGAGACATACATTCCCATCGTCAAGCTGGGCTGGACACTGCACAAGCTTATGAGAACCCTCGTGGGTTCATTTCTTTTTTTAAGAGATTTTTTTATATGTATCATTTTCTGAACTCTATTAAATTTTTTTTTCTAAGGTTTAGCTATTTTTCTTAAAGAATTATGAGGCACTTAAGGGAACTAGCAGTTACTTCGAATCATCCACTAGTCAGGATAAACTTGTATCAGAATAATGAGACGTTAGTCTATTATGTAAATCTCATAAGCTCTTTGTAGCTTCTTTCCCAACTAAACTCTTTATTCAATTTGTTACAAATTTGCTCCTGTTTTATGTTTTGGTTTTTTGGCCACAAGGCATGTGGGGAGTTAGCTCCTCGACCAGGAATTGAACCCACACTCCCCGTAATTGGAAGGTTAACTGCTGGACCTCCAGGGAAGTCCCTGGAGGTTTGTTTCTTACAACCACCAAACACTTACTGACTTAAACACAGACACATCTATTATCCTATGGTTCTGATGTCTGCAGTCTGACACGGGTCTCACTGGATTAAGTTCACGGCATCGGCAAGGCTGTACTGCTTTCCTGAAGCTCTCGGGGACAATCTGTCTCCCTGACTTTCCAGCTCCAGAGGCTGTCAGCAGCCCTGGACTTGTGGCTTCTTCTACCCTCAGACCAGAGACAAGGGTTTGAATCCTTGCATTGCATCACCCCAACTTCTTCTTCATTCCCAGACCTCTTCTGCCTCCATCTCCTACTTCTAAATATTCTTGTCTTGGGCTCACCCAGATAATCTAGAATTTTTACATTTGATTTTTAAGATCAGCTGATTAGCAACTTTAATTCCATCCACTGCCTCCACTCCCTTTGACAGTAAGGTAACACACTCCCAGTTTCTGGGATTACCTGGATGTCCTCAGGCACTAGTATTACTGCTTTCTCTTCTTAGGAATTAATTAATTGGGCTGCATCAGGTCTTAGCTGTGGTGCACAGGATCTTTGTTATGGCATGCAGGACCTTGCGTTTCAGTGCACAGGCTTTGCTGCTCCAAGGCATGTGGGATGTTTGTTCCCAGACCAGGGATCGAACCCACATCCCCTGCAGTGCAAGGTGGATTCTTAATCACTGGGCCACCAGGGAGGTCCCAAGGGGGCCAGTATCCTGCTTCCACACCTTGTTGTACTGCAACTCCAGGACCCCTGCAGCAGACAGGGGTGGAGTCAGAGGCTCTGGAGTCTGTGTTTTACCCTGGGGCAGTGAGAAGGCAGGAGGTGGTGGCTGGGAGAAAGCCGAGCAGGTGGGGCTGATGGGGAGGGGGCCGGTCTCCTGGTTCCTTTCACCTCCAAAGAGCCTCCTTCCCCTGCGGCCTCAACAGCTGTGTCTTCCTCCCACCAGCTTCAGGCCCGGGTGGACCACAAGGTGAATTAAAACCCAGGCCTTGGGTGTGTCTCTGTTAAGAGGAGAACTCCAGACTTCCCAGGTGGGTTCTTCTGACTCCTGAAAACTTGTTTTTCCATTCCAAGGTCTGCGTGTCACCCTGTTCGCCTTCAAGCTGTTGAAAAGACCCTGGTCTTTGATGCAACTTGTGGCAAAAGCCATTCCTACGTGTGTCTCTTTGAGATCTTGAAATGCCTGCATTCTGAGTCACCTAGGGTGGTGAGGAGAGCCTGCAAGGGGCTTGTCGGAGCCTGCAGATGAATTCCGGTGGGAGCAGGGATGTCGCAACCAGATGGATTGGAGTCATTTTGTCAAGAGAAGAACTGGAGGAGACAACTGATGATCTGACCGGAAAGTTGTTGTTCAGTCACTAAGCTCTGTGCGACTCTTTGTGACCCTGTCAACTAAAAAGATGCAAGTTAAGTTTTAGTTGGGGCAAAACAAGGCCTGAAGCCTGGGAGATTGCTCTGAGAGACTGCTCCAAAGAGGCAGTGGGGGAAAATCAATATATAAGATTTTGGTGAAGAGGGAGTTCAATACCATTAAGCACTCCTTTTACAAAAGGTTTTCTGCTAGTTACAAAGATCTGATGTCACCATAAAGGGATTTAGTGCCTCTTAGATATGAGGAGATACAAGGATTGAGATCATAAAATCTGTTCCTAAAAACATCCAGCTATCTAAAGACCTGTCCCACCAGACTCTCTGGAACATAGAGCACCTCACTACACTCTGCACTCCCTCAGGGGCTGTTGAAGGTCAACAGCTATAGCAGCATGGGGTTCAATCTCCCTAAAGGAAGATGGCAAATGCCCTTGTTGTCCAGTCATTGGCAACGCTCTCAGCAAGTGCTTTTCTGGATATGAGGAGATGCAAGGATTGGGATCATGAAATCAGTTCCTGAAAATATCTATCTAAAGACCTGTTCCACCAGTTTCCCTGGAGCACAGAAACAGGCAGATGGCAAATGCCCTTGTTGTTGTTCAGTCACTAGCAAATGCTCTTGACAAGTACCAGTTTGTAGTTGACAACCCCATGGACTGTAGTACACCAGGCCCCCCTGTCCTCCACTATCTCCTGGAGATTGCTTAAATCCATATCCTTTGAGTTGGTGATGCTATCTAACTATCTTATCCTCCAACGCCTCCTTCTCCTTTTGCCTTCAACCCTTCCCATCATTAGGGTCTTTTCCAATGAGCCAGCTCTTTGCATCAGGTGGCCAAAGTACTGGAGCTTCTGCTTCGTGATTCCCTTCATGGATCACAGCCTTGTCTTGGCGAAGGGGCTTGTGTAACTCAATGAAGCTATGTGCCATGCTGCGCAGGACCACCCAAGACGAATGGGTCATACTGAAGAGTTCTGACGAAACGTGGTCCACTGGAGAAGGAAATGGCAACCTGCTCCAGTATTCTTGCCTGAAGAACCCTATGAATGAGGAGTGAAAGAAAGTTAGTTGCTTAGTCATGTCTGACTCTTTGTGACCCCATGGACTATATAACCTGTTAGGCTCCTCTGTCCATGGAATTCTCCAGGCAAGAATACTGCAGTGGGTAGAAGTTCCTTCTCTAGGGGATCTTCCTGACCTAGGGATCGAACCCATGTCTCCTGCATTGCAGGCAGATTCTTTACCATCTGAACTACCAGGGAAGGCCCTGCCTAATCCCATTAGGCCTCCTCTGCTCTAGAGGCCACACCCCACCCCCATTTTCTGACCCATTTCATTGGCTTCCTTTCAGGCCACATGTGTGCTGTTCTTCCTGTCCACTCAGCCTTTGCTTATGCTGTTCCCTCCTTCTTTCACACTCTTCCCTCTCTCATCCCTCTGTTACTTTCTACTCATCCTTCAGAAGCCAGCTTTTTGCAGAGGAGTCAATTCTGACTCCGTGTTAAAACTGTTTCTTTGACTCACTTTTCGTTGCTTTTGTTACTACAATCATACATAGCTGACTCAGAGCACCCTGCCACTCTGCCTGACTGTTAAACTAAAGCGCCTTTGTCCAGCTCATAGGAGATAATCTGATCCTGCTCACCTGTGAATGGCTACAAAAAAGAAGACATGAACACATCCGTTTCCAAAGGCTGGCCCTTCCCGGAGATGTTTTGCAAGACTAAAAGTCCTTTTTACTTTATTTCCTCACTGCCTTTCCCTCTCTATTCTGCCTTTTGACTTTGGAGAAGTAATGAGAAACTTCTCTCTCTGGCTCTATAAAAGAACCTGATATCCAGACCCAGATGAGATGGTTACTTTGACAAATTAGTCTGCCATCTTCTTGGTCAACTGGCTTTCTGAATAAAGCCATATTCCTTGCCTCAACACTTCCTCTTGGATTATTTGGCATGTCGTGCAGCAAGCAGAGCAAGCTTGGACTCAATAACAAGCTGGATCATAACACCTTCAGGGAAGTGTTCCCTGTCCTCCTGACACACATCAGGATTTCCCCGTCAGAAGCCCTCAAGGACACCCTGGACCCTTCTCACATCCTGCACCTCTGTTTCAGCATCTTTTAGGCTTTTTTTTTCCTGCAGTGGTTTCTCCTTGGTTTTCTCTCCCATCAGTTCATAAGCTCCATGAGGGCAGGAAGTGAGCTGGCTTTCACTCAGTCACTGCATCCTTGGTTCTTCATGTAGTGCCTGGCACACACTAGGTGCTTAAAGAGTATTTGCTGAATGAAGGAATGGGGATCAAGACTTGTGCCCTCTAAAAATAGAAGATGCTTCTTTGGAGAGAGTGAGGCCTCCATCATCAGGAGCATTCAAGTATAACTGGATGTTTGTCTGGAGGGAACATATGTGTAGACAGGAATCAAGCACGAGATGCATATACCAGATAAGCTTTCAGGTCCCCTTTGAGCCCAAGAAGCTTGAGACCTGGGGAAACCATGATGAAGTGGCTGGCTGGCTATTGTCTGAGAGACCCATATTGACAGCTGGCTCAAATCTAATTCACTTTTTAATCTCCCTTTAGAGTTGCAATATTTAAGTCTAAGCATTTATTTTATGATTGGTGTAGTGCTGTGCTCAGTCATGTAAGACTCTTTTCGACCCTGTGGACTGTAGCCCAGCAAGCTCGGTCCATGAAATTTTCCAGGCAAGAATACTGGAATCGGTTGCCGTTTCCTTCTCCAGGGGAGTCTTCCCAATCCAGGGACTGAACCCACGTCTTTTGCATCTCCTACATTGGCAGGCGGATTCTTTACCACTGTGCCACCTGGGAAGTCCTATTAATTCACTTTTTAAAATATGAATGTTTATTTCATTTTCCTCTCCACTATTAATTTTCTCATCTTAAAAACGGGATGATAATAATCACACCCCAACCCACGGCATTACTGTGTGTATAAAAATGCTGTCCTACTGTCCTCAGCTGGGCTTCCTAGAAGCAGAGCCTGGGAGGGGCTTCTTGAAAACTTGATTTATGAGAGGCATGTTCTCAGGAAAAGCTTGGTGGAGGGGCGGGGTTGTGTTGAAGAACACAGGCGGGACAGAGAAAGAAAGTAATGAAAGGATGTGGTCTTGGCTGCTGATTTAACCTGTTCCCTTGGGGATCTCTGAAGCACCAATTGTATCATCTTTCAACAAGAGGGCTGGCTTTCTGTAACCCAGACGAGTCAGGAGTCATTGGTTACTGGGTGCTCTGAGGGGGACCTGACCTCCCAAGCAAACAACTTCCATTTGGCCGAGGACAAGAAGAGGGCAACTAGACTTCAGAAGGCAATCCTGGGATTTTCCCAGTGGTCAGTAGTTAAGACTCTGTGTTGTCAATGCAGGGGGCCTGGATTGGATCTCTGGTTAGGGAAATAAGATCCCACATGCCTTGTGGTGTGGCCAAATATACATTTTTTTTAAACAAAAGGGAAAGGGATAATGGATGACATACACTTAAATATGATTTTAAAAATAAATTTTTTAAAAAGCCAAGGGCACTAGTGGGTGTGAAGGAGACCTGGGTGGGCTCCAGAAACCTCCACTGTACCTGTTCATGGTCACTGGAATGGGAAGGGCTTGACCTTGGTATCCTATCATGTTGTCAAGGAAGTGGAACCTTCCAAAGTTTCAGCAACTTGTCCAAAGCCCAGTTCAGCCAAGAGTGGGAGTAGACCTTAAACCTAGTGTATCTGCCTCCAAATCTCTTGTCCTTTAAACAATCCTGCTCCCAAGGCCGAGGCTCCCCTGGCTGGAAGGGGGGGATCTGGAAGCCCCCTGGAACCTGGAAGAAAAGGAGCTCCCGCCCCAAACACTCAGCATCAGGGTGTCAACCAGTCTCAGTAGGGCTCTTGCAAACTCACTTCTTCTGGTTCCCACAAAGGAAGTCAACATAGTCCGGTGAGTGAGAGCTGCTACTAATAAAAGCCTGCCCCACTAAGTGCAAAGGAAACTGATTGTGTAAACCACAGGCATTTCCTGACTGCAGGGAGAGAAATCAAGCCCGGGGCTACCAGGATTCCTGCACACATGGACACTTAGGTGCACACCCACCCACAGCACACAAGCATGCACGTGCCACGTGCCACACACACTTGAACACCAAGATGCCTTTTCAGGCACTTCCCTTGTAGGCAGGCTCATGGCCAGCTACAAGCACCCACTCCCTCACACTCAGCCCTGCAGCCGCATGCACTGAAACACACACTCACACACTTACATGTGCAGACACAAAGTTACAGCACACATCCAGATACCAATATGCCTCCCCACCTCACCCCCATCACAGGTGCACATTCAGAAGAACATAGGAATGTACATACAGCCATGCACGCATGTGACCATCAGGGTCACTCAAGGAGTCACACGTACTCTAGAGCATATTCTTTCAGTGATCAGATATCCATTGTGCAGTGGATATCAGTGGTAAATAATCCACCTGCCAATATGCGAGATGCCAGAGATGCAGTTTCGATCCCTGGGCAGGGAAGATCCCTTGGAGGAGGAAATGGCAACCCACTCCAGTATTCTTGCCTGGGAAATCCCATGAACAGAGGAGCTTGGCAGGCTATAGTGATGGAGTAGCAAAGAGTCGGACATGGCTAAATGACTGAGCACCCACCCACCCACACACACCCATACCGATTTGTCTAGACATGCAGGTATGTGGACACACAGACACACATTCAAGTGTCTCCACACAACACACACATACACACTCAAGCATGCACACAAAGACAGACACACACATGCACACACCATAGATAACAAATACACACAACATTTGTTTCCCACAGCTTTATTGAGATGTAATTGACCACACACAGTCTTATTTCTCAGTGAGTGAAAATGACAAGCGGTGTAGTTTCTTGGAACATCTTGCCTTGCTGTTCTCCCCCTGCTGCCCCCTCCCTCATCCTTTCTCCCACTCCTGCTCTCCTTTCCCCTTTCATCTCTCCCTTCCTTCTCTCTTCTCCCAAAGTCTGTGTGTATGCTCAGACTCTCGGTCATGCTCAACTCTTTGTGACCCGGTCGACTGAAGCCAACCAGTCTCCTCTGTCCATGTGATTCCCCCGGGCAAGAAGACTGGAATGGGGTTCCATTTCCACCTCCAAGAGCTCTTCCCTGCCCAAGGATCGAAGCTGAGTCTCCCGAGTCTCCTGCATTGGCAGGTAGATTCTTTACCACTAACGCCACCTAGGAAGTCCCCTTCCCAAAGTCTATCTCCTATTTTTCTCAGGAGATGGGTGGCTACAACCCTGTTACAGTTGTAAGAAATTCAACCTGAAAATCCTGTGGGCCTGGATTTCTTTCTTCCCTTGTATTGCTCCAATGCTTTTTCTTTCTTGCGCTCTTTTTTAAATTGAAGTACAGTTGATTTACAATATTGTGCCAGTTTCATGTGTACAGCAAAGTGACTCAGTTATATATATATATATATATATATATATATATATATATATATATATATTTCAGATTCCTTTCCATTATACAATGGTTATTGCAAGATAATGAATAGTATAGTTCCCTGTGCTATACAGTAAATCCTTATGGTTTATCTATTTTATATATAGCAGTATGTATCTGTTAATCCTGTACTCCTAATTTACCCCTTCCCACACTCTTTCCCCTTTGGCAACCATAAGTTTGTTTTCTATGTCTGTAAGTCTGTTTCTGTTTTGTAAATGAATTCATTAGTGTAGTTTTTTAGATCCTACATCTAAGTAATATGATATAATATTTGTCTTTCTGTGTCTGACTTACTTCACTTAGTTCGATCATCTCTGAAGGAAAGTGTTAGTCACTCAGTCGTGTCCGATTCTTTGCAACCCCATTGACTATAGCCCGCCAGACTCCTCCATCCATGGCATTTTCCAGGCAAGAACACTGGAGTGGGTTGTCATTTCCTTCTCCAGGGGATCTTCCTGACCCAGGGATCGAACCCAAGTCTCCCACATTGCAGGCAGACTCTTTACCATCTGAGCCACCAGGGAAGACTCTATCATCTCTAGGTCTATCCATGTTGCTGCAAATAGAATTATTTCATTCTTTTTTATGGCTACATAATATTCCATTTGTTATATTTACATCTTCTTTATCCATTCCTCTGTTTATGGACACTTAATCCACCGTTTTTCTTTTGCTCAGATCAACCTGACTGCCTTTAGCTGAGGGTAGGGCCAGATGCTGATGATCTTTGAGGGAGCAGGTGCGGAGTGGGAAGGAAGAGTAAAATCTGTCCTGGAACCCAGAACTTGAAGAATTTGGTTGGAAAGTTAGCGGGACAAGGAAAGGATCTAGTCTTTGGCCACATGCTGTACCCTTTACCCTAACTATCAGACCCAATCCACTCTCCTTAGGAAGAAAGGCTTGAGGCTAGGGAAGAGATAGAAACTTGCCTAAGCATGGACTTGTACCCAGGTGTCTCTGTATCCTGTTCTGAGCTATTTTCCTCACACCAGCCACACCAACTCACAGTTTAATGGGTGGATGATAAAGATGATGGTGGTGGTGGCAATGATGATGATGGTTGTGATAATGATGGTGATGATGATGATGGTATTGATAATGATGGTGATGGTGATGACGGTGATGGGGTGATGATTATGATGGAATTATTGGTAGTGATAAGGGGATCAACTCACACACAGTACCTACTCATGCCAGGTTCTGTTCTACACTCTTAAATTATTACTTTCACTTTGTCCATGAGGCAGCTAAGGCACAGAAATGTGACTTTACTTGTTCAAGATCACACAGTAACGATGCCTGGCAAACTCAGAGAAGATATTGCCTTGACTCATAAATGCCCCACAGGCAGCACTCCAGAGCAAAGAGGGCCTGGGGAGACCCATCTGCTCTCTGAGGTCACTGTACAGGTGGGGCATCTGGAGCCCAGGGGAGGGGCCCTCCCCAGGTCACACAGCAAGAGTCTCTTTCAGAGAGAGTTCCAATGCTGACGCTCAACCAAGCCAGGACTCTTCATAATGGAGAGTCTCATTACAGAGAGAAAAAAGTCATAGTTACAGTCAACTGCAGGCTGTCTTTGAGTATTGACAGCCTCTAGAAATGATCCATGGTCAGTTTTGTTCCAGACCCCAGCACGTGCAGTGTGCAGTGTGGGGAGAGACCCGCTACCATAGTAAGTATTAAAAATGAGGAGCTTCAAAGGTGGTCCAGGGTTAAGACTCCATGCTTCCACTGCAGGGGCACGGATTTGATCTCTGGTCAGGGAACTAGGATCCCACATGCCATGTGGCATGGCCAAAAAAAAAGAAAATGGAGGTCATCTCCTCCTCACCCCACTTTCTGCTTTATGTACAAAAACAGACATAGGACTGGACGCTTGGGTAGCTTGGTTTTGCCTATGGCAATGATTTGAGATGACCCAAGATGCCCATCCCCCTGCCCCTGTTTCTTCCCAATCGCCTTTTTTTTTTTTTTTTTCCAAACGCCCTTTCAATTTCTGACATTCCACCATCTGAGGTTCATTCCTGTGTCCTGATAACCATCACAACCATCATACATGGAAAGACGCCTCACATATTTCACTGGCTCCTGGGAGGGAGGCTTCCTCCTTACCCAGATATGGAGACTGATCCTGGGAAGGGCTGCCTCCTGATCAAAGATCCCAGCTAGTAATGGTGAAGCCAAGATGGCCACCCAGGTTTGTTAGAATTCAGGACCTTCTCTCTTTACTGGGGCAGCCACTGGTAACGTGGGGTCCTCCCCGCTGTGACTTCTGCCTCTAAAAGTAGAGTAGAATGGGCTTTTCATGTGGGGTGCCTCCAGGCCTGTGAGCCTGGGGGCATGAAGGTGAAGCGTTGGAGGAACTATGAAGCTGCCCAATGAGGCAGTCAGAGCCAGGCACAGAGCAGGGCAGGGACCTCCTGACAGCGCTACAAAGCAGAAAACAGACCAGGCTCCCAGCACCTGGTTTGACAGCCCACAGGTCAAAAGACAGGACCAATGGAGACAGATTTGAATCAACTTCCTTATCTAAAGAAGGGTTTTTGTTTGGTTTTTAATTTTAAAAAATCTAAAAACTACACTGATGCTTCTGAATTGTGGTGTTGGAGAAGACTCTTGAGAGTCTCTTGGACTGCATGGAGGTCAAACCAGTCCATCCTAAAGGAAATCAATCCTAAATATTCATTGGAAGAACTGATGCTGAAGCAGAAGCTCCAATACTTTGCCATCTGATGCGAAGAACTGACTCACTGGAAAAGACCCTGATGCTGGGAAAGATTGAAGGTGAGAGGAGAAGGGGACAACAGAGGATGAGATGGTTGGATGGCATCACCGACTCAATGGACATGAGTTTAAGGAAACTCTGGGAGATAGTGAAGGACAGGGAAGCCTGGCATGCTGTAGTCCATGGGGTCGCAAAGAGTCAGACACGACTGACCGAGTGAGAAACTACGTGCTTACAATAAGCCTGGGTCAGGGAACATCTGAGGCAGAGGGGACAGCAGGTACAAATGCCCAGGTTTGGATTATACTCGACCTGTTTGAGGGACAGCAAAGAGGAGAGGGTGGCTGGAGCCTTAGGGGGCCTGGGAAGAGTGGTGAGGGACCAGGCAGCCAGCTTGTGCCTGAGCTGAGATCTGCAGGGTGAGGAGGGGAGCAGAGGGAATTAGCATGTCTTAGTGGGGGGACCTCCTTCCCACTAGGTTTAGTGACCCAAGAATTCAAAGAATAAATGTATATAATTGAACATAGGAGCTCACATTTATTCAGTGCCTTACTATATTTAGAACCTCTTTTATATGAACATATGTCATTTTTTATTCTAACATACCCCTGGGAGGTAGAGAAATTATCTACATTTTATAGATAACTATCTATAAAAGAATAGATAAGTATAGAACAGAAAATTTAAGTGATTCTTTTTCCTCTCAAGGTCACCTGGCTTGTGGAATTTCAGGAACAAAAATTGAACCAGAGCTGATCCCAAGCTTGTTCTATTACACATTTTTTTTTTCTAATGCCCAGAACATAACGTTCATTCAAAGAAGACCCAGGACATTAGTGTTTTTAAGTTGCAGTTTTATTTTATTTATGTGCTTAATTTGAAAAAATAGAGACGATATTCTCAGGGAATAACAATCCTGAAATATACAAGGGTTTAAGTGGATTATTTCTTTGACCTTTTTTTGAAAGTTGAGAGGAACACACTTTTAACACGGTGGAATGTAGCTTTATTAGTTTTGGTTGCGAATATAAAATTTTATTTCAGCTGGTAGAATTCTTTGGCCCTGGAAGCACTGACAGTTTTCAAAAAGGAACCCAAAAGCCTTAAAAAACTTGGCCTTCTCCCAGTTTCTGCCTTTTGAAATTAGATATATGTAAATGCCAGAGGTGGAATTTAACATCATTAGAAAACAAATGACTTCCAAGTACCAAACCAAGTAAAAAGGATATTTCCTTGCCTGGAGATGATGATTTTAATAGCATTTCCTTTGTTCAATAAAGGATGGAGAAGCTGATGGGCCTTTAAGGAGCCAAGTCAGCCTCTGGTCTCCTGGGCTTGTCAATTCCTCCCATCTTATTTATTGTCCAACTGGAAGGAAAGCAATTATCTGATGCCAGTCCCAAGTCAGAAAGCCTTTTCTTCCTTCCTTCTCTCCCTCCCTCTCCCAACTTCCTTGCCTCAGTAGGGGAGGAAAGCGCAGTTCCTTTACCCTCTTCCGTTCTGTTAATGCAGCCTGCAAATTAAACTGACAAAGACAGATTAACTGGAGAAAAAGGCATGTGTTCCCTTTATTGATGCTAATATTTTTATATATGTGGGGGCTTCACAGAAAAAATAAAAGTGAAAACCCAAAGGATGGATTAGACCTGAGGTCTTATCCACAATTTTAACAAAGGGCAATAAATGGTGGAGAAGTGACCAGACAAAAGAAAAGGCGTTGGGGCTACTAGGGGCGGTAAATTGTGGGAAGGTGTATATCTGGAGGAAGCTGATGGAAGATAAGTGTTATTTGAGTCAGGTTGTTTTGTTTTTGCAGACTCACCCCGATCGCTGGTGATAAAGGTTGTTCTCCTCCTCCCGGTATGAGTGGGGGTTGGAGGTGGGGGAAGTGGACCTTCACAAGGAGAATTTATGTCACCATTATGAAGGGAAATTTATGCCGTGCTTTTAGGCAGAAAGGTAAGGGGGGAAAGTGGTAGCAGAGAGTTTTTCCTGTGTCTGCTGCTTCCCAATTGCCTCCAGCCCCAAATAGTCTTTATGCCAAAGTGACATGTTTTGGGGGTGGTGTATTTTTTTAATTGTTTTGTTTGATAAGAAGAGAACTTTGTTCACATAAATGCTCCATCATTTTATTATTTTATTTTATTGGCCATGCCACACAGCATATGGGATCTTAGCTTCCCAACCAGGGATCGAACTCCTGCCCCCTGCAGCGGGAGCACAGCGACTTAACCACCGGGCTTTAGGGGTGGGGGTGGAGTGGGGATGGGGTGGGGTGGCAAGTTCCGTTTCCCTTAATTCCTCCTCCCTTCCTTCCTTCTTTCTTTCCTTCGCTCCTTCCTTTTTGACTCCTCTCTCCTTCCTTCCCTTGTGACTTTACTTTTCAGTGACAGTGATAGCAGGGGTGGGACTAATCCCTCCAAGGCAAACTCTGTCCTGCCATCCTCTGTCCCCAGGGATGATCACTCCAGAGGCTCCCTTCTGTGGACAGGATAAAAGGCAAATTCTTGGTCTCCCCCTTCCAAGCCTCTCCGCCATGGCCCCTCAGCCTCGGGCTGGTGGCCCCGAGGCTCCGGGGGAGGACCTTGCCTGTCCCAGCCTCTGTCCTTCGCTGGAGCTCCTCTGCTTCCTGTTCCCACCCTCCCAGCTGCTCTCCTGCACCCCCACTTCCTCCAGGACTCAGTACTCGGCCTCACCTGCTTCTCCTAACTTGACTATTTCTGGAAGCTGCTGTAAAACACTTTACCCTTTTGGCCCTGAGCGTTTACCCTCCTCTCTGGGGCCTGAGGAGCACGTGAGAGAAGAAGGAATGAAACCCAGCTCTGAAGAGTTCTAGTAGGTGATTTTGAGGAAGTCACTCCCCCGTAGTCCGAAACTCATTTCCTCATCTGTAAGTTGAAGGGCACGGCTGGCCATCTCCTGGGGCTCCAGGGCCCTGTGTGTCTCTGGTTCTGGGGAAGTTTCCCATTTCCTTGAGCTGGGATTTCTGTGTGTTGGGCTCATCAAACTCTGCAGACCCTGGTCTTCCACCCCCTTCCGCTCACTCCCAGCACACCCCTGCTGCTAAGCTCTTCCCCACAAAAGCCTCCAGCAGACAATTTTCCATCTACTGAAATGGACTGATGGGGCTTGTAGCTACACAGAAAGTTTTGTTCCTACAGTTGTAAGTGCTACGAAGGGGACACCTGTGAACTCTAACCCAGTGACATTTCACTCAGGCCCTTAGCCAGGTGTAAAAATAGAAGAAGATGTGTTTTTTTCCTGTTTATCTGCAGGCATTCCTGCAGACTCAAGATACCAATCCTTTTTTGTTTTCTACCTTGCAAACATCTGGCAATTTCTGGTTTGCCCATTAATTGATCGTGGCATCTTTCCAGTATGTGTTGTATTTGTATTTTGATGTAGTCAAATTTATTTATATATTTCTTTAAGGTCAGTGCTCTGTGTGTGCGTATTTAAATAAACCGTTACCTATTCTGAAGTAATAATGATATTTTCCTCTGAAGGTTTCAGTTTCTCTTTTCCTTTAGGTCAGTTACCCATGTGTTATGTGGCACGTGTGTGTGTGTGTGTGTGTTTGTGTTAGGAATCTAATTTTACTTTTCATATGGATTGCTCAGAAACACTTTTTAAAATTGTGATAAAAGTCGTAACATAAAATTCACATTCAAAATGGGTAAGCCGTGTTGCAGTGCACTGTTCAGGGCATTTAATGCATTCCCTGTGCTGTGGAACCCTCAGCACTGTCTATTTCCATAGTGTTCTTCATCAGCCCAAGAGGAAACCAAGTACCCACTTGGCAGTCACTCCCATGCTCCCTCCCCCAGCCCCTGGTAATCATTTATCTGCTTTCTGTCTCTATGAATTTGCCTATTTTGGATATTTCCATAAAATTGAGTCATACAATACATGACTGGTTTCTTTCACTTAGCATAATATTTTCAAGGTTCATCCACGTGGTAGCATGAATCAGTATTTCATTCCTTTTTATGCCAAATAATATTCCATTGTATGGATGTACCATGTTTTCTTTATCCAGTCATTGCTTGAAGGACACTTGGATTGTTTCCACTTTTCTGCTGTTATCAATAGTGATGCCATGAACATTCCTGTGCAAGTTTTTGTTTGCCCACCTGTTTCCAATTCTTTTGGGCTCAGCAATACTCTCTGAAGTCTATTCTTTCTCCGCTTATCTGTAGCCCCATTTCTGGCCTACACTGAGTTTCCACATGCGTATGGGTCTCTTTTTAGGCTCCTTATTTCGTTCCCTTAGTCCAATAATCCATCCTGGCACCAACCCTATGCTGTTAGAGTTTCACAGTGTGTCTTGATATCTGGCCGAACAACAGCCCATCTCTCACCTCCCTGCTTAGTCAAGACCGTCTTGGCCCTTTGCTCTTCCATTCAGGTTTTAAGAGCAGTTATGACCAACTTAGACAGCATATTAAAAAGCAGAGACATTACTTTGTCATCAAAGGTCCGTCTAGTCAAGGCTATGGTTTTTCCAGTGGTCATGTATGGATGTGAGAGTTGGACGATAAAGAAAGCTGAGCACTGAAGAATTGATGCTTTTGAACTGTGGTGTTGGAGAAGACTCTTGAGAGTCCTTTGGACTGCAAGGTAATCCAACTAGTCCATCCTAAAGGAGATCAGTCCTGGGTGTTCATTGGAAAGACTGATGTTGAAGCTGAAACTCCAATACTTTGACCACCTGATCCAAAGAGCTGACTCATTTGAAAAGACTCTGATGCTGGGAAAGATTGAGGGCAGGAGGAGAAGGGGATGACAGAGGATGAGATGGCTAGATGGCATCACTGACTCAATGGACATGGGTTTGGGTAGACTCTGGCAGTTGGTGATGGAGAGGGAGGCCTGGCGTGCTGCGGTTCATCGGGTTGCAAAGAGTCAGACATGACTGAACGACTGAACTGAACTGCCAAGTTCCACAAGAATCTGCTGGGATTTGTTTTGATCGTATAGGTTGATTTGCAGAAAATGGCTATCTTTGTGATGCTGAAGCTTTCCAGCACACACTCATGGCTCTTTCTCCTCCCCGCTAAAGACTTTGGCTCTGCTTGGGTCACTCTCCCCTAAGTCTTCACCTGGTGAACTCCTCCTTCTTCTGGTCTCAGGGTCCCCTGCAACCTGTATTTATTCCTCAGAACCCTGATCACAATAGTCCCCAAATCGTTCATTGGGTGGGTCTTGGTTTAACGTCTGGGCTGCAGATCTCCCAGGGGTATGATGCTACAAGTTTACCTTGATATCCTCAGCTTGAAGACCAGGGACTGACAGATACTGAGGTCCCAGTAAGTATTTGTTAAAAGAATGAGAAAGGCCTTCTGGATTCAGAGCACTTTGGTTAGACCTAGAGAGATGGGGGACAAAAGTTACCTAACTTGCCTCTGCCTCGGCTTTCTTTTCTTGAAATCGGGGGGGGGGGGGGGGGGGGGGGGGGGGGGGGGGGGGGGGGGGGGGGGGGGGGGGGGGGGGGGGGGGGGGGGGGGGGGGGGGGGAGGATGTGATTAGCATGTGCAAAGGATGACATGAGCTGAAGTATGTGAGAGGCACCTGGAACAATGCCTGGCAAGTCATCAGAGCCACCTGTGCTTACATGCCTCATCCTTCCCCTCTGTCAATATTCAGCCTCACACTCCTGTGATTCCAAGCCCTTTCCCCAACATTATCCCATTTTGATTTTGCCTCTCCCATGAACTAGTCACCTTATTCCCTTTCAGCATATGATGCAAAGTAGTCTCAGACAGGAAGAATGACTCATCTAAGATCTTAAACCTAGAAGTCTTGACCCAAAGCTAACGTATATAATCTTGAAGGTGTTTTCCAGCTCAGCCATTCAGTCAGCAGAACTGCCGGTTAGATTTTGAGAGCTATATGTGTGTGCGTACATGCTCAGTTGCTTTAGTCCTCTGACTCTTTGCGACCCTATGGACCATAGCCCACAAGGCGCCTCTGTTCATGGGATTCTTTAGGCAAGAATACTGGAGTGGGTTGCCATGCCCTCCTCCAAGGGATCTTCCTGACCCAAGGATCAAACCCAAGTCTCTAGGATTGCAGGCAGATTACTGCTGAGCCACCAGGGAAGAAGCCCTGAGAACTATATAGCTCCTCCCAAAACAAACAAATAAACAAACAAACAAATCCAGATCCATAGTATTGACTTAAATTATTTTTATTTTATTGTTACTGAAATAGGTATAAACCTAAAATTAACCAGGAAGCTGTCATGCTCACACTTTATAAACCAACCGTAAAACCAAAACAAAAATTCTAAGTAGATACAAACACAACCTAAAAACCAATAAAATCCACAATAACAACATTAAATTAACGTCACTGGTGATGTGCTGCTGAAATCAAACCTCTTGCATTGAGTTTAATAGTAGCAGAGTGATGTTTTTACATGTTCCATTTCCTGTGTCCTCCTCTTTTGATTTTGATCATGACGAGCTATCATTTGAGCCACTTGAATTACTGTCATAGTTTTCTTAAAAAAAACCAAACAAACACTGATTTATTGTCCAGTTTGATGGACTGAACAATTGAAACAATACATCCTTAGATGCAATAATGAAAACATGGGGAATGATGCACTTGGTATAACATCACTCATATATTTACTGTGACACTTACTACTAATGAACAAGTGAGTTCACCCAAGACAATAATGGAGCAGTTTGTGCTTTTGCAAAGGATCTATTGTGCTGATCATCATGGAACACCTCCTTCCTGAGCAACCATGTGGGGTTGATGATTCAATTCTCCCACCTTTTACTCCACTGGAACTGTAACAGGAGGAAAGGGGCAGGGCACAACTTTTGAAAGAATGACATAGCCCAAGGATACAACATAAACCAATTAGAATCAAATGAAACCAAAGTGGCAGACAAGACTAGACCTTAATCCTCAATCAACAAGTGAGATGACATACCCAGAGGTGCCATGACAGTTCCGCAGCACTGTTAAAAGACCAAGGAGTGGGCAATGGCCCAAATCCTGGAAATCTACACCTCTTCCCCCAAATAATTGGAATAATCCTCTCACTCATTAGCATATGAAATTACCCAGCCTATAAAAATGAACCACACCAAATTTTGTGGCCCAGTTTGCCCTCTGCAACGGCCCACACTGTCTGTGGAGTGTGCTGTTTTCTATATCTGAATAAATCCACTTCTTACCTATGACTTTGTCTCTCACTGAATTCTTTCTGCGATGAGACATCGAGAACCTGAGCTTCATTAGGTCCTGAAACCAGGTACTGGGCGTTTTGGCTGGGTTTGAGTCCCAGCCAGGTGGGTTTAAGTCCCAAACTGGGTTTTGGCTGGCTTCAAGTCCCAATCTGAGGTAAACGGTTTCAGAACCATCAGGAAACTTCATCTTCCCAAGTTTCCAGAAGTCACTTGGTCTCCTGCAGCCTCTTACATCCTTCAAATATTTGGTCAGGCCTCTGTTTTCTCATTAGCATGAAACGATTAAAATGATACATCATACCCAGGCTCTGTGCCATTTTTCTGTTGTAAAATTACAGTTTCAACGCATTAAAATATTTCAGAAGCTAATTTCTTAGCCCCTGAAGCTGAAGGTCAAAGGCAAATGATCCCCACCAAATAAATTCTGAGTTTTGCACCAGCAAAATATATGGTCTGGAACCCCAGAAGTAAGATAACTGTGGCTACCAGCATAGAACTAAGTCAGCCGGATGTGCCTACATCAACTCACCAGAAGTGAATGTAGTCACGCCGGGCTCAGAAGCACAACCTTTGAAATAGATTTTTTTTTTTCCAGTTCCGTTCTAAAATAATTCTAATGAAGAGCCACAGGGCCTGTGCAGAATTCTGTTTGAGGAACTCTGGGCCCGAAGACTACTAAGTCTGCGAACAAACCCTGGCAGGGCCGGCGCCAGGTGCCCAGTGACCAGCCCTTCACGGTTAGAGCTCAGGATGTGGGGGGCTCCGGCGAGAGTGGCTCCCGCCTGCCGGCCTGTCTTTGTCATCTGCACCCTCCCTTCCGCAGGAAACAAACGGTGGATCAGACCTCCCAGGCTCTCCGCTTCCCTCGTGTCTGGCTGGGCGCCAGGGCTCCGGGGACTCTCCCTGCGGTCCTGGGTGACAGACCCCACCCCACCCTCTGAGCCTCCGGGTACCCGCCCCCCCCCCCCCCCCCGCCACCCCCACCACGCTCAGGCCCAAGAAGGCAAAGAGGCCCAGCCACCCTCACCAGGGATTGTCTTTTCTTTTTTTTGCTGGTTTCAGGCTTTTTTCTGCCTGAGTGAAAATGAAACAAACACCCCCCTGCGCCGCCCCGCCACCAGACACACACGCGCACCGGCACTCGCGCACTAGCGCGCCGGGCCTCCCAGCGGCCGTGTCCGGGGCGGGACCCGCTCTGCACAAACAGCCGCGGGCCGGGCCGAGCGGGGAGCGTGCTGCCCGCTGCCCAGCGCCCGCCGGCTCCCTCGCGCCCCTGCCCGCCGCCCCGAGGAGCGCCCGGCGGCCGGCCGACGGGAGCGCAGGCGGCACACCCCGCCCCGGCACGCCCCGCGGGGCTCGGGCGGAGGCAGCGCGCCGACTGTTCGGGCAGCCGAGGACGCCGCCGGGGCCGGGAGCCGAAGCGCCGGCCAGCCCCCAGCGCGCCCAGCTTCTGCCGATCAGGTGGGTCCCGCGAGGCGCCGCCCGAGCCCCCTGAGGCCGCGAACCCCCGGGGGGGCGGGCGCCGGGTGGGGGCGGCGCAACGAGAGGACGGGCCGCCGCGCCGGCCCTGCCCTGTTGCTGCCCTGCCCGTGTCCCCCGCTTTTGTTCTGATAGCTCCCGCGGTGCCCAACTCCGACCCCATCCCGTCCCCGTCTCAGCCTCTTCCCAGCCTTCCAGACTCGGGCCTCTTGAAGGGCTGCGGGCAGGGCTTCCCACGGGGTCCGGCGGGTGGAGGCGGGAGAAGGCAGGCTCAGGGGGCGCAGTGCGGGACCACCGAGGAAGTCTCGGAAGGAGGGGGGGGCTCTGCCCCATCTACGGGGCAGGAGGAGGGAAGGGGCCCCCTCGCCCTGGACAGGGTGGGAAGAGGATCCCTCCGGGAAGGGGGCTCCTGGGAGGGCGAGGGAGGGGCGCAGGAACTCCTCAGAGCCGGGACGGCGAGAGGGAGAGGTTGGGGAGCTCAGAAAGCCGAGGACCAAGCCCAACACCCAGCACGGGGAAAGTTTCAAGCGTAGTAACTTTGGCAGCTACGAGGCCGGAGGCGTTGGGATAATGGGAGGCGATCGGGGCCCTTCAAGTCTTCAGACCACCACCTTCCCACTCCAAAGGGACACCACCCTGCGTTTGAAAATGGCAGAAAAGCAGCTAAACAGAATGATTGCACAAACTCTTGAAAGGCGTCCAAGAAACAGTAAAGTGGAAAAAAAATGTCAGCACGCAAAGAGAGAAAGCAGAGCGACTTGAGATTCCCAGTCTTCCCGCGGGCCGGGGAGGGGAGGGACGGAGACGCGGAGGTTTGTCAGCCAGCGCGCTCCTCTCTGCGGAGGCGAGATCCAAGCCCCTGCGGCGGCGTTGGTGGCTTTGCTTGCCGTTTGCGCTCCTCCTGAGCAGGCCTCGTGGCCTCCTCCGTTTACTTAGAAATGGGTGGGTCTCAGGGGGCCGGAGGTGGGGCGGGGAGCATCTGGTCTCGATGCTTCCTAGCTGGGAAACCCTTTCCCAGGGAGAGCCTCCGTTTCCGCGACCACGAAATAGAGACAGCTGTGAGTACGGAAATGCCAAGGGCAGAGGGGCTGGGGTGGGTGGGGGGTCGCGTGTACCTGGGGAAAGGTTGTGGGTGTTCCATCGTCCTTCTGCACCTCTTGGGCAACACGAAGTTCTTTCTTCCTTCCTGGGAGTCATTTCTGAGTCTTCCTTGCCTTCCCTACCTCGTTGAGGGGGTAGGGGGCAGGTGCAGATTCTTAGTTATTGTTACATGGAACAGGTGCATAATGACTGAACAGGCTAGCGCTGCAGACGTCCCTCGGGTTCATCTGGTTAGGGAGATTTCAAACTTTGCCCCTGAGAGGCCCAGAGTCCTGGCTCAAGGGCCACCATGGTGGGGAAAGGGAGCCTGGGCGGCAGGGCACTGATCTTTCCCTTCCATCTTTCAGCCAGAACCAGTTCAGGTCTGCCTTTGCCTACTCTAGATACTGGGAAACCCCTGAGGCTGTTTTCAGTATCAGATTCTTCAGATCCAGTCTGATCTGGTCCCTTTTGGTGGAGCAACTGAATCTAGAGGTGTGCAAAGTGATTTGGGCAAGACCCACCAGTGGCCAAGCCTTGTCAAGAAACCTGTGTCCTTAGTCATTGGTCAGGAACACCTTTTCCTGGCCCTGGTGGCTCTGAGCCACTGGCTCAGCTTTTAGCATCGGCCCACCCAGACCCTAACTCCAGGACCCCCAGGGCCACCTCTCTACCCTCCAAACAGCCCACGAGTCTCCTTTGATAAGCTTTTCCAGGCCTTCAGCGAGCCTTTCACATGCAGTTTGGTTTCACAGTCTGAGGTCCCAAGAATTAAGTTCTCCAGAAACTAATCAGCACATTGCAGCTTGCTTAGCCCAGCCCAACAGGTATCAACTGACCTTATCATTTGAGGCAATGTAGGCTGAGAGACCAAGTAACTTACTGGTGGGCACTCAGTTCCTAAATTGCAGCTGGGATTTGAAAGCAGCTCTGTCTGTCTCTAAGGCTTCTGCTCTTTGCATTGCATCATCTCTCATGATGGCTAGAAACTGATTAATGGGCAATTGTCATGGAGATGGGGGCAAGGGTGAGGAGAGAATGACTGAAAGGGGGACTAGGTTAAGGGGGGGCCTGACATTTATATAGGTGCATTCATAGCATAAATATACTTGTATTTTAACTGAATGTTTTCTGCCCTGTGCATTTGTGGACACTCAATCACTAAGTCAAATTGGACTCTTTTGTGACCCCATGGACTGCATCCCGCCAGACTCCCCTGTCCATGGGATTCTCCAGGCAAGAACACTGGAATGGGTTGCCATTTCCTTCTCCAGGGGATCTTCCTGACCCAGGGATCGAATTTCGTCACCACTCAGCCACCTTTTCTGCCCTGTATATTCTCATTGTCTTAGTTTTATTTTCTAGATACTTTACAATTATTTTCTTCTCCTGAGTTTTAACTAAAGTATAATTTTCATGCAATAAAATTCACAGATTGTAAGTCCTAGGTTTACCAAGTTTTGACAGTTGTTTGCACTCATGTAACCACCACTCAAAATGAGATATGAAATATTTGCATCATCCTAGAAGGTTCCCATTTGTAGTGAATTTTCCTTCCACCCTTCCAAGCAACTAGTTGGTGATTTTCCTCATCACTGATTAATTTTGCCTGCTCTGAAACATCACATAAATGGAATTGTACTGTGTGTCTTTTTCATGTCTGGCTTATTTCATTCGATGTAGTGTTTGTTAAATTCACCCATGTTGTTGTGTATATGAGTAGTTTATTCCTTTTTAGTGCTGAGTAGTATTCCATTTTATGGATATACCATCGTTGCATATTTATTCTCCTGTTGATGGATATTTGAGTTATTTCCAATTTGGGCTATTATTTCTTAGAGAAATCTTTTGTGGTCATTTGTTATCACTTAGGAGTGAAATTGTGGGGTCATAGAGGGTACCATTTTACATTCCCACAGCAATGTATAAGACATAATTATTCCACATCCTTGTCAAGATTTGGTATTGCCCATCTTTTTTGTTTTAGAAGACTTTTTTAGTGCCTGGGTAGTAGTAGTTTACACCTTCTATTTTTATGATAGAATTTTAAGAGCTCTTGGAGAACACAACATGATCAGGGTGAAGAATATGAAATAAGATACGAAGAGCCAACTCACTGGAAAAGACCCTGATGTTGAGAAAGACTGAAGGCATAAGGAGAAGGGGGCAGCAGAGGATGAGATGATTGGTTAGCGTCACTGACTCAATGGACATGAATTTGAGCAAACTTGGGGAGATAGTGAAGGACAGAGGAGCCTGATGAGCTACAGTCCCTGGAATTGCAAAGAGTCCGACGCGACTTATCGACAGAAAAACAGCAACAACAGTGGAGGCTATTGTGAGGCATGACTCAGAGGGAAGGGACCAAATGGTGGCTGGAATTGTGATTTTAGGAATAGGAACTTACGGGCTCAGGAAAGAGCTCTCTCATATCAGAACGGAGATTTAAAGATCTGGTCCTTGTACTCTGTAAATAGGCAAGTTGACTCATGCTCATGGCTTTAAATGCTACCTCTATAACAATCGTATTTATCTCCAGTTCAGATCTCTATTGGTGGCCCCCAGTTCACATGTTTAACTGCCCCTTGGGTATCTCTTCTTGGATGTCCCAAAGGCAATGCAGACTGGACAAATCATGGGTCACTGAATGAATAATGGTGCCACTAGCTGAGATAATACATAAAGAGGAATGTCTGAGGTTGGGCAGCGAGATACTGAATTTAGTTCCAAGCTAACTGGTGTGGAGCAATCTAGGAAGATAAGGACTGGATGGCACTGAGCAATTAGATTACTGGAATATACTGGGAGTAGTTTCGGTGGAGTGGAGGGCAGGTAAGCTAGATTGCCAGTAGGTGATAGAGAAAGAAGTGGAGATGATGAGTAGAGTCAACTCTTTGAGGAAGTTTGTTTGAGAAAGTCAGGGGAGTGATTGAGCTATAGTTGAAGGAAGACAGCGTGAAGAAAAGGATTTAGGATGGAAAAGACAAGTGAAATAGAAGCTCAGGGGAAGGATTCAGTCCAGGAGAGGGAAGGGATGGCTGATAGAGTGAGGTACTGGGAGGAGTAGGAGGGAGTGAGGAGGGTTGGCTTTGAAAAAGATGAAGAAGTTTCACCAACTACAAAATTCTGTTGACCCTCCATGTGCACAACTCCTAATCATGACATGTGAGGTTCTTCACCATCTCTTCCCTTCTTGTCTCGTATATATAGCATATATCAGCTTTGGCTGCAGTTAATGCTGTATAACAAACATCCCCCCACCACTGACTCTTAGTTTATGACCACAGAAGTTTCTTTATTACTCTTGCTACATGTCAGCTGGAGGGCAGTCAAGACTACATGGTTTTGTAGATTTGCACTGGGTTCCAGCCAAGCAGAATGTCTGCTTCCCCACATGGATCTCTGGGCATCCTGCAGTGCACACTCCGATACATTCTGTCACATGTCATATTTCTCTCCTTCTTGACCATGAACTGCTAGAGCCCACTGTGCACATGACTACAGTGCTCTTTGCCTGGCTTACCCTGCTCTGTATATCCTCTCCTCCAAGAACCCAGGCTGAAGTTGCTGCTTCTACCTGATATATGTTATTTTATGGTGAGAGCTGGAGGAAAAAAGAGATGATGTGATGTTTCTTAAAGTTGCTGCACTGGCATATGATCACTTCTATCCATATTCCATTGGTCAATGACAGTCATGTGACCAAGTACAGAGTCAACGGGATAGATATATATGCTCTGCCTATTGGTCCAGAATGGATCCTTGGGACCAGCTATCCAACTGACCACATATATTTATTAGAAACCCCTTCAAACAGATCTGCACCTGTTTTTAACTCTCCAAACTAATCTTCGTTGCACTACTGCTCTTTGGCTCCATTGTTCCCCTTTTCTCAAGTGTGGCAATGGCCTTTCAAGTCTTTATATCCCTCTATCTGGACACCATCATTTGCCTACAGCCCCCACAATCTAATATAGTTCAGGTAATCCCACCTCCTTACCAGTTCTGCAGAGAGTCCCTTTACTTCCAACCCAACTGCCCCTGCTGAGTTGGCATGCAACCCTCTTTAACCAAGAGCCCTGCTGCCGGGCACTCCCCGTTCTCTGCTCTAAACTAGCACCCTCCTCATACCCTCTCCCAGCAACCCAAGTCCTCTTTCTAGATGCCAGGTGATTGGCATTGTCCATCTTTCCAAGGCTCCCCTCTGCTCTCAGGGTAAAGCACATATTCCTCTAGGTGATATGCAAGGTCTTGCATGAGCTACTCTCTGAAGCTTTCATCACCCTCACCACCCCATCTCTTGGAACTTCTGTTCCAGCCTCAGGGACTACTGTAATTCCTGAAACCCACTCCTGGTTTGGTACCTCTGGGCTTTTTCCCATGCTGCTTCCTCTGCTTAGAACACCCGTCCCTCCTCCCCCAAAAACCTACTCACAGACTTCTACTCATCCTTCAAGACCCAGCTTAATCATCTCTAAGATACCAGTCTCTTCATTCTGCCTCTTGCCCCCTGCCATGAATTAGGCACTTCCCCACATGGATCTCTGGGCGTCCTGCAGTGCACACTCCAACACATTCTGTCACATGTTATATTTCTCTCCTCCTTGACCATGAACTGCTAGAGCTCACTGTGCGCGTGACCACAGTGCTCTTTGCCTGGCTCACCCTGCTGGTTGAGAGTGGCCTCTACTGACTGAGTTTGCGCCTCTACTGCCTGTCAGACCTAGAACAAAATACCTCCCCTCTGAGCCTGGGCTGAAAGCTCTGCTGATAAAAAGCTTCATGCTCGCTCCTGCAAGAGGGAGGCCAGGTAGGTCAGACTGGGAAATCAAAGAGTAATGTAGATTTGGATCATGGACTGAAGGCAAGGGGGGGTCATCATTTAGTACACTGAACCCAGAATTATTTATAAAATTCCTTGCCATTCTAAAAAAGAGGAAGTAAAAGTATGTCATAGAAATCTCCAGACAAAGAGCTGGTCTGCTCAGCTTGTCGCAATTGGGGGGTGGAGGCGCCAGCCCCTCTGCTACCTCTGGTCAGACCTGGCTGCAGCTCTTGCCGGCACTGTGCTCCAATTTTGTTGCCAAATAGAGTTTCCTAAAGGAGAGGTGGCGAGGGCAGCGGGGTGGGGACCCGAGCTGGCGTGTTTACATGTTGTGTCCGTGGGGAAACCGCATGCAGGGGTTCTCCAGGGATCTGGGTATAAGGGCACGTGCTTCCTGCAGGGTGTGTCTCAGGCTGTGTGTGGTGGGCAGATGTGAACGGCAGGAAAAAACATGGGGTTGCCACCTGGACTGGGTCCTAACTGGACAGTGAGTGTTCTGAGACAGGGGGCACATGTGGGAAGGCAGAGGGAGAGAGGATGTCTAGAAGGATATGGTCAAGAGGGTTGTGTGGCTGAGAGGTTGAGTAGAGGACTGGGCCCTGGAAGGGTTCAGCTGGTTGTGGGTTGACTGCAGGACCCTGGTGGGAAGGGAAAAATACTTTAGTGTTGTTCTTCCTAGAGTTCTCTACACGGATGAGATCATATATCCACCTTGCTTGAGGCTCATGAGAGCCCTGTGAAGCTGGCAAAGCAGGAATTATCCCTCCATTTTATGAGTGGGGAAACTGAGGCTTAGAGTTTTGATCTTTTGGCCAAAGGCTCTTAAGAACGAAGTGCAAGAATTGAGGCATGAAAGCCCAGTCCTCACTCCAAACATTGTTTGACTTGGAGAGCCTGGTGGGCTGCGGGCAGCGGGAGTGAAGGTGATTCTAAAGGAAGGGGAGGGGGCCGGCTGGGGAGGAGATCCATGCCCAGCCCAAGAGAGGGCTCCTGCCTGGCACTGCCCTGCCCGGAATTAGCCAGAGTGCAAAGTAGCTGCTGGAAGAGGGTGGAGAGAGAGGCCGGGTCTTGTGATGAGTTCTTAATGAAAGTTTCCAACTCGATCCCAGTCTGGGTGTCTTATCCTTCAGAGCCTTACTTGAACATGCCCTGGTCTTGGCCACGTGAGGTGGGTGGGGGTGGGGTCACTGAAAAGAACTCTGGGTTGAAAGTGAGCTGGTCTCCCCCCACGGGCCGTGGAGACTGTTGGAGCCTCAGTTTCCCTGTTAACAAAATGGTTTGAGGCTGTGATCTGGGAAACTTCTCTTTGAGCACTATCTGCTGTTAAACAAAAGGCAGACAAGTCCAAACCCACAGGAAATGAACATTCAAACTAAAAATGTGCTGGGGAGAAGTAGCTGCTGAAGTGTATAGAGAGATCCCAAGCTTTGAGCCTCCCACCTGTGAGTTTGGGTACCAGGAACTGTGGTTCTGAAAGATGCACCTCTTGCCAAGACTCACGGTTTGAATCAGATCTTATGCAACATTCATCGGGCTGCCAGATCTTCATTCACTCCTGGTCAAAGCATCCAGAATGTACTCAGAATCTCTGCTAGACACACCTGAGATTAGCAGTAAACATAGAGGTACAATCCCCCCGCCCCCTCCCCTGCAGAGATGGGAGTCAGCTTGGGAGACAGTCATTAAATAGCCAACTGCACAGAGGGAGCCATGAAGGAGAAGCACGGGAGGCAAGGGGCAGTCGGTGAGGGCAGGGGTCTGTACCTGTCAGGGCAAGTGATCAGGAAGGGCTTCCTGGAGGAAGGGACCTTCCAACTGTGGCCTGCAAGATTTGGAGGCTGAAGAGGGAAGAGTGTTTCAGGCAAAGGTAGGAGGCCCTGTGAAACAGTCATCCTCATCTGCCCCAGGGCTGTTCCCGAATCCAGATGACCCTGGTGTCTGGAGGGGCTCTGAGGGGGGTCAGCTGCCCAGTGGGGTGACGTTGTGTTTGGCTGCATCTACGTGCAGAAGCGCAGCTGTCCTTCCTCCTTTGTCAGGGAAACCGCGAGTCCTCAAGTGGCCGGCCAGCTGTCCCCAAGAGGAACTTGCCTGGCATTTGGAGGGAATGATAAGACACTTCAAAAAATCAATGGTGAGGTTTCCTTTAAGGGGAACATGGCCCCCGGAGAGCAGGGACAGGGGTCTGGATGCTCTAGGTTGATCTACGGTTGTCTGTACATTGGTGTTTTATATGGCAAACTATTTTCACATGTTAGCCAGAGCTGTGCAGAGTGGCGTGGAGTTCTATTCCTGTGTGCAAATTAATTGAGTGCTTAGGAATTCATTCTCTGGCATGAAAAAGCTCCCTGAGTGTTTGAGACTGATGCATTGAAAAGTGCAGGAGAATCCGTGGCTGCGCTCACTGAGGCAGAGGAGGCGTGCATTGGAAGGATTTTTTGCTGTTGTTCACGGTATCCCTGGGGAAGCTGGAAAAGCAAGCTGCCCAGAACTAGTAGAGGTTGGGCAACAGACAGCGCACTTAGGGTTTCCCAACAGGAGTTAATTGTAGTTTTTGCTGCCACTGGAGCTGCTGTAACATTTCACTGGCATCTGAGCCTCAGTGCTTCTTCTTTAGGACACAAAGCTACTAAGTGACCATGCTGAGGTCACTCTTCTGCATTCCAAGTATAGATGAATGGCCAGGGGGAGGGTCTAGGTCATTCTATTCTGGTGGAGGAAGAAGGGTCTTGACGTTAAGCTGAGAAGTCACAAAATGCTCCAAAGCTGCCAGAGATGGGGGTCCAGTAGTGCCATGGAATCCTACATGTCTAAGCAGAGTCACAGGGCCTCAGCTACTGGAGGGAAAAGTGTTCTGGGGAGCTTTCAGAGGGGCAGCTTGGCCTTGGTCAAGTTATGGAGCCCCTGAGCCTCAACGTTCCCATGTGTAAAATGGGCCGATGTGGATTTAAGAGATAACCTATGTGTCTAGTGCCTGATGTGGTGCTAGTGAGTGGCAACTACTGTTACCGTTATTATTAGTAGAAGTAATAGTAACTTCATTCTGCTGATACCAGTGCAGTTATATTCCCGAAGGAAGAAACTCAACATATGAAAATCTAGAGGAATTAAGAAGTGACCACACACATTTATACAAACAGGTTCTCTGCAGGGTGTTCCTTTAAATTTTTACCTTCACAATAGACTTACGATAAGATTTAATGTGTCAAATAAGTCAACAAACAAAGGAAGGAATGAATCACCATCTTACAGGCCCTCCTTAAATACTGCTGTTGAAAAATTTTGTTCCTGGGACTGACAGATCCCTTTGAAGATCCTGGACTAGCTTCCTCGCTGTGGAAGCCTTAAAAAAGGAAGAGGGAAGTTGACCGCCGCAGGACTGGAGGCACCGCCCCCACATCCAGCCCTGGGAGAATTGGACAGCACTGCCACATTCTCTCCCTGGAAAAACAGACTCCCACAAACACGGAAGGCCTGGACTAGAGCTGGAGGTCGTGGTGTGCCCATAAATGCTTCATAACCAGCTGAAAAAGGAAAGCTCAGGGACTTCCCTGGCAGTCCAGTGGTTAGGACTCTGCACTCCTGCTGTGGGGGCACGCGTTCGATCTCTGGTTGGGGAGCCAAGATCCTGCAAGCCATATGACGGGGACAAAGCAACAACAACAAAGACTCTGGTATGTCGTGTTTGCCAGTTTCCATAGTAGAAATATTTCCACCATGAGTAGGGAGCATGGTGCTATATTCCCCACTACATCTAGATACGATAGATGTAAATAACCTTGAGTATAGCATGTAGTAAAACAATTAGGAAGTGATGAGTTTTGATGACTACCTTAGATCTGACTACATTGCATTTAGTCTTGAGCTTATAGAATTTAATTTTTTAATAGTGACTGTGTTTAACAACTTGCTCGCCAAGTTCCTGAAAATTTAACAACTGGCTCTTGCATGAGCCTCTAGTCTTTCCCAATCTTTTGTTTTCCTCTATTTCTTTGCATTGATCGCTGAGGAAGGCTTTCTTATCTCTCCTTGCAATTCTTTGGAACTCTGCATTCAGATGGGAATGTCTTTCCTTTTCTCCTTTGCTTTTTGCTTCTCTTCTCTTCCCAGCTATCTGTAGGGCCTCCTCAGACAGCCATTTTGCTTTTTTGCATTTCTTTTCCATGGGGTTGGTCTTGATCCCTGTCTCCTGTACAATGTCACGAACCTCTGTCCATAGTTCATCAGGCACTCTGTCTATCAGATCTAGTCCCTTAAATCTATTTGTCACTTCTACTGTATACTCATAAGGGATTTGATCTAGGTCATACCTGAATGGGCTAGTGGTTTTCCCTACTTTCTTCAATTTAAGTCTGAATTTGGCAATAAGCAGTTCATGATCTGAGCTACAGTCTGCACCCGGTCTTGTTTTTGCTGACTGTATAGAGCTTCTCCATCTTTGGCTGCAAAGAATATAATCAATCTGATTTCGGTGTTGATCATCTGGTGATGTCCACGTGTAGAATCTTCTCTTGTGTTGTTGGAAGAGGGTGTTTGCTATGACCAGTGCATTCTCTTGGCAAAACTCTATTAGCCTTTGCCCTGCTTCATTCTGTACTCCACAGCCAAATTTGCCTGTTACGCCAGGTGTTTCCTGACTTCCTACTTTTGCATTCCAGTCCCCTATAATGAAAAGGACATCTTTTTTGGGTGTTAGTTCTAGAAGGTCTTGTAGGTCTTCGTAGAACTGTTCAACTTCAGCTTCTTCAGCATTACTGGTTGGGGCATAGACTTGGATTACTGTGATATTGAATGGTTTGCCTTGGAAACGAACAGAGATCATTCTATTGTTTTTGAGATTGCATCCAAGTACTGCATTTCGGACTCTTTTGTTGACCATGATGGCTACTCCATTTCTTCTAAGGGATTCTTGCCCACAGTAGTAGATATAATGGTCATCTGAGTTAAATTCACCCATTCCAGTCCATCTTAGTTCTCTGATTCCTGGAATGTGGACATTCACTCTTGCCATCTCCTGTTTGACCACTTCCAATTTGCCTTGATTCATGGACCTAACATTCCAGGTTCCTATGCGACATTGCTGTTTACAGCATCGGACTTTGCTTCTATCACCAGTCACCTCCACAGCTGGGTATCGTTTTTGCTTTGGCTCCATCCAACCATTCTTTCTGGAGTTATTTCTCCACTGATCTCCAGTAGCATATTGGGCACTTACTGACCTGGGGAGTTCATCTTTCAGTGTCCTATCTTTTTGCCTTTTCATACTGTTCATGGGTTTCTCAAGGCAAGAATATTGAAGTGGTTTGCATGCCCTTCTCCAGTGGACCACATTCTGTCAGACCTCTCCACCATGACCCATCCGTCTTGGGTGGCCCACATGGCATGGCTTAGTTTCATTGAGATAGACAAGGCTGTGGTCCGTGTGATCAGATTAGTTAGTTTTCTGTAATTTTAGCTTCAGGGTGTCTGTCCTCTGAGGCCCTCTCGCAATACCTACCGTCTTACTTGGGTTTCTCTTACCTTGGATGTGGGGTATTTCTTTAAGGCTGCTCCAGCAAAGTGCAACCGTTGCTCCTTACCTTGGACAAGGGGTATCTACTCACGACGGCCCCTCCTGACCTTGAATGTGGAGTAACTCCTCTCGGCCCTCCTGTCAAAATCACTGCTGATGGTGATTGCAGCCATGAAATTAAAAGACGCTTACTTCTTGGAAGGAAGGTTATGGCCAAACTAGATAGCATATTTAAAAGCAGAGACATTACTTTGCCAATGAAAGTCCGTCTAGTCAAGGCTATGGTTTTTCCAGTGGTCATGTATGGATGTGAGAGTTGGACAGTGAAGAAAGCTGAGCGCCAAAGAATTGATGCTTTTGAACTGTGGTGTTAGAGAAGACTCTTGAGAGTCCCTTGGACTGCAACGGTATCCAATCAATCCATCCTAAAGGAGATCAGTCCTGGGTGTTCATTGGAAGGACTGATGTTGAAGCTGAAACTCCAATACTTTGGCCACCTGATGCAAAGAGTTGACTCATTGGAAAAGACCCTAATGCTGGGAAGGATTGGGGGCAGGAGAAGAAGGGGACGACAGAGGATGAGATGGTTGGATGGCATCACTGACTCGATGGACATGGGTTTGGGTAGACTCTGGGAGTTGGTGATGGACAGGGAGGCCTGGCGTGCTGCAATTCATGGGGTCACAAAGAATTGGACACGACTGAGCGACTGAACTGAACTTGCATGAGTCAGCTCCAGCATGCTGCTGTCTGGGGAGGTCCTTGGGGACCCTAGAGGACCCAGTGAAAATAGATCTTCCCCCCAAACATGTTTCTCCTGCCCCAAGGCAGTCTCTAACATGCCAGCCTTCTATTTGCTTTATTACCCTTGTCCCCACCTGAAATTATGTCTTTAATGACTTGTTAATTATAGTTATTGATTTGTTTATTTGTTTGCCAACTAGAATGTGAGCTCTGTGGGAACAAAGGCCTTCTTGGGTGGTTCATCTCTTAATCCCCAGTTCTGAGAATGCCACATGCATATAGCTGACCCTCAATAACCATGGATTGAATGCACGAGCAGAGACAAGGCTAGAAGCCTTCAAGTGTTCAAATCTTGCCTGTGCTACAAAGTGCATTTTTGAAAAAACTGGAGCGTAGTTTTACAGTGTTGTGTTAGTTTCAGGTGTACAGCAAATATACTTAGTATATTTTATACATATATATATAATCAAATTCTTTTCCCTTATTGGTTATTAAAAGATACTGCATAGAGTTCCATGTGCTATTCAGTAGGTCCTTATTGGTTATCTATTTCAAATGTGTGTGTGTGTTAGTTCCTCAGTTGTGTCTGACTCTTTGCAACTCCATGGACTGTAGCCCAACAGGTTCCTCTTGTCCATGAAGTTCTCCAGGCAGGAATACTATAGTGGGTTGCCATTCCCTTCTCCAGGGGATCTTCCCAATCCAGGGATTGAACCCAGGTTTCCTGCATTGCAGGCAGATTCTTCACTATCTGAGCCACCAGGGTAGCCACATCTTATATATAATAGTGTGTATATGTTGATCCCCAAAGGGTGCATCTTTCCTTGAGCCTCTTCATCTATAAAGGAAAAGAGTTGGAGCAGAGACCCCCAGGGTTCGCTTCAGCTATAAAAGGTCTATACCTGTTAAAGGCATCCCTTACCCACAGTGCAGCCCAACAGGGATTCTTAGCTGAGCATCCTCAAGGGTGAGAGCCAGTGCACTGGTTCTTAGGACCGTGGGTTTTATTCTTTTCTTCTGAGGATAGCTTTTCACACTGAGTGCAGCGTGGCTTCTCTTGAGCTGCCATGACTGGCCCCAGCCTATCCTCCTGGGCTGTGCAGAGAGAAAGAGTGAGCCAGGCCCTGCCAGTTCAGGGGCAGCAGAGAGTTTGAGGCATCCATGGCTGTTGCATCCATCTGCAGCCACATTTTGAGACTCTCAGCGGCTGGTGGAAACAGGTATTTGAGTCTCCTCCTTTTGCAGGTGGATTCTTTACCAACTGAGCTATCAGGAAAATCCGCCTGCAGGTGACCCTGGTTCGATTCCTGTGTCGGGAAGATCCCCTGGAGAAGGGATAGGCTACCCACTTCAGTATTCTTGGGCTTCCCCTGTGGCTCAGCTGGTAAAGAACCTGCCTGCAGTGCTGGAGACCTGGGTTCTCCTGGGGAAGATCCCCAGGAGAAGGGAAAGGCTATCCACTCCAATATTCTGGCCTAGAGAATTCCACAGACTGTATGGTCCACGGGGTCGCAAAGAGTTGGACACGACTGAGCGACTTTCACTTTCACTTTTCCTTTTGCAGGTGAGGCTGGACAGGGTTTGGGACCCTCCCTGTGAGGAGCACACCTCCCTGTCCCCAGGGAAGAGGCCACCCACTGCTTTCTAGGGAGTCTGCCTGTCTCTTCTCTGCTGTCTGTTTCCCTCGGGGCTGATCTGACTGAATCCAGCCTCCTCTTCCCTGGGAGGCTCTGGGCAGAAGTAGGAATAGAGAAAAACCAAGGCCATATCTTCTGCTGCATCTTATCGCCAACCCCCACTTCCTCTGGTTGTCCACCCTCCCCCAGGGCAAGCTGGGAATGGGCCCACCCCTGACTGACTCTGGGTGCAGCCTCCTTCAGTGCCCAGCAACCCCAGGGAGCAGCTGATCTCCCAGCCCATCTGTTCTGGGGCAGCACCATAGGGTTTTTTTTTTTTTTTTTTAACGTAGTTCTGTGTTTCTACCACGCTTGGCTCACACTGAGATTCGGACTTGCTTTCCCTGAGGGCCAGGACTTGGGCACGCACTGCAAGGCCAGTGGGGCTCTCAGGGCTCAGCTTGCCCCTTTTCCAGATGGCAAACCGGGAGGAGGAGCAATTCAGAAACCAGAGACATCACCAAACAGTTACAGCTCACACTTACTCACTCCAGATGCTGGTCTTGGAGCTTTATAGGAGCCCTGCCTTTTCATCACCCTGAAACCTGGTTTATAAGGGAGGAAATGAAGCACAGAAAGATTCAGCCATTTCCCAGGGCCACATGGTAAGGGAGAGATTTGAGACTCAGATACGGGCAAGATGACGGCACCCTTCATCAAAGCTGCACACTGTCTTCAGAGTGAGCTGGGAGCTGGCAGAGCCCCCAGTCCAGGCCTCTCGCTCAACAGGTAGAGAGACCCAAGCCCAGAGAGGGGTGGAGGCTTCTCTCAGGTCAGACAGGGACGTCCAGCCAGATCCCAACAGTGCCCTCCGCCTACACTGCTTGAGAGAGGTCTTGGGTACTGAGTCCTGGATTTAGCTGGAAAAGTTCAGAGACTCTTGGCTCCCTTGCCAGCCCCTCCAGTCTGTAGAGAAACAAGTGGCCCACCCGCTCCTGGATGTCACATTTCCTGTTTGTGAGCCTGGGTTGTGGTAGAGCCCTGAGGAAGGGCAAGGGGAGGACAGGGCCTTCCTTTTGGGAATTCGAATTGTTGGACGGGGGAATTGCTGGAACGTTGTGCCTAAATGTTTCATTCTTGTAGACAGGGACACCAAGGCCCCCCAAATGTAAGAACCTGGCCGAAGTCACAGAGGGCTCTGGGATCACCCTGGGTTTTGGTTTTGGTTTTAGGGTTTTGTTGATTTAGGTTTTTTTTCTTTTTGTTCTTTTTGAAGTGATACAATCATAGATTGTGTGAGCTGGCAGAGATCTAATCAGTGCCTCAGTTCATCTCCCTCGGTTGCTCAGTTGAGAAGCTGAGGCTGGGGTGGATGTGGGCAGGGATGGGAGACTACTCTTTTTTTTTTTTTAAATCATGTAATGCTTTATTGTATGTGTTGTTGTTCACCCTATAAGTGTGTCCAACTCATTGCAACCCCATGGACTGCAGCACACCAGGCTTCCCTGTCCTTCACTAACTCCTGGAGTTTGCTTAAATTCATTTCCATTCAGTCGGTGATGCCATCCAGCCATCTCACCCTCTGTCTCCCCCTTCTTCTACTCAAACTTGCTCAGCATCAGGGTCTTTTCCAATGAGTCAACTCTTTGCATCATGTGGCCAAAGTATTGGAGCTTCAGCATCAGTCCTTCCAATGAATATTCAGGGTTGATTTCCTTTAGGATTGACTGGTTTGAGCTCTTTGCAGTCCAAGGGACTCTCAAGAGTCTTCTCCAATACCACAGTTCAAAAGCATCAATTCTTTGATGCTCAGCTTTCTTTATAGTCCAACTCTCACATCCATACATGACTACTGGAAAAACCATAGCCTTGACTAGACGGACCTTTGTCGGCAAAGTAGTATCTCTGCTTTTTAATATGCTGTCTAGGTTGGTCATAGCTTTCCTTCCAAGGAGCAAGCATCTTTTAACTTTATGGCTACAGTTATTGTCCAAAGTGATTTTGGAGCCCAAGAAAATAAAATCTGCCACTGTTTTCATTTTTTCCCCTTCTATTTGCCATGAAGTGATGGGACTGGATGCCATGATCTTAGTTTTTTGAATGTTGAGTTTTAAGCCAGCTTTCTCACTCTCCTCTTTCACCTTCATCATGAGACTCTAGTTGCTCTTCGCTTTCTGGCATTAGGGTGGTATCATATGCATATCTGAGGTTGATATTTCAGCCGGCAGTCTTGATTCCAACTTGTGATTCATCCAGCCTGGCGTTTCGCATGATGTTCTCTGCATAGAAGTTAAATAAGCAGGGTGACAGCTTTGCTGTACTCCTTTCCCAATTTTGAACCAGTCTGTTGTTCCATGTCCGGTTCTAACTGTTGCTTCTTGACCTACATACAGGTTTCTCAGGAGGCAGGTAAGGTGGTCTGGTATTCTCATCTCTTTAAGAATTTTCCAGTTTGTTGTGATCCACACAGTCAAAGGCGTTAGCATAGTCAGTGAAGCAGAAGTAGATGTTTTTCTGGGATCCAACAGATGTTGGCAATTTGATCTGAATGTTTCACAGTATATTTAACAATTACTTTATTGTTGAAAATTTGGGCCACTTAAGAAAATATTTTTTAAATTAATTTTTATTGGATTATAGTTGATTTACAATGTTGTGTTAGTTTCTGCTGTACAGCAAAGTGAATCAGTTATACCTATAGTCACTCTTTTTAAAAAAGGATTTTTTATGGCTGTGTCAGGTTTTAGTTTCAACTCTCTCTAGTGATGGGGCACAGGCTCCAGAGCCCATAGACTCTGTAGTATGCAGCACATGGACTTAGTTGCCCCAAGGCATGTAAGATCTTGGGGGCTTCCCAGGTGGCTCAGTGGTAAAGAATATGCCTGCCAGTGCAGGAGACACATGTTTGATCCTTGGGTCGGAAGGATCCCCTGGAGAAGCAAATAGCAACCCACTCCAGTATTTTTGCCTGGAAAATTCCATGGTCAGGGAAGCCTGGTGGGCTACAGTCCATGGGTTGCAAAGAGTTGGATACAACATAGTGACTAAACAACATATGGGATCTTAGTTCCCTAACCAGGGATCAAACCTGCATCCCTTGCATTGGAAGGCAGATTCTTAACCACTGGGCCACCAGGGAGGTCCCTATATTCACTCTTCCCCCCCCCCCCCCCCCCCCCCCTTCTTTTTAGAGTGCTTTCTTAAGATCCTAGAGCTGGCTGCGGGCAGAACCCTGAGGAGAACTCATTTTTTGAATCAACATACAACAAATACAATTGAATGCCTCCTCTTACCCGATGCTGATTAACAAGGAACTTTCCATCTGGTGGGGAGGCAGATATTAATTCAATAATTACGCATATGTGTCCAAAGAGGGGTCACTGCCCTCAAGAAAAAGAACAGGAAGCTACATGGAGAATAAGACTCTTCCCTTAGAAAGTACGTTTGTAGCTGAGACCTAAAGGACGTGGAGGGAGGCGGTGAACGGGGGTGAGGGGGGTGGGGAAAGGTGTCCCAGACAGAGGAAAGAGCACGTGCAAAAGCCCCAAGGCAGGAAGACCCTCATTTTGTGCATGAAGAAGGTGAAGCCCAGAGACTGGAAACCGATCCAGCTAAGCACCCCCAAGAATCTTTCGCTCCCCTCCATGCCCCCAAATTATCTCTAACTTTTTCGAGGGAAAGAGGCAGAAGATAAACAATTAACTAAACAATGAGTTAGTAGCAGAGCTGAAATGACAAGGACCCACCCCTTCATGATGAGGGAATTTTAGAAAACCCTGAAACGGGCAGTTTCTGAACCATGGGACCTTGACTAAGACAGCCTCTCAGAGCCCCCATTTCTTCATCTGTAAAATGATGAAGCCCTTCCCGTGAAAGGACTCCATGCTGGCTGGTCAATGTGGGAAACAGCCAGGAGCTGCCGACTCCCATCCCGCGCCTCCTCCTGGGTCAGCCCTGGGCCCGGGGTCTGAAGGGGCCTCTCTCCACCCCGTTGTTTGACTGTAATCCTATAACTCACGCGTCAGCATTAACCATATATGGTACCAGCGTCCCATCAAGACAATATGAGTCTTGGCCAGTGAACTTCTAGGAGATAAAGAGGATGCTTGGGAGCCTATTAATATTATGCATCCATCATTGCAATAGACACTTCAACAGGCAGCGCTGTTTACTCCTCCCAGCAGCCTTGCAAGGGGGGTGCTTTTCTGCCCCTGGGCTAGGGAAGGACACCGAATCTCTCAGAAGGATCCTGCCTGAGCTTACGTGGCTGGGGAGGGGCCACTCCGTGGTGGGGGTGGTGGGTAGCCCCAGCCTGCTCACTTTGGCAGCTACCTTCTGGTCTGTCTGCCCTTGAGACAGCCCTAAGCGGAGGGTCCAGGCGCCAGGAAAGTGGACCCGTGCGGCCCAGGGCAGAGGGCAACCCTGGCAGGCAGACACACTGGCTGGCCTGCTAAACCGATAGTCTTTAAATCTTTGTTCAACATTTATCTGGGGTGGAGGGGGGCGGTGCTGGAGGAAGTGGATTTGCAGTGAATCCAAGTGGTGAGCCTCTTCTCGATTCTGAATTCATTCTACACAAGAACGTTTTGCAGAGCAGAAGGGATAGAAATTCACTGACAAAGTCACTTTCCCAGCTGCAGTGAGTTAATGTCCTAAAAAAACACTGGCTGTTCCCCATTTTTCTTTCTCTCTGCAGTGTATGTTTGAGCTTTTCCAAGCCAGACAGCTTCTTGGGAGGCTCGTTAGAAGATTTGTTTTGGTTCTGTTTTTATTTGAAATTTATTTAAATATAGATGAGAACAACTAGTCTCAGAAAGGTGGACCACTCCGTCCGTCATTTGTTTCGACTGAACAGCTTGGGGTATTCTTTGGATGACACATTTGAACTTGGCTCCTTTTATTAATTAAGCACAGAAAATATTGCTTGCATTTACATAAAAGACAGCAATGTATTTTCGGAAAGTGTCAGAGAACCACTATATTTATTTAAGTAGCTTTTGGTCTGGTTTTAAGAGTAATGTATTCTCATTGTAGAACATTTGAAAAATGTAGAGAAGTGGAAAGAATAAAGTGATCACACTACCACAATCTCATCGCACAGAATTCGCCGCTATGACCACGTGAGGCTAGGTGTTGTTTTGTTCTTGCTGTGAAATATAACATAAACCGTTTTAACATGATTTGAGTGTGCAATTCAGTAGCACTAAGTACATTTGCATGTCAGACAACCATCCACCAGTCTCTAGAACATTTCCATCATCCCAAACAGAAGCCCTGTACTAACTGAGGAAATAATTTTCCATTTCCAACTCCTTGCAGGCTTCCCTGGTGCCTCAGGGGTAAAGAATTCGCCTGCAATGCAGGAGAAGTGGGTTTGATTCCTGGGTTGGGAAGATCCCCTGGAGAAGGAAATGGCTACCCACTCCAGTAAACTAAACTACCACTACCAACTCCTTGCAGCACATAAAAGTGAAAGTCACTCAGTCGTGTCTAACTCTTTGCGACCCCATGGACTGTAGCCTGCCAGGCTCCTCTGTCCATGGAAGTCTCTGGGCCAGAATACTGGAGTGGGCAGCCGTTCCCTTCTGCAGGGGATCTTCTCAACCCAGGGATCGAACCCAGGTCTCCCTCATTGCAGGCAGATTCTTTACTGACTGAGCCATCAGAGAAGCCCTTGCAGCGCATGGTAACCACTATTCTACTTTCTTCTCTGAATTCAACTACTCTAGGTACCTCAACTAAGTAAAATTATGCAATATTTCACTTAGCATAATGTTTTCAAGGTTTATCCATTGTTGAAGCATGTGTCAGAATTTCATTCCTTTTTCAGGCCAAATAGCATTCCACTGCGTGTCTGGACCACATTTCTTCACCCATTCACTTGTGGATGGATATCTGAGTTGTCTTCACCTTTTTGGCTTTTGTGAATAATGCTGCTTGAACGTCAGTGTACAAATATCTCTCAGAGTCCCTGCTTTCAGTTCTTCTGGGTCTATCACCAGAAGTAGGATAGCTGAATCATATTGTAATTCTGTGTTTAATTTTTTGAGGAACTGTCCTCCATGTCCAGTACCTCTGATGTATAAGATCCAAAATATAAGTCATAGTCTATGTGCAATTTTTGAAAATAATTTTATTTGTTTATGTTTGGGCTGTGCTGGGTCCTTGTTGCCGCATGGGTTTTTCTCTAGTTGCAGCAAGTGGGGGCTACTCTCTAGTTGCGGTGCTTGGGCTTCTCCTTGCAGTGGCTTCTCTTGTTCTGGAGCACAGGCTCTAGGGCACTTGGGCTTCAGTATCTGCAACACGCAGGCTCCATAGTTGTGGTTCCCAGGCTCTAGAGCGCAGGCCCAATAGTTTTAGCACCTGGTCTTAGTTGCTCCACTACAAGTGAGATCTTCCCAGATCAGGGATCGAATCGGTGTCTCCTGCATTGGCAGGTGGATTTTTTTTGTTTAACCACTGAACCACCTGGGAAGCCCTATGTGCAATTTTGTGCCTGACTTTCTCACTTAATTTTCCATTTTATTAACTATTCCTCAAAAACGTTTTCGAAAGTTTGCATCATTATACCATATTTCCTTTCTCCCCACTCATTGATTTCTGGGCCTCAGCAAAAGATTTTAAACTATGATGTTAAAATAAATAACTTGCTTTTGGTAAACAGCCTTATGTTTTGTTCGTACTTGTTCGAGAAATACTCACCAAAGACGAGTGGCTGCCCTCAAGAAATTTTTAAATTTCTCCTTGGGGACTCTTGGGGATCATCCAGTTCAGTGTTTTTAAAAGTTCTTTGTTGCCAAGAAACCTTTACTACAAACAAAATAGCACGAGATGAAAGGAGAGCTGATCTAGAGTACGGTGGATACGGCTCAGAGTCCTGCTCTCTGAGTCTCCCCAGCTCCTCTCTGTCTCTGAGGGACTTTGGCAGGGAGATTCTGTTTTTTTTTTGGAACTCAGTTTGAAAACCACCATACTGATCCAGCATTTTTATTTTAACAAAGAGTGGAGATCTTGAGAGAAGAAGGGACTTGCACGAGGTCAAGTTCATTTTTTTTATTCATCCATAATTTTTCTCAACCCATAACACCTACTGCGGGCATGGCAGCATCACTTAGGAAGCTTGTTGAAAATACAGGTTCCCAGGACTCTTGCTTCTGGACTGCAAAGCATAGGTGCGTGGTGAGACCGGGACAGGGTCCCCAGCTCCACAGTCCACACTGGGCTCTGTCAGGGGGAGGTTTCCCATTGTAGCCCCTGTGTTTGCATATTCAGCCTTTTGACCCGAATGCCCTTCCCCACCCACCGAACTCCTACTCACCCTCTGAGGCCCAGTTCCAATGCAGCCCCTTCCTCTATGAAGCCTGGCTGCAAAGGCTTCCTTCCTCTGAGGCCCCAGAACACAACAGGGGGCTTCATGCTCACTCAGCCACTCACATTTCTCTCTTTCTATTGTATGTAATTGCTTCCAGACCTGGCTCCCTGACTACAATGTAAGCTCCTTAGGGAGTTTTTATAATCTCTGCATTCCCCACGGTACCAGGCATAGACGGGGGTGCTTTGTGATTGTTTATTGGCTGGACTTGGATCTAGTACAGCCCCATATTTAGAGGATAAAAAAAAAATCGCGGCCCAGATAAAGTCTGCAATTTGTGGAAGGTCATACAGCCCATCAGGTGTGTCCTGGGCTCAGCTTGGCACTGGCCAGCTGCCCGGGAGGGCAATTAGCTGTCTGGCCTGAGCAGAGAGCATCGGCTCCACTACCTTACCGCTGCCTCCCACGATAGCCCAGGTTTTCTGAAATCCAGAGAGTTCCGCCTTGCTGGTGATGCAGTATGCATGTCTGGATGCCTGGCATTGCAAGTAAAATCCAGTTTCATGAAGTTTCACAAAGTATAAAACTTCAGCATATGTACAGTGCGGGATATTATGTGACCTCCACTTGGACCAAGCCAGTGCTCAGAAGCCAAGGAAGCAAGACTAATAGGGACTGTCTGAAGGCGGGGCCAGCCAGCCTGCTATCCAGAGGTGGTTGTTCCAAGCCCTCCTGTTATCCTAATTTGTGATCAACAACTGATGCTTTTCTAATTAACACTCTGGATGCTAAAATAGTTTTTTTAATTGGGGAAACAGGTGCGTTGCTTATTATGATAAATGTTATACACGGGCTCACAGCGCTGAAATCAAAGGAGTTGTGATGTTTATGTATTTACGCTGTGTGGATGGAGTAGCAGTTTCTGTTCACCCCCTGCTGTTGCGTGAAGGTGGTATTCTGGTCCTTTACCCCGACCCAGCCAGGAACTCTGGGTTCTGTGGGATAAGGTGGGACAGAACCCAGCCTCTGGAAACCTGGCTTCTGCCTCTGCAGGGGTTTTTAGGCTTTATTGTGCTCTTTCATGGACTCCTTTGGCATCTGTTAAAATATTAATATTAGGGGTTGAATTTCAGTTCAACCAAACTGAGATACTTCCTCATCGGTAAATGGGGGTGATTCCAGTACCTGCCTCTCAGAGAGCTTAGCAAGAATTGAATAATGAATATAAAGTGCTGAGAACCCAGCCCAGCATTCAATAAATAGTAGCATTTGCTGCTGCTCCTGCTTTGTTGTTGTCTTATTATTATTATATAAAGCACAGACTCCTGCTCTTCAGTACCTCACACTCTGAACTGGGATATATATAATTATATATAAGTAATTAAAGGTAAAAATAAAGATGCAGAAGAGAAGCCTGAGAAGGGGCCAGGGTGGATGCAGAGGGAGTGACATGGCTTCTGGCTGAAAGAGCACCGGGTGGTGGCTAAACTTTTGTGTCAGCCAGACCTGGATGAGTTCTGGCTCTGATCCTTGGCTGACTGAGCTTGAACAAGAGATAGCACCTTCCTGAGCCTCGGTTTTCCTCCCTGTAGAATGTGAATAGCAATAGAATCTACAAGGATGCTGTGGACACCACCTCCTTCCCTCCCAAGATCAGCCAGTTAAATCACACATCTTCATTGCCTTGAACCATAAGCCCCTCCTTGTCTTTCTAGCCAACTCTCCCCACCCCTGGTCTGGAACAGTCCGTCCCTAACTGGGGAGGGATCAGGCAAGCTGCCATCTCTCCCATTGTCCCTGGGCTGGTGTAGCTGGCTCGGTTACAACCCCAGCAGGGTTGCAGAGCTGCTTGGCACCCTGTGTCCTCATTCCTGGCGAGTGTCCGCTCTCGGTGCCCAAGGCATCTGCTCCTAACCTGGGTGGCTCTCACGCTGCAAGCCTGACATGTTCATAGGAGTGACCCAGCTTCCTATTCCATAGCGAAGGGAAGTCACAGAAGACAGTGCTCTGAACTTCCTTTTCATTCCTTTCAAATTTAGCTGTATCTGCACCCATCTTGGAGACCTAAGTAGGAAAAAATTTCTACAGGACACTGAGGAACACTCTTACTTCTGCTTCATTTTCCTTTTTTCATGCAAGGCTCTCATTGATGAAGAGGGTAAAGATTTTATAGGGAAGAGTAGAAGGTATCCTACTCTGTGTGAGACGGGGAGTGTATCAGTCAGGATGGAGTATGTCATGCTGCAGTAACAAACAACCCCTGAATCTTAGGGACTAAATCCATAAAGGTAGGGGGTTTTTTTTTTTGGCCATACCTCTCAGTTTGTGGGAACTTAGTTCCCCAAATCAGAGATTGAAACCAGGCCCTCGTTAGTGAGAGCATGGAGTCCTAACCTCTGGACTGCCAGGGAATTTCCTAAAGCTTTCTTTCTTACTCTAGTTATTGTGAGCATTGGGAGAAATATCAATAACCTCAGATATGCAGATAACACCACCCTTATGGCAGAAAGTGAAGAAGAACTAAAGAGCCTCTTGATGAAAGTGAAAGAGGAGAGTGAAAAAGTTGGCTTAAAGCTCAACGTTCAGAAAACTAAGATCATGGCATCTGGTCCCATCACTTCATGGGAAGTAGATGGGTAAACAGTGGAAACAGTGTCAGACTTTATTTTTTTGGGCTCCAAAATCACTGCTGATGGTGATTGCAGCCATGAAATTAAAAGACGCTTACTCCTTGGAAGGAAGGTTATGGCCAACCTAGATAGCATATTTAAAAGCAGAGACATTACTTTGCCAACAAAAGTCCATCTAGTCAAGGCTATGGTTTTTCCAGTGGTCATGTATGGATGTGAGAGTTGGACAGTGAAGAAATCTAAGCGCCGCAGAATTGATGCTTTTGAGCTGTGGTGTTGGAGAAGATTCTTGAGAGTCCCTTGGACTGCAAGGAGATCCAACCAGTCCATCCTAAAGGAGATCAGTCCTGGGTGTTCATTGGAAGGACTGATGTTGAAGCTGAAACTCCAATACTTTGGCCACCTCATAGGAAGAGTTGACTCATTGGAAAAGACCCTGATGCTGGGAAGGATTGGGGGCGGGAGGAGAAGGGGACGACAGAGGGTGAGATGGTTGGATGGCATCACCGACTCGATGGACATGAGTTTGGGTAAACTCCATCCTGACTGATACACTCCCCATCCCACACAGAGTAGGATATCTTCTACTCTTCCCTATAAAATCTTTACCCTCTTCATCAATGAGAGCCTTGCATGAAGAAAGGAAAATGAAGCAGAAGTAAGAGTGTTCCTCAGTGTCCTGTAGAAATTTTTTCATAGTTAGGTCTCCAAGATGGGAGTTGGTGATGGACAGGGAGGCCTGGCGTGCTGCGATTCATGGGGTTGCAGAGAGTCGGACATGACTGAGCGGCTGAACTGAACTGAACTGAGTCAGCTAGGGGCTGTGCTCCTCATTCAAGGAACTGGGCTGATGGAGCAGTTACCTCTTTGAATGTACTTCATGGCACACAGAAAGAGAGCCCTAGAGGGTCTTCCACTGACAATAAATGCTTGGGCCAGCTCACATCTTACTGGTCAGACTAGTCACATGGCCCTACTCAGCCACAAGGGGACCAGGAAATGAAAGCGTACCACGAAGATGGAGAGAAGAAAGTATTTCGTAGGACAGAATTAATGAGTACCCTAGGCAGGTTACTCCTTTCTTTACCTAGGGTGCTAAATCAACTCTCTAAGCTGAGATAACCAGGCTGGTGGTACAGATAGAGCAGGCGGTCGGCTCTCCTTCATGAGTGCTAGGAAACCACAACCAGAGAGGAAAAACCCCAAGGCACTTCTCAGCCTCAAGTGTGAAGCAGAGGAACAAAAAGGCACATGCAGCTGCCAGCTTCTCTAGGGTGGGAAAAAAACAGCTCCTCATGAGAAAGAGCAGCTGTGAAGAGGGCAGGTGATGCCTGTTGGGAGTTCCAGGTGCTCAATTTGTAGGGAAGGCAGAGGCAACAAGTGTTGAACCAGGGTTTGCAAACCACGTTTTTCCTCTGAGACCTACATGGTGTTTGTTCTATAAGTGGAGTGCACATTTGGGCGTTTCTGCTCCATTTCTGAGCTATTTGATGTTTATGAGAGGGATGTTCTTTCTGAATTGAATGCCTCACTTATCTCCAGTGCACACCCAATGCTCACCTTTTTCCAGTGGCATTTCTTTTTTTTTGGCTGCATCAGGTCTTAGTTGAACCATGTGTGATCTTCGATGTGTCATGTGGGACAGTAGTTGTAGTGCATGGTCTGCAGTGTGCGTGGGCTTTAGTAGTCGCAGCATGTGGGATCTTAGCTCCCTGACCAGGGATCGAACCTGTGTCCCCTGCATTGCAAGGCACATTCTTAACCACTGGACCACCCGGGAAGTCCCACCAGTGACATATCTATGTCCCATCGTGGCATCCAAAATCGTTCAAGAGCAGGGCGGGTAGAAGGGGGAGGGAAGGACAGAGATGTGGCCATCCCTGGAAGAGGATTTGGGGGTTTTCTTGGGCATAAATAAGGAAACTCTGGAAGAAGACCATTGACTGAAGCCCTCAGCCCCTTCCTGGAGTGCTTGATGTTCTGTGCTACGGTTAAGAGGCGTCTCCTCCTGGAGAGATGCCAGATACCTGTGTACCAGCCACAGCTTTCCCACTTCATTGCTGAGTGGGCCCTGAAAAGTTATTTCCCTGCCTTGGTGCCTCAGTTTTCTCATCCATAGATTGAAGTGGCTCAGAATCCTCAGACCAGACTTGAGAGGAGAGTGGCCCTGGGTGCTGAGGGTGTTAAGGTAGCTGCATGGACGAGGAGGCAGGTAAGACTCCTCTCTGAATCCTCCCAGTGTCCATGGAGCCCAGAGGAAGGGAGTGACTCATTGCTGCCATGGGATGCTCACCTTGGTTGCAGGATGTGTGTGGCTGCAGGATGTGTGTGGCTGCAGGAGAGTTGGACTTCCCACTACACTGAGCTCTGTGAGAGAGAGGCCTTAGTGGCTAATCCTTGTCAATCTTGTAGCCTGGACAGTGCCTGGCACTTGGTAGGTGCCAGTGTTGTGTGTTAGTTGCTCAGTTGTATTCAACTCTTTGCGACCCCATGGACTGTAGCCCACCAGGCTTCCCTGTCCTTTGCTGTCTTCCAGAGTTTGCTCAGACTCATGTCCTTTGAGTCGGTAATGTGATGTACACTGTCTCATTTATTATGGTCTAAGAGAGAGACCATTTCATGAAAGGAGGGCCACGATAAAGGACAGAAAATGGTAAGGACCTAACAGAAGCAGAAGAGATTAAGAAGAGGTGGCAAGAATACACAGAAGAACTGTACAAAAAAGGTCTTATTGACCAGGATAACCACAATGGTGTGGTCACTCATCTAGAGCCAGACATCCTGGATTGTAAAGTCAAGTTAGGAAGCGTTACTATGAACAAAGCTAGTGGAGGTAATGGAATTCCAGCTGAGCTATTTAAAATCCTAAAAGATGATGCTGTTAAATTGCTGCACTCCATACGCCTGCAAATTTGGAAAACTCAGCATTGGCCACAGGACTGAAAACGTCAGTTTTCATTCCAGTCCAAAAGAAAGGCAATGCCAAAGAATGTTCAGACTACCTTACAGTTGTGCTCATTTCACATGCTAGCAAGGTAATGCTCAAAATCCTTCAAGCTAGGCTTCAACAATACATGAACCAAGAACAAGCAGGATTTAGAAAAGGCAGAGGAACCGGAGATCAAATTGCCAACATTCACTGGATCATAGAAAAAGCAAGAGAATTCCAGAAAAACATCCACTTCTGCTTCATTAACTACGCTAAAGCCTTTGACTGTGTGGATCACAACAAACTGTGGAAAATTCTTAAAAGAGATGGGAATACCAGACCACCTTACCTGTCTCCTGAGAAACTTGTATGAAGGTCAAGAAGCAACAGTTAGAACCGAACATGGAAAAATGGACTGGTTCAAAATTGGGAAAGGAGTATGTCAAGGCTGTATATTGTCACCCTGCTTTTTTAACTTCTATGAACTATAACTTCTAAGAACTATACAAAAAAGATCCTCATGACCGAGATAATCATGATGGTGTGATCACTCATCCAGAGCCAGGCATCCTGGAATGTGAAGTCAAGTGGGTCTTAGGAAGCATCACTACGAACAAAGCTAGTGGAGGTGATGGAATTCCAGTTGAACTATTTCAAATCCTAAAAGATGATGCTGTGAAAATGCTGCCCTCAATATGCCAGCAAATATGGAAAACTCAACAGTGGCCACAGGACTGGAAAAGGTCAGTTTTCATTCCAATCCCAAAGAAAGGCAATACCAAAGAAAGAGCCTCTTAATGAGGGTGAAAGAGTGACAAAGCTGGCTTAAAACTCAACATTCAAAAAACTAAGATCATGGCATCCGGTCCCATCACTTCATGGTAAATAGAAGAGGAAAGAGTGGAAACAGTGACAGATTTTATTTTCTTGGGCTCCAAAATCACTGCGGACAGTGACCACAGCCATGAAATTAAAAGATGCTTGCTCCTTGAAAGGAAAGATATGACAAACCTAGATGGTGTATTAAAAAGCAGAGACATCACTTTGCCAGTAAAGGTCCATATAGTCAAAACTATGTTTTTCCAGTAGTCATGTATGGATGTGAAAGTTGGACCATAAAGAAGGCTGGCTGAGTTCTGAAGAATTGGTGCTTTCGAACTGTGCTGTTGAAAACTCTTGAGAGTCCCTAGTGTCGACTAAAAAAGATGCACAACTTGAAAGTTGCGAGTTAAGTTTTATTTGGGCCAAAATGAGGACTGCAGCCTGGGAAGCAGCACCTCAGACAGCTCTGAGAGACTGCTCCAAAGCGGCAGTGGAGGAAGGTCAATATATAAGGTTTTGGTGAAGGGGGAGTTCAGTACCACTAAGCACTCATTTTACAAAAGGTTTTTTGCTAGTCATGAGGATCTGATGTCACCATGAAGGGATTTAGTGCTTCTCTAGATATGAGGAGATGCAAGGATTGAAATCATAAAATCTGTTCCCCAAAACATACAACTACCTGGAGACCTATCCCACCAGATTCCCTGGATCAGAGAGCACCTCACTCCACCCTGAACCCCCTCAGGGGCTATTGAAGGTCAATAGCTATAGCAGCATGGCGTTCCATTTCCCTAGAGGCAGATGGCAAATGCCTTTGTTGCTTAGTCCTTGGCAATGCTCTTGGTAAGTGCCAATTTGTAGTTGACACTTGGATTGCAAGGAGATAAATCAGTCAATCCTAAAGGAAATCAACCCCCAATATTCACTGGAAGGACTGATGCTGAAGCTGTAGCTCCAGTACTTTTGTCACCTGATGCAAAGAGCCGACTCATTGGAAAAGACCCTGATGCTGGGAAAGATTGAAGGCAAAAGAAGAGGCCAGCAGAGAATAAGATGGTTAGATAGCATCACCAACTCAATGAACATGAGTTTGAGCAAACTCTGGGAGATAGTGAACGACAGGGACGCCTGGTGAGCTGCAGTCCATGTGGTCACTAAGAGTTGGACACAGTTAGCAACTAAAGAGCAACAACAAAAAGAGAGACATTCTCACTTACAGAGGAGAGAAACCAAGTCCCAGGAGGTCAAATGACTTGCCCAAGGTCACGTATTTAGTCAATGCTCAGACCAGGCTCATTCAAGTACAGGCTCTAACCACTTTGCTATACTGCCTCCCGCTACTATGATGAGATGGGAACAATGCTTGTCTGTTTGTGGTAATAATAATAATACAAGTTGCCTTTTCCTAAGTACCTACGAGGTACTAGGAACTTTACAGGTGTTATCCTTCATCCTTTACAGGTGTTATCCTTCATCCTTTAACAACTCAAGGGGTAGTAAATTGTTATCCCTATTTTTATAGATGGGCAAACTGAGGCTCAGAAAGTGACGTGACTTATTCAGGGCCTCACAGCAAGAAAGTTGGGGGGTGAGGGGCAGCTGGAATTTGAGCTCAGGCCTGGCTCATTCCAAGAACACGCAGAAAAAAAGGCACCTCCACTGTGGGCTCCGTTAAGAGATTTTCTTGGTTTTGTAGTTGTTTAACTTCTCACTAGGGTTCCTGGAACCTCATCACTACAGATTAATTCTTGAACAGGCTTTTATGCTCAAGTCAACTTACTGTAAGAAAAAAAATCTCGTGGTGGGGGGAAGCCCAAGACAAAGCAACCTCAGGATTTTCTGGTAAATTCTTAGACTCTTAAGACCTCCTTGCCTACATAGGGGAAGCAGGGCTAGCTGAGATGATTCTAGCCCCAGGCGCTAAGGGGGGCAGGGTGGCGTTGGAGAGAGACTGGGCTTGTACCACCTCCAGGATTGCAAATGGCCACAGGAAAGAGTCTGGCTGCTGGAGAGGCTAACCTAAGGCACCGGTTGATAGTAAACATAAGCCCTGAATCCTAAAGGGTCCGAGGGGACTTTATTGAATGCTTTTTCTTTTATTGAGCTGTTTTTACATAAAACGACCCTATGATTTATCCTCCAAACCTGCACACCTTTGAGAGTGAATGGAGCACTAAAACAATGCCTGTTACTTGATCACAACACGTGCAGATCAGAACTGTGTTAGGGCAAGCATCTTGATGTTACAGGCTCTGGGAAACTACCCACAGCAGGTTGCGGGGGTGGGTGGCTGTGAAAAGGTAAAGACCAGGTGGCAAAAATAGGAGGGTGGGAAAATAGAACAGGAGATGGGGCAGGTGGAACAGTGACTTTCACCCTGGGACACTTCTGCAACTCTGGCCCTGTGCCAGCCCCCGCCTGGTTTACACAGCAGCAGTAGCTGAGGTCTGCAGAGAGCACGTGGCGTTTCTGGGCACATGTGTCCCTCCCACCAGACTTGCACTTAACAAGTGCAGGGAGTGGATGCCGTTTATTCTGTGCCCAGCCCAGTCCCAACAGTCTCAGGACTGAGTACTTACCTTGCAAGCGTTTGCTGATGATGGTGTAAATGCTAGTGGGCATGGTTTTCCTGAAGTGTGCCAGGGGGGATGATGTTTGGCTTGCAGAGGGAGGAGTCAGGGGCCTTGTCTGTGAGGAGCTGTTAGGTTCAGTGGGAAAGGCGAGGCAGGCAGAACTTACTGATTCTACGATCTTGCCATATTACTTGACTCTGAGCTTTGGATTCCCTGTCTGGGAAACACAGGGCTCTTTACTGATTGTGGGGCTTCCCTGGTGGCTCAGACAGTAAAGAGTTTGCCTGCAATCTGGAAGACCCAGGTTTGATCCCTAGGTCAGGAAGATCCCCTGGAGAAGGGCATGGCAACCCACTCTAGTATTCTTGCCTGGAGAATCCCATGACAGAGGAGCCTGGTGGGCTGCAGCGCATGGGGCTGCGAAGAGTCAGACCCGACTGAGCGACTAACACTTATGAGAATAGGAGTCAATGCGATAGTATGTGTCAATGAAAGGCAGTCTTGATGACTAATAATGACACTCCGGGAAGCAGTGCTCAGCTCTACTGAAAAGATGTGTCTTACAATCAATCAGAACAGTCCAGAGATGAACCCGACTACCCGGGTTGGTGGTGAAGCCTTCTCATCACTGGAAGTCTTCAAGCAGAGGTGGTCGGGCATGGATGCTATAAATGGTGTGACCACCTTTGGGAGGGAGGCTGGGTTAGCAGGACATGGGGGAGAGGAGAGCTGAGAAGAATGACTTGTTTACGTCCCTGTCCACGTCACCTGGAAGACCGCGCTGTTGGCCAGCGAGGGGAGCACACGGGAGCAGCAGCCTGCGACTGGTGGGAACTGGCCCCTTGAGAAGGGGAGATCTGCTTCTAGGAGGGAGAACAGGAAACAGGCAGAGGCCCCTGATGACTTTCCTTTTTTCCCATGAAACGGCCACTTGCTGGTTCCAGGGCCTCCCATCTTGGCTGAGAGGGAGGAGGAGGAGGCTTCTTTGGACTTGGAGCGCTCAGCTGTTCTGATGGGAGCCAGGTAGAGCTTGGGATTCGGCACACTGAATCCCGAGGTGGCCCCAGGGCACCCTCCCTCCATCCAAGCCTGTGCCCTCCCCTCTGACTCTGGTCTCTGGAGCCTCATCACATGCTCTGGACACACCAGCTGCACCCACGCGGGGGTTCTTTGCCCAGAGTCTGTGGCTGGACATGAGGGTGCCATGAGCCCCTGGGAACTGGCAGGCAATGCAGAGTCAGGGAGACACAGCCCCTACCTTTTCATCTAATGGGGAAGTCTAGTGGGGGGGACGCTGAGGCGCACCCAAGGAGTTGCTTAGAATTGGACCCCTGTCTGTCTGTTGCCACTGTTCCATTTGCCCCACTCCGTGGGATTCTGAGACAGCAGCACCCTTGCCAGGGGAACATGACCTTCCCTCTTCCAGGGGCATGTGGGGCCAGAGGCAGTCACAGGCGTGTCAGCGGGTGGCGCTGAGCTGAGAATTCAGATGCAGCTTCTCTCAGCATTCCTGACAACTTTGGTGCCTGTCTGTCCCGCCTCTCAGCTGTGCCCCTCAGGTTTCAGGGCCGTGCCCATTCAGGACTTCTCTCTCTCAGAGCTCCCCTCCCTCGGCTCACAATAGACCTGCCTGCTGTTGCTTGCACGCTGGCAGCTCCCAAATCAGGCTCTGCCCAGGCTGTCTCTCTAGAACAATGCTACTGAGCTGGCTTCGGGAGATTCTTCAAACTCAGCGCTTCTAGAACCAAGCACCTACGCCCTCTCCTTCCAACCCCTCCTCTCCATTTTTCAATCAACCGTCTGATCTTCTATATCAGCCAGAAACCTGGGGACCAGCTGGGTTTCCGGATCACCTGCAGACAGATTCCTGGGCCCCACCCTGGGCATCCTGATTGGTTAGAGCTGAGTGGACCTGATGCTTCGCATTTCTAACAAGCTCCCAGGTGATGCCGAGGCTGCTGCTCGTTCCATCCACACTGAGTCTCACTGAACGAGACTCATCTCACTCCCTTCATCCCATGGCTCACTATTATTCTTGTTACTGGGGCTTCCTGGTGGCTCAGACAGTAAAGAATCTGCCTGCAATGCAAGAGACCCAGGTTCTGTTCCTTGGTTTGGGAAGATCCCCTGGAGAAAGGCATGGCAACTCACTCCAGTATTCTTGTCTACAGAATCCCATGGACAGAGGAGCTGGGTGGGCTACAGTCCATAGGATCGCAAAGAGTCGGACAAGACTGAGTGACTAACATATACACACATTCTTGTTATTATTACCATAGTCAACATGTATTGAACATTTAGGGGCCAAGCCCTGTACCAGGCATGCGTTTCAGCCTACAAAGATGTTCTGAGTGCCAGGTTCCGTAATAGACGTTTCCATACTGGTACAAAACATACAGATGTATCTGCCCGGTGAGTTGACATTCTGGTCAAGGAAGAAAGAAATTTAAAGGAAAAATAAGTTACCTACAAAAGGAAAGTAATCTAAAATCCAGGACCGTCTCGTCTCTCCAAGAACGTGACACTGAAACAAATTTTGAAAGAGAATTCAGTCCTTATGACCCAAGGTCTCAAGATGCTGCTTCTTTCCCATCTCCCAGCTCTCCCCATGGTGTTAGGTCTCCACGTTCCCCACTGGACATTGGCCAGCCACCTCCTGGCTGGGCTCCCTGCCTGGAGATTTAACTTCTCCCACTGACCCTCGACCTGCAGCCAAAGAAGTCTTCTGAAAAGCGAATCATTGTAGCTCTCTTTGCCTAACATCATTCAAGGATTCCCTAGTACCTTCAGGAGGAAATGCAGATTCCTCAGTTTCAAGGCTCGTGATGAGAAGATTCAGCTTGACCCTCCAGCTTCTCTGCCCCCACCCCACCTCCATTCTGCCTCCTTCATCCTCCACACTTGAGCTGTTCTGGATTGGGGCTTCTCAACTTCCCACTTTGTCCCCCCCTTCCTCCCAAATCACCAACGCACCCATCCTGTCTCCTCAGTTTTTGCACAAGGGGAAGCACCTTCTGCCTGTCTTGGTGCCCCCCGCCCGCCACACTCCTGCATCCTCCGTGCAGAGCTGATCTTTGGTACCCGTCCTTTCCCTCCTATGAATCTTCAAACCCTTCTCCTCTTGTCTGTGTCTCATCACGAGTTTCCCAGGGTCATCAGTGTCCTCACAAGTATTTCCCTTTTTCTCCATGGCCTTTCTAATTGGACCCTCTCTTTAGCCCTTCCCAAGGCAAGCTGCTGGCGAGAGGTCCCTGCACTCACTGACATCACTTCCTCACCTGAGGTTCTTTCCTTGACCCACTGCAATCCGGTGCCCAGCTCCAAGCGTCCATGTGTTCTTGATGCCAGCTGCCCCGGGAAGCTCTTCTTTCACATCCTTCCCTCCCAGGGTGTCTTATCCATTCACATCTCAGTGATGCCTAGGACTGAATGCTGACAGACCTGTAGCATCTTTCTGGGGCATCCCACAGAGCCTGTCCCAGGGTGGCATTTCTCTTCTTCCTACAGTCCTGATCAAGCCGAGATGCTCTAAGGATTCCATCTACTTTCCTTTTTCTAAAGACCACCTCCACCTCCCCACCCACCTCCAACTGTTGCTTTCAATTCTGTAATTATGTACGGGGTTTCCACCCCTATGGGTGGTTCTGCTAGTGTTTACAGGCTCCCAACCAATAACTATTAGGTGACTGTCTCTAGTGGATAGAGTCGAGTCTTCCAAAATGATGTGTTCAAGTCCTAACCCCAAATGCCTATGGCTATGAGGGTTTTTTTGGAAATAGATTCTTTGCAGATGACTCAAATTCAGATGAGGTCATCCTGGCTTTGGGTGGGCTCCAATCCAATGACTAGTGTCCTTATAAGAAGAAGGAAATTTGGACATGACACAGACGCATATGGAGAACACTGTGTGGCTACATAGACAGTGCTGGGATAGACACAATGTAGACACAAGGATGCTTTCAAACTGTGGTGCTGGAGAAGACTCCTGAAAGTCCCATGGACTACAAGGAGATCAAACTAGTCAGTCCTAAAGGAAATCAGCCCCGAATATTCATTGGAAGGGTTGTTACTGAAGTTGAAGCTCCGTATCTTTGCCACCTGTTGTGAAGAGCCGATTCACTGGGATAGACCCTGATGCTGGGAAAGATTGAAGGCAATAGGAGAAGGGGTGACAGAGGATGAGATGAGATTAGATAGCATCACCGACTCAGTGGACATGAATTTGAGCAAACTCTGGGAGACAGTGGAGGACAGAGGAGCCTGGTGTGCTACAGTCCATAGGGTTGCAAAGAGTTGGGCAGGACTTAGCAGCTGAACAAGACACAGAAATGCCAGTGACTGCTGGCAACCACCAGAAGCTGGGAGTTAGGCGAGAAGGATTCTCCCTCATGGCCGTCAGAAAGAACCAACTCTGCCGACACCTTGACTTTGGACTTCTGCCCTCCAAAACTGTGAGAGAATAAACTTCTGTTGTGTTAAGCTACCCAGTTTGTGGTACATTCTTACGGAAACCCTAGGAAGCCCATATGCCTACCATCTGTCCATCTGTCCACCAGTCCACGCATCCTCAGGACCTCCTCTGTACCAGACCCTGTGTGAGGACCAACAGGGACCTTGGGTCAAAGCAGAGCTCCCTGCTGCCCTTGAGAACTTGCACATGGAAGGCAAGATGGACGCATAGACACACACACACAGCAACCTGAGCTCCAAGCAGGCCACACAAGGGCAGAGGGAATTCGGGAGAGAGAGTCAGCCTTGGCCAGGAAGCAGATCTCGGAGGAGGTGGCATTGAGCTCTCAGCTCTGAAGGCTGTGCGTTCATCAGCCAGCTTCACAGAGCAAGTGAGAACAGGCCCTCCACAGCCACCGAGCCCACGTGGGTCCCTGCCAGGGAGCCACAGGATCCTGGGAAAGTTCTGCCTCAGCTTCGTCAGCGCCCACACGGGGTGTGAGGCCCAGATGGGGACAAAGAATGTGCCTGGGGCCACATGGCCTGTGAAACCATGTCACTGGATTTATAAAGCATTTTCTTGGGCTTTCTTTTCTCTGGTTGTATTATTGGTATTGACCTCAGTTTTTAAAAAACGCTCCTCACTGCAAACCACCCCCTTGCACAGGCTCTTGGGAAAGAAATGTTTCCAGGGTGGGGCTGGGTAGGGGCAGGCCTGCCCCTCCTCCTTATCTTCAAACTGCTTTACTTCTCACCTGGCCTTGCAGTGAGCCAGGGTGGGAGAGACGTCTCTGGGGCCCTACCAGACTCCCTCTCAAAAGCTGTTTCCCCCGCTTCTGCTTTTCTCTCTTCTCTGTTTCGGGGTCAGAATTGTGCCCTCTTTTTTCTTTCACTGGTTTGTTTGGGCCCCCGCCTTGGGAGGGAGGGTTCAGTGGGGCTCCTGAGTGGGCTGGCAATCTGTGGCATCCCTGCTACCCGCTCCGCCACTGCCCCCTGCCCCGCCCCGCCCCGCCTCCTCCAAAAGCCAGAGCTAGTCGTTCATAAGATGACCCCAGGACCTGGGGGGAACAGGGCTTGAGCAGAAGAGGATTTACAAATCCTGAAGGGTTGGGCTGCCCGCCTCCCCCAGTAGCTTAGTTTTCCAGCCTCTCTTTAGTGACAAGAAAGAGAGGAGTGCATAGAGAGGAGTACACAAGAAAGAGCCTGTGCATATTGACTCACCGGGTCCCTAGGAGGCAGGGGATGTCCATCTGAAAAGGTCCAGTCATATCACCTCCTCCATGAAGCCTTCTGAGATTGCCCCTGACAGATTTCTATAAGAGCCCAATTCACAGCTGTACCCCAGACTCAGGCCCAGGCAGGGCAGAGTTGGACTGGGAGGAACTGTACTCCACAGAAGAGAAAACAGAGGTACAGAGAAGGAAGCTGGACATGCCTATGTCACACAGTCTGGTGATGGCAGAGCAAGGGTTCAAACAGTACTTTTAGCTTCTGGTACAAAATGATTTTCCTTAAAAAAGGAGTCCTCATGGCCAATATATCACATTCTGGAATCAGAAGTTCTGTTTAGGTGCAGGGTTTGTTTTTTCTCTTTTTATTTATTTTTTATTTTTGACCACACTCAGCAGCTTGCAGGATCTTAGTTCCCCAGCCAGGCGGTGGACCCAGGCCCCCTGCAGTGGACGTGTGGAGTTCTAAGCCCTGGACCACCAGAGAAATCCCATTATTTTTTCTCTCTTTTGAAAATTTGATTTTGATCTGATTCGGGCAGAAGTTCCCCAGTTTTCTGCAGACCCCGTCGCTTCCTATTGCATTATACCCGGTCAAAGTCACACACTTCCATCCCCCTGGCTTCCACTCAGCATTCATTCCGCAAATATCTATTGGGCATCTAATAGGTGCCAGGTACTGGGTGATAGGTACCAGGTACTGGTCCAGGTACTGGGAAAACCCGGAAGTGACCAAGATGGAAGACAAGCCACCCCCGCACCCCAGTAGTTCTTGGGTTCCAGTGGCATTAGGTTCACAGCCCCTGCCTCATTCTAATGGGGGTCCATGAACATCCCCAGCTTGGTCCGGCTTCACCACCACGGGGGATATAAGAATTTGAGGTGCGATGAAATCGTGGAAAAACCCCAAGCTTGTCTTCCATTTCAGGGGTTGATAACTCAGACCACACAATTCTGTGAGGCTCTTATTTTACCTTCAGTTTTCCTTCCTTACAATTTGGGACTGGGATCTTTACCCTACTTCCCTCTAGAATTGTGTGAAAGCTATCTGGGTCTTTGTAGAGCTCTACAGGGAGCTCTAAACAGGGCGTGGCTTTTTGACCTTGAGGCTGCCGAAGGCTTCACTTGTTCAGGAAGCAGTTCGGCTCTGAGGCAGGGTGCTGGCCTTCTTGGCTTCAAGACTCTCTGCTCAGGGAGGGGTGAGAATTTCTAGAGGGGAGAGGGGGGAGGGCACCCCCTCGCACCCATTGCCAGATTGTGATAAGAACGATCAGGTGTAGCTTTTTCACCTCCATCTGGGGTCATCAGCCTGAGGAAGTGGTGAGAGGAACTGAGGGAAGGTAGAGGGGGCGGGGATTTCCTCTTTGTAGGAAGCTCAAACCCAGGCTGTCATCAGTACCTGGACCTTGCCCCTTGGTGGGCAGTCCTTGGCCCCTCTCTGGTTTTGTTCCCCTCTCCATAGTCTGTCTGGGTGCCCAGTCTGTACTCCTAAGGAGGTGTCCAGGGCCACTTGGAAGGGATGGGTTGGAGGGCTTTAAGCTTCATTTCCCTGCATCAGCCAAAGCCCCCCGTATTCTCTGTTTTACGTAGTAGGATTCTGAGAATGACAGCATGTGTTTTTGTTTTGTTTTTCTTAAAAAATAAAAAAAGCTTTAGCTATTCAACATTTGAAAATTCACCGCTGTGAGGTCCCTTCCATCCGGATAATTCTATTTTGGGATCAGGAGGGGTGTGTGGGAAGGGTTAAGCATTATTCAGTCAAAGAGCAGGGCTGGGCCTCAGTGACCTTTTTAGAGTTCTTAGAGCTCAGCTCATGATGCGGGAGATCTCAGTACTTTCTGTTAAAATAGTCTTCAAACAAAACTGAAAGCCTACAGGATGTGGGGGAGAGGCTCTACGTGGAGGGACGTTTGGGTAGTCTTTCGGCAGGAGTCTTGAGGACTCGCTCCTTCAGCCACTCCTCTGCATTGTTTTTTTCTTTTTTAATTCTCCACCAGCTGTTCCTGGTGGTTGTCACTTGGGTTGTTTGGGTTCAGAATGGTTTTCGCCCAGGAGTGGGTGATGCTGCTGTCTCTCCCGAGGGTGGTGGCTTTCCTTCCTCCAACGCCAGGCCGAGTTTGGACCTGTAGTTTCGCTTGGTGAGGGAGGCTGGGCCCTTCCTGGGCGCCGAGAGAGGAACGTCTCTGCCTTTGGCATGCAGCTCTGAGTCAACAGGCCTGATAAACAGCCCACTTCCCAGGACCAGCAAGGAACAAAGCCCCTGACGGCTGCGGGATCCATCCACCCCCTCTTCCTGAAACAGCTGTTTATTCTTTTGACAGGAGTCAGAACACTGCACCTTCGCTTCCTCCCAGTCCTGCCTCCTTCTGCAGAACGGAGCTCAATATAACCTGGGACTTTTGCCTTTTACTCTGGGAGGAGAGAAGCAGACGATGAGGTATGTAACACATTGGAATTATTTACCTCTGCTGGGTCCGGGTCCCTGGGGGTATTGTGAGCTGGCTGCAGCGTGGACACACCTGGGGCAGGAACCCCTCTCTCCCCCTGACTTCTTGCTGGAACCTTCCAGTAGTTCTGGAAGACGACAAAGTCCTACTCTCCCGGCGTTGGATCTAGAAGTGGGTGCTGGTGGGATGCTGGCTCCGTCCCTGGAAGCTCTGCTGGAGTTTGCTGCCCCTGGCAGGACCTCACAGGGCGGGGCTGCAGCCTGGGGTTTTTCTGGGACTCAAAGTGCCAATGCAGGGGTTAGGAGGGCTTGCCCTGTGGGTGCATGCAGAGCCCGCTTGGGGCAGCTTTGACCCTTCATTTACCTCGCCTTATTCCTCCTGGGAAAACTCTTGTGCAATGATTCCTGGGTCAGGCAGCAAGGAAAAGCTGGCTGGACCCAGGCTTCAGATTTCCTGAAGGGGATTCTAGAAAGGGCATTGCGAGAATCCCTCCGAAAACAGGTTGTTCCGTCTGTGGTGACTGGAGCAACAGCTAGTCGTATATTTAGTCTGAGGCTTGTCTCTTAGTTTCCTCCGTCTGTGTTTACTTTGACCCTTATAATGAAAAACATAACTGGAAACAGACTTCCATGTACCTTTTTTTTCCCTCCACAAATTATACCATGTTTCTTCTAACAGGGAGCGTCTTCCCCTAATGCCCTCCAGTTTAGAGGGATTTTAGGGTAAAAGCAGAACTCTCTCTCCTCACCCCCAGCACCACCCCCCTGCCAGGAGCTGGGCCAGGAGGGCAGAGGGTCTGCTTTTCTAACACAGCACCCCCTCATCACCACCTTGAGGGTGAGCCCAGCCATCTCAGCCTTTGCGAAAGCTCAGTTTCCTCAGCTATAAAGCTGCTGTGCTGACCAGGATGAGGGATGAACAGGATGGAGTGAGTGAGGAAGGCTCAAACGCCAGGTACACAGGAGGCACCTGGAGATGGCAGAGGTGTTGAACCCCGTAGGCTCACCAGCTGGTCCAAGGAAGCCTGTGATTGGCTAGCTTTGGGCCAATTGCTTAGTGAAAACCGTGAAAGGCAGGCTTCCCAGGTGGTATTAGTGGTAAAGAACCCACCTGCCAGTGCAGGAGATGTAAGAGAGGCAGGAGCCATCTTCCTGGGTCAGGAAGATCCCATGGAGGAGGGCACAGCTTCCCACTCCAGTATTCTTGCCTGGAGAATCCCATGGACAGAGGACCCTGGTGGGCTACAGTCCATAAGGTCACAAAAGTCGGACACTGAAGCAACTTAGCATGCACGTACCCACTCATGCAACTATGAAAGACGAAAAGAAAGGATGTGCCCAAGAGACCTGGCTGATGAGTCCGTGGGTGAGCCTGCATGTTTACTGAGAACAAAAGATAAAAGGGTGGGCACTAGAGGCCAGCTCTCTGCACCTGAATCCTGGCCCCACTGCTTTATGCTGTGTGACATTGGACAAGTCACTTAACCTTTCTGAGCCTCCATTTTCATGTCTGTAAAATGAGGATAATACTAGAGTGACTTCACAGGGTCATTATGAGGCTTACCCGAGAGACTGCTGGTAAAGCGTTTAGCCCAGGCCCTGGCCTGGTTCAGTTGAGGGGCATCCAAGTGTTGCAGGGCCAGAAGCTTATTCCATTTCCAGGCTCCCTTTAGGAAAAAGAATGCAAAGTTGTAAATACGACATTAGGATGGAAGTAAATGCTGTCCTCCCTCCGTATCCACTGCGGATTGGTTCCGAGACCCTCACAGATACTAAAATCCAGGGAGGCTCAAGTCCCTTACATAAAATGGCATGGTATTTACATACAACCCACACACATCCTCCCATTTACTTTTAATCGCCTCAAGATTACTTAGAATACCTAGTACAGTGTAAATACTCTGTAAATAGTTGCTTGCACGCAGCAAATTCTAGTTTTGCTTTTTGAAGCTTTCTTGGAATTTTTTGTTTTTTTAATGTTTTTGATTCGTGTTTAGTTGAATCTGTGGATGTGAAACCCGTGGGTACGGAAAGCTGACCGTATTTAGGAAAGGGGGAGACATCCGAACATATAACAAAAACTGACAAATGCTTTCAATAGGAAAAAATCCAGAAAATAACATTGTAATAATGTGTGAAGATAATATAAAAATGATTAGTATTACTCAGCTGTCGGATGCACCTGTTATATTTTGGCTGCATACTCTTGGACTGCCTCTTTGCTGACTTTGTAATATCATTTTTAATTGAGACAAAAAGAAGACAAACCAGTTTTTGCCTCTAGCATGGTTAAATCAAAGGTTGCTCTTTATTACCTCAAGTTTAGAAGAGTTTCTTTCAGCTTCACAGCTTGTTATTGGTGATGCCATGGCTGTGAATCGCTTGGCAGTTTCCTGCTCAGGTGACTCTGGCCAGAGCTCCAGAGAACTCAGCTCTTCCATCCTGGATGGGGTGGTAGGGGTGTGTTGGGGGAATATGGGCACCAGGTAGCTGTGAAGTCTGGATCACTGTGACCCCTGAGACCTCCAAGTGGGCAGCTGAACAGCAGTTAGTTCAGCTCCTTCTCTGGATCACAGTGGGAGGCTCCTGGGAGCTCAGCAAGGCCCACCTGGGGCAGGTTGGGTCTGCAGGGACTGGGCTCAGGACCCAGGCCCCACCTGCAGCCCCAGGACTGGAGTGATTCCCCCAGGCAGGGCAGCACCTCATCTCTAGGAAGCATTTGACCCTTAACCACTTCCCACCCCAGTGGGAGAGCAGGCCCAGTTTGCCAAGGGGCCTGACATGGAGGTTTCATAAGCTTCCGGGTCAGTTGACCTGTGGACTCAACATGACTTGGTTGGCAGTCTTCTCTCCTGATCATCACTTCCAGGAAACTGGGGCTATCGCGGAAAGATGAGCTTGGTGTGGCTGAGTGAACTTGTCCTTGTCAATGAGACTTCCAGCCCTCTGGCTGGTTTCTCACCAGGTCCCGGGTCAATCAGGAAAGACTGTGGTGGAAAATTAAGTCCACAGGACTTGTTTCAAGGACGGGGAGACTGAGGCCAGAGGAACCATGACTCACTTCACATTTGTGTGGCCACTGGGGGTGACATTTGAGCCTCCTCTTCTTCACCTCCCCATCGTGAGCCATGGGGGCAAACGTGATGTCCGCGGGACCCTGAGCTGGGGGCAGTGGGGAGTGGAGCTGACTATCACATCAGTCAGCGGGCGGGGAGGGCTCGCCCGTGACCCTTCTGGGTCCTGCAGCCTCAGATGGAGCCATGTGTTTCTGAATCTCTCCCCTAAAAAAAGCAGCGTCCTCATTTCGACTGCCATTTGTGGAGCATTTACTGCCCACCAGCACGACGTGCTGCGTATTCATGGTCTCCTTTTGTCCTTTCAAGAACCCTGGGGGCGGGGGTGGTGTTTGAAGCTCCATTTTGTCTGTGTAAACAGAGGCTCAGAGCCAGAGAATTTGCCTGGGGTGTGTGTCTAGGGCTGCACAGCCTTAGCTGCCAGACTCATTTCTGCCCGGAATGCTGGATCTAAATGTTACAATGGAGGAGGATGTGGAAGATGAACGATAGGAGGTTTCCCGAAGGGTGACTAATAGTCAGTTCCTGCCCCCCCCCCCCACCCCCCCGCTCTGTTTCATTGGCAACACTTGTCGCTGTCTGACGCTTATCCTTTTGAGTCTTTTGACCCCATGCAGTGGCCCAGAAGTGACTGCAGCTCGAGGTTGCAGGACGGGATGTGTTCCAGGGACTGGGGGGATGAATCACAGGCAGAGAGGAGGATTTAGCCTGCGGGCAGGCGCTACTTTCCCCCTGCTCTGCCCCAGATAATGGCTTTTTCAGGGCTTCTGAGTGCCCAGTGATTCAGCTGAGATGCTCACCTCTCCCCCTGATGTGAGATGGGGAAGACAAGGGCCACTAGACTTCCCTTCAGAGAAGAGTTGTGTTGGGAAGGAATACCTGGACTTACACCAGACGGGGTGAAACGATGAGATTCTCTGAAGCCGTGGATGTGGGTATCATCTGTATGGAAGAAGTGATTTATGGGCCTCGTGGAAAAGTCTGATGCTCCAGGGAAACAGAAGCGGAAAAGGAGGCAGGGAAGGAGGTAAGGAAGTTGGAGAAATGACGTTGTGACCCTGCCTTGCGAAATACACTGGGGTTTTTAGCACCATCTGCACTTGTTCCAGGAGTGGGGGTGGTTTTATTTGGAAGCCATGGTAAGGGCTGAGTTCTGGGAGTGGCCCAGGAGCGGCCCATGTGGGTGGTAGGATGGATTCAGAAAGAAATCGCAAACACCATTGACAAGAGGGCTGAGAGCTGCTGGGAGGGCTCACCTGATCCTCTGAGGGGTGGGGCCAGGTGACTCAGATAGTCGCACTCTCCCATATAAGACAAGGTGTTAGTACCCTGTAGGGCCTAATTCAGGGGCTTCCCGGGTGGCTCAGTGGCAAAGAATCTGCCTACAATGCAGGGGAGGTGTGTGTTAGTTGCTCAGTCGTGTCCGATTGTATGCTACCCCATTGACTGTAGCCCACCAGGCTTCTCTGTCCATAGGATTCTCCAGGCAAGAATACTGGAGTGGGTTGCCATGCCCTCCTCCAGGGGATCTTCCCTACCCATGGATTGAACCCCAGTTTCCTCCATTGTAGGCGGACTCTTTACCATCTGAGCAACAGGGAAAGGGTGCAATGCAGGGGTTGCGGGTTCAGTCCCTGAGTTGACAAGATCCCCTAGAGGAGGGCATGGCAACCCACTCCAGTATTCTTGCCTGGAGAATCCCATGGACAGAGGAACCTGCCGTGCTACAGTCTATAGCGTCACGAAGAATCAGACACAGCTGAGCAACTGAGCACACACACAGCCTAATTCTATGCTGTACCTCTTAAATGGGCTATTTAGAAGCAAGCCCACATTTCCTACTTGGTGGGTAAGATAGTCAACTACCAGTCTTCAGAATGACACAGTTTGAAAATTCTGAGAGACAAACACATCAGTGAAGGGCTTTTAGACCACATTGTCTGCCAAATGCCTCATCTTATCCAGAGAGAAAAATGAAAATGTTTTCAAAGACCTACTGGTCACCAAGTCTATGCCCCGACCAGTAACGCTGAAGAAGCTGAACTTGAACGGTTCTATGAAGACCTACAAGACCTTTTAGAACTAACACCCAAAAAAGATGCCTTTTCATTATAGGGGACTGGAATGCAAAAGTAGGAAGTCAGGAAACACCTGGAGTAACAGGCAAATTTGGCTGTGGAGTACAGAATGAAGCAGGGCAAAGGCTAATAGAGTTTTGCCAAGAGAATGCACTGGTCATAGCAAACACCCTCTTCCAACAACACAAGAGAAGACTCTACACATGGACGTCACCAGATGGTCAATACTGAAATCAGATTGATTATATTCTTTGCAGCCAAAGATGGAGAAGCTCTATACAGTTAGCAAAAACAAGACCGGAAGCTGACTGTGGCTCAGCTCATGAACTCCTTATTGCCAAATTCAGACTTAAATTGAAGAAAGTAAGGAAAACCAGTAGACCATTCAGGTATGACCTAAATCAAATCCCTTATGATTATACAGTGGAGGTGACAAATAGATTTAAGGGGCTAGATCTGATAGAGTGTCTGATGAACTGTGGACAGAGGTTCGTGACACTGTACAGGAGACAGAGATCAAGACCATCCCCATGGAAAAGAAATGCAAAAAAGCACAATGGCTGTCTGAGGAGGCCTTACAAATAGCTGTCAAAAGAAGGGAAGCAAAAAGCAAAGGATGAAAGGAAAGATATTCCCATCTGAATGCCGAGTTGCAAAGAATAGCAAGGGGAGTTAAGAAAGCCTTCCTCAGCGGTCAATGCAAAGAAATAGAGGAAAACAACAGAATGGGAAAGACTAGAGATCTCTTTAAGAAAATTAGAGATACCAAGGGAACATTTCATGCAAAGATGGGCTCGATAAAGGACAGAAATGGTATGGACCTAACAGAAGCAGAAGATGTTAAGAAGAGGTGGCAAGAATACACAGAAGAACTGTACAAAAAAGATCTTCACGACCCAGATAATCACGATGGTGTGATCACTCACCTAGAGCCAGACATCCTGGAATGTGAAGTCAAGTGGGCCTTAGAAAGCATCACTACAAACAAAGCTAGTGGAGGTGATAGAATTCCAGTTGAGCTCTTTCAAATCCTCAAAAGTGATGCTGTGAAAGTGCTGCACTCAATATGCCAGCAAATTTGGAAAACTCCGCAGTGGCCACAGAACTGGAAAAGGTCAGTTTTCGTTCCAATCCCAAAGAAAGGCAATGCCAAAGAATGCTCAAACTACCACATAATTGCACTCATCTCACGTGCTAGTAAAGTAATGCTCAAAATTCTCCAAGCCAGGCTTCAGCAATACGTGCACCGTGAACTTCCAGATGTTCAAGCTGGTTTTAGAAAAGGCAGAGGAACCAGAGATCAAATTGCCAACATCTGCTGGATCATCGAAAAAGCAAGAGAGTTCCAGAAAAACATCTATTTTTGCTTTATTGACTATGCCAAAGCCTTTGACTGTGTGGATCACAAGAAACTGTGGGAAATTCTGAAAGAGATGGGAATACCAGACCGTCTGACCTGTCTCTTGAGAAACCTGTATGCAGGTCAGGAAGCAACAGTTAGAACTGGACATGGAACAACAGACTGGTTCCAAATAGGAAAAGGAGTACGTCAAGGCTGTATATTGTCACCCTGCTTATTTAACTTATATGCAGAGTACATCGTGAGAAATACTGGGCTGGAAGAAGCACAAGCTGGAATCAAGATTGCTGGGAGAAATATCAATAACCTCAGATATGCAGATGACACCACCCTTATGGCAGAAAGTGAAGAAGAACTAAAGAGCCTCTTGATGAAAGTGAAAGAGGAGAGTGAAAAAGTTGGCTTAAAGCTCAACGTTCAGAAAACTAAGATCATGGCATCTGGTCCCATCACTTCATGGGAAATAGAGGGGTAAACAGTGGAAACAGTGTCAGACTTTATTTTTCTGGGCTCCAAAAATCACTGCAGATGGTGATTGCAGCCATGAAATTAAAAGACGCTTACTCCTTGGAAGGAAGGTTATGACCAGCCTAGATAGCATATTGAAAAGCAGAGACATTACTTTGCCAGCAAAGGTCCGTCTAGTCAAGGCTATGGTTTTTCCAGTGGTCATGTATGGATGTGAGAGTTGGGCGGTGAAGAAAGCTGAGCGCCGCAGAATTGATGCTTTTGAGCTGTGGTGTTGGAGAAGATTCTTGAGAGTCCCTTGGACTGCAAGGAGATCCAACCAGTCCATCCTAAAGGAGATCAGTCCTGGGTGTTCACTGGAAGGACTAATGTTGAAGCTGAAACTCCAATACTTTGGCCACCTCATGCGAAGAGTTGACTCATTGGAAAAGACCCTGATGCTTGGAAGGATTGGGGGCAGGAGGAGAAGGGGACGACAGAGGATGAGATGGTTGGATGGCATCACCGACTCAATGGACATGGGTTTGGGTAAACTCCGGGAATTGGTGATGGACTGGGAGGCCTGGTGTGCTGCGATTCATGGGTCGCAAAGAGTCGGACATGACTGAGCGACTGAACTGACTGACTGGCCACCCTGCCAACCCTTCTGTCCCTGGTGCTTTGCTGAAGGACTCGAGATTGACTCATTTGGGCAGCTTCAAACTGTGAGTCTCTAACAAGAGTGACACCTGACCCATAGCAAAAAGTCAGCAGATTCATGTCATTTATAGGATCCAGAAAGAAATGGGCTCCAAGGGACTTCCCTGGTGGTCCAGTGGTTAAGAATCCACAGGTTAAGAACCCCTTCTAATGCAGGGAGTGATGGTTGATCCCTGGTCCAGGACCTAAGGCCCCATAAGCTACTGGACAACTAAGCCTGCGCTCCACAAGGAAGACCCAGAGCAGCCAAAATTTTAAAAAATGAGAAAAATATTAAAAATGGGCTTCAAGAGTTGTCTCTGGGGCTAATATCTGAGATGAAAAAAATCAAACACCTGCATTTGGAGAGGGGATGAGGGGTGTCCTGATGTATGTGTCAGTGTTCTCTACCACGAGAGTTGTTTGTTTAACGTTTTTCTTACACTGGGAGGAAATTTGTGTTTCATCCTCGGCAGGTGGGGTTGATCAAAGAAAATCAAAGTCACCTGGCCTTTCCAAAGGGCTCTTAATCAGGCTGCAGCACAGAACAGACGGATAGACCTTCAGAGTCCCTAATTTGCATCGATTGTCACTTTTTTGTTTAACATGTTCTTATTCCAAAACCCTTATTCTTTTCTCTCAAATATGTTTTGAGCTTTTGCTGAGTACCAAGTACTTTGCTCTCTTCATTGGATCCTCCCAACAGCCTATTTTATGGACATCAGTAAGAAGAACTGGCAATTTTTGAGCGTTTACAGGATGCCAGGCACAATGCTAAACATTTTACAGATGCCATCTCTTGCAACCATCACCATTTTTATCCACATTTTAAAGACGAGGAAACCCATCTAATGTGATCCATTAGAAGTCCAGTGTCCCTTTTATGAATCCCTAGGGCCAAGTGTGTTGGAATTTAGAATTTTTTTTGTATGCAGAGTATTTATCATATATTATGTAATGTCCCAGTGCAGCAGCAGCAGCACATAACAAAATACATCAATATTTATACAAAGAAACATTTAAACAGCCTCACTGAGAGGAATAAAGATTATAAATAGCCTCACATCAGTTAGGGCCTGGATGTCAATTGAATTATAAACAGGCTTTCAGTTTTCAGAGCTTGCTGGAGTCAGATGAGGGTCTGAGAAGCTGCTGCGTGTTTGGAGTTAGCCAGTTTTGTATGTCTCAAATCCCTACGTCACCCCCAGATTCCTGTTTTCTAATCACCATCCACACTTCTCTGGAAGGGACCAAAGCAGCAGAGCAGGGTGGCCACAGTCTCAGTCCAGAGATGTTTGTTTCCAAACCCTGGCCTTTCCTTGCACGCAATGCTCATGGTATTGACGTAGAAATCAAGTGGCTTTTCCTAGCAGCCAGGACGAGTTGCAAGCATTCCTCTGTATTTTGTAACTTTGCCATGGGTCCTGGGCTGTGTGTGCTGGCTCATGAGGTATTCACAGGGAAGAAGCTGAAACTGAGGTGTCCCTGTGGCCCAGCAGGTCTTATCTTCTCACGGTCTCTGGAACACCACCGGTCACCCTGAAAGCGGGAGGGTGAGTTATGACCTTGAATTCAGCCCTGGCTTTTCCATTTCCAAACAGAGCTCACTTTCTAAGCAAGAAATGTCATGGCTGGTAATCCCACACTTCCTCTTCTTTAGCTGGATTTAATAATAAAAGTGATGAAGGGACTATCCCTGGCAGTCCAGTGATTAAGACTCTGCTCTTCCAATGCAGGGGGTGGGTGCAGGTTCTATCATTAGTCAGGGAACTAAGATCCCACATACCACTTGGCGAGGCCAAAAAGTTGTTTAGAAAGTAGGGAGGAAAAAGAAAATAATAATAAAGGTGATGGAGCACAGGAGATCCAAGCCAGGAATCATTTCAAAACCCTCTTTGAAAAGAGTTAGAGAATAACCTGTCCCATGAAGGACCGTCTCGGTGCCTGCTTACTTTATTTCACACGCTCGCTAGGTGACAGCCTCCTCTGGCTCTTTGAGGGCACTCGGGCTTCAGGGTGGAATAAGAAGACATCCCTCCTGCTCTCAGGGAGCTCATAGGAACGATCAGAGGAGATGGAGCCAAATGTGGATGTTGCCATGTGAGCCGCCTCCCAAGGTGATATGTGCAGCAGCATGAACAGAGTGATGGGGGAGCGGGAGGAAAGAAAGGGGGCTACGCTGGTGGTCAGGGGTAGGGATTGATGTCTTGCCACTCACACGGTTCACTGGACCCAGGGTAGATAAGGCACAACCAGGGAAGCTGGAAGAAGACTCAAGGAGCCATAGCGACTGCAGACATGTTTATTCTCTCCCAGTAGCAGGTCTTCAAAGACTACTGATATACTAAGACAGACAAAAGTGGCCCATGGCCAAGTAGGTGCGAAGGCCCAGTGTTACCAAGGTCAGCAATATTGCTGTTTACGGAACACAATCTGTGAGGCCGTGAGAGAGTGGGACAGGAGAGCCTGACTGGCTCCATGTTGTCAGCCAATTTCTCCACAAGTGGTTTCACCAAAGCAATGACATTGGCTCCCAGATCTCTACTCTCACATTTTCTCCACCCGCTGGTCCTCTCCTTCTCACCCCCTTCTCTATCCTACCTTTGAGTATCAGCATCTTCAAGCTTCAGCCCAGGGCCCTCCTCCTTCCCTTTTATCTCTCTCCATTATCTCCTTGGTAATTGAATTTATTCTCCTTCACGTTAAATATTGTCCTTGGTCTATGGATTCTCCCCCAATTGCACGGCCTGCCCACATTTCTCTGATGAACTTCAGACTTGAATTCCGCTTGCCTATGAGTCTCCATTTCAGGTGTTCACACGCTCCTTGAAGTTCACTCATCCAAAAGGGAACTCATCATTATTTTCCTCCAAGCCTATTCCTCCTGCAACCAATCTGACTAAATGCTGCAACCTACCTGCTTAAGCAGAAACCTTGTTTCTTCCTTCATCCCTATCGACTAAATTACCACCAAATCCTATTAATTCTCTCTCCAAAGCATATTTTGAATGAAACCAACCATTGAACCAGCCCATTTCCTCTGTTTTTAAAAAGTTTATTTATTTAATTTTGGTTGCCCTGGGTCTTTGTTACTATGCAAGGGCTTTCTGTAGTTGTGGCGGGTAGGCTTCTCATTGCGATGGCTTCTTTTGTTGTGGATCATAGGCTCTGAGCATGTTGGGCTTCAGTAGTTGTAGCACATAGGCTCAGTAGTTGTGGCTTGAGGGCGTTAGAGCACAGGCACTGCTGTGTGTGGGATCTTCCCAGACTAGGGATCGAACCCTTGTCCCCTGCATTGGCAGGCAGATTCTTAACCACTTGACCACCAGGGAAGTCCCCAGCCCATCTCCTCTGTTGCAATTAGAATGGTCTAGCTTGTCGTTTTATCCGTTCCCCACACCCAGTGCCCAGATGGGTCTCTCTGGATGAAGATGGGTTGGGTGACTCTCCAGCTTCAGATGCTTTTGTGGGTCTCTGCCCTCTTTCCATGCCCTTCCAGCCTCTGACTGTCCCTGCCTGCCCTCTGACTGCCGGTCATCACCACCACCACCCCACCTCTTTCACTCAGGTGGGACAACTGTACTATTTTTTTCTTGTCCAGGTTTTTTGTTTTTGTTTTTCCCAAACACAGGAAGCTTTTTCTCTAGCCTGATATAGATGCTATTTCTCAAATATTCTCATCCCTTCTCATGGTACTTTTTTTTTCCATCCTATCTTCACCCTATGGGAAGCTTTAAAGTCATCTCCCCAGTGAGTCCTTCCCCAACCACCCAAATCAAAGTACTTCCCAAGCTGTAATTCTCTACCCAGCACCCCTTCCTCCTTTGATCACAATTTCATGCAGCAATTAAGAAATATTTATGTACCTACTGTGCGCCAGCTGTGTGAGTGTGGTAGGGAAAGGCCACCTGGGAAATGGTTGAATCCCAGTTGTAAAGGACCAGCATGTTTTCTCATCTGAACAAGAGAGCACATAGTTAGGATATCAGAGGCAGTAGAGCCATGGAATTGATGATTCCCCAAAGTCACATGCTATCAAGTCAGAGAAGGCCAGCATCCGTGGGAACCCTTAGCTCAACCCTCACTCTAGAAAAATGGTACAGATGAACTTGTTTGCAAATTAGAAATAGTCACAGATGTAGAGAACAAATTTAAGGTTATCAAGTGGGGGAGGGGTGAGATGGGATGAATTGAGAGATTGGGATTCACATATAGATACTACTATGTACTGAATAGATAACGAATGAGAACCTGTAACTAATGAGAACCTACTGTATAGCACAAGGAACTGTACTCATTGCTCTGTGGTGACCTAAATGGGAAGGAAATCTAAAAATGAGGGGACATGTGTATATGTGTAGCTGATTTACTTGACTGTACAGTGAAAACTAATACAACATTTTAGAGTAACTATACTCCAATAAAAATAAACAACCCCTCTCCCACGTCCACGGTGGACCTTGTGATCACTCAGGATACCTTCCCTCTGAGCCTCAAAGTGGCCTTAGCATCTTTCACAACTCAGGCTGCCCCATCAGTTCATTGAATTGGCTAATTTGCTGTTGCAGACCCATGCAGTTTAAGGTAGAACCTGCTCCTTGCATGCGTGTGTGCTGAGTTGCTTCAGTAGTATCCAACTCTTTGCGACCCTATGGACTATAGCCCACCAGGCACTTCTGTCCCTGGGATTCTCCAGGCAAGAGTACTGGAGTGGGTTGCCATGCCCTCCTTCAGGGGATCTTTCCCCACCCAGGGATCGAACTTGCATCTCCTGCATTGCAGGCGGATTCTTCACTGCTGAGCCACTGGGGAAGCCCATAAAATGCTCCTTAGCGCTTGTTAAATATTCATCACCTTTTCCTTTTAGAAAGAATAAGGGTAGAAACATTTCTTAAAAAAAAATCTTATCCCACTCTTGATATATTTAATCTATTTTTCCCCCTCTTCTTTTCTTTTCCCAGGAGAAAATAATGAATGTCAAAGGAAAAGTGATTCTGTCAATGCTGGTTATCTCAACTGTCATTGTTGTGTTTTGGGAATATATGCACAGGTAATTATGGAACATGATAAAGTGATGTTAATGAACATCTCCATCAGCCAAGTCACCAGGTTGAATTAAAATTAGGATTGCTTCCCTCCTGTTACCCTGAGCCCTAGACTTTAAAGACTGTCTTTAAAATCATTAGATCTTCAAGCACTTTCTAAGTAATTAGTTATCTTTCTTCCTGCCATGTTCCTAATATCTCAATTTTTATATACCTTTGCAGTTCTGGGCAGGCTAGAGCCAGAAACAGTAAGGTCCTATTAAGACCAAAATGTCATGTTAAATTATTTATATGACCAGATATGGAAATTACATTAAGAAATTTCAGACAGGAATTCCATGAGAAATTCACCCTGGTTTTTGCAGTCCTAAAATATTTGCAAAGTTCAAAGGAACAACTCAAAGTTGTTGACTTTTGCTGCAAAATACACTTTGAGTCGCTGGTGATTCATTTGTGCCTGGCTAAACTTTTGAGTGCTTTGTCTTTTTTTTTTTTAACTCTGGAAAACAAAATGAATGAAATATTTCTGAGTTTTCAAATTCATCAGTGAATTCACCTCAAATATTTGAGCTGCTTCTGTGTTTTGAGAAACTCTAATGCCTTGGAGTTTCCAGCTGGAGAGGCTTTTGACAGAAAGAAGTCTCCCTAGGCAGCTACAAAAATGCACAATGGTTTTGACTTTAAGAGGCATCAGTACAGTTCAGCCCTTCTTTCGAAAAGGCCACCTTACACCTAGAGGTGGATGAACCTAGAGCCTATTATACAAAGTGAAATAAGTCAGAAAGAGATAAACAAGTATTATGTATTAACGCATTCATGTGGAATCTAGAAAGATGGTACAGAGGAAACTATTTGCAGAGCAGCAAAGGAGGTGCAGACATACAGAACAGACTTGTGGACACAGTGAGGGAAGGAGAGGATGGGATGAATTGAGAGAACAGCATTGAAATATATATATTATCATATGTAAAACAGATAGCCAGTGGGAATTTGCTGGATGCCGCAGGGAGATCAAATCCAATGTTCTGTGACAATTTAGAGGAGTATGATGGGGAGGGTGGTGGGAGGGAGGTTCAAGAGGGAGGGGACATATGTATACCTGTGACTGATTCATGTTTATGTATGGCAGAAATCAACACAATATTGTTATTATCCTCCAACTAAAAATAAATAAATTCAAATAAATAAGGCCACCGTACAACTCTGGGCCAGGAGCACTGTCTTGTCACCATTGATATCTTCATGGTGGAGTGTCTTAGTAGCTTCCCAAGTTCAAGATGATGGCTTGGCTAAACATTAGAATGTCGCTTTCAATTCTTAAATTCTAAGATTTGATGAGCTGGCAGGACTGTCCTGGCTACTTATAAAGGGACTACACCTTCAGGTACAGCAGTGGAAGGAGGAATCTCTAGACTCTGGAGCTATTTTTCCCCAGGGTGACCTAACCATTTCTGGAGTATTATTGTTTCATTCTGAACAACTCATTTTAAAAGAAACAGGATAAGCTAGAGAGTGACCATGTTAAAGGGGTCTACAAACCAGGTCTTTTGAATTGAAGGAAACTGTGGGTACTCAGTCCGAAGAAAAGATGACTCAGTGTTGGATGCAGGGACCCTGAGTCTCCCTTTACTTGAGGGCTGAGGAAGTATCCTGGCTGGAGTCGGGAACTAGGGTGCCTGGGGCTGGTCCTGTGCCATGACTTACCTCCTCTGTGACTTTGGGCAAGTTACTTCACCACTCTGTTCCTTGGTTTTCAATAAGTTTCCCTGTTGTTTAAAATGGGCATAATAGTAGTACCTGCTTCATAAGGGTTGTTGGATTAAATAAGTTATTGTGTATAAAGCACTTAGGACAGTGCACTCAGTAAACGTTAGCTGCCATTACCATCACCATCATCACCACCATTCTCATCATCTGCTCAGAGGTAAGACAGGGGATTTTGGCAAATAAAAGAAAGAGCTCCAGCAGTTGGAAGAATCCAACAGAAGAGCGAGCGTCCTTTGGGGTCCTGCCCTGAGCTGAGATGCTTGTGTAGGTAACCTTGAGAGCATTTGAGCTCTGAATGCTTGATTGGATAACCTTGGCGTTTTGAATTGCAGCCAGAGTCACACTTCCAAATTTTGGGTACTTCACAAAATTAAAATATGGGAGCCAAAGGCCTGAATGTGCATATTGGCACTGCTCTCCCATAAAGAGGGTTATTTTGCTGTGCTGGGTGCACTCTCTCTACACAGTAACTAGAGCAGCTTCTGGCTGCTCTTCAGGGCCATAGTCTGGCACCCAGACTGAAGCCACATCATTCTTCAATGTGGGGAATCTATTTGAATGTCTGCAAGAGATTTAAAAGGCAGTGGATTCTTTGCCACCCTGAGAATTGGCCTTGTGATGGTGTGAGGTGAGCTGAGGGCACTAAACTTAGACAGGTGGGCAGCACTTTAGCTAAAAAGGATTTTAAAGTAACTCAATCAAACACATCAACTGATTAGTAAAGAGAGACTATTACTGATAGAGCATCCTGAAAGAATGTCATCCAGAACAGGGTTTGATTTGAGGTTGGATGAAAAAAAAAATCTTAGAATTTTAGAGATGCAAGAAACTTTAAATGTTTATGATAAAGTAATGATGGTGAGGGTGATTTTGATGATGGTACCTACTAGTTATAGAGTGTTTGCATGTGCCAGGAACTGCACTAGGCATTCCCTCCAGTTCTTAAAATGGTCCTGCAAGCTCAGTATTAGCCTACATAGTTTATGTATCTAGATGAAGAACAATGAGTCTCCACAGTGTTAAACGTGAATGTTCAAGGTCACATTTTCAGGAGGATTTAGGTCTGAGGCTGTCTGAATATGGCTTGTTCTGTGACCTACGATACAACCCTTCCTTCAGTTGAGGGTTCCTATTTTTTAAGTGACAAAATGGAGACCAAATAGGTGAAATGACTTAGCAGTGAATTTATGTTCAAGTTCTAATTGGAACTCAGATCTGATTCATTGTCCAGGGCTCCTTCTTGAGCTGGCTGTTCATGCCAAGTGCTGTGAGGGATACAGTGTGAGCCACAGGGAATTCCTACCCTCAGGAGGTTAAACTCTAGGTGGAGCAAGCAGATGTATACATCAATATCAACAATGCAAAGCGAAGGAAGGATATCAAAGTGAGAGAAAAGGAACCGTGAGAGTTCAAGGAGGCAAAGATTATGTTTGACTTACAGAGCGATCTGTTTTTTTGAGGGGAGAGGCATTCATTTGCAAATATTTATTGAGCAGCTACTATGTGCCAGTCGATATACTCAGATTGTACCAGGGAAGCTACAGGAGAGGGGGCATTTGAATTGTGCCTTGAAGGATGAATATGTGTTAAATGTCATGCTATGCAAGGTGGGTGTTGCTGGGACCTGAATTGTCACAGGCCTCTGGGAGGGGAGGGTGAAAAGGGCAAGGTGGCAAATTTAAAAGGTGGAGCAAGATGGCAAGTCTGACTCTACAAATGGATGTCCTGAGCGCCTGGTGAGGGTCTGAGTGCTAGGTTGCAGAGGGCCCTCCCCTTCCTCTTTCCCCTCTTCCTAACCCCCTTTTGTCAGGTCTGGAGTCAGATTCCCCAGGTTCAAGTACTGTTTCTTCTAGCAATCCAATCTTAGACAAAACTGCTTAATGCCTAGGTGCCTCTGAGGAAGCATAGAACCTCCTTCATTGATTGTTGTGAGGATTTAATGAGCTAATGCATGTCGATTGCTTAGAACAGTCCCCAGCCGAGTATTCGCTGTTATGAATCTTGTCAGATCAATAAACAGATTTAGAAACAAGAGATATTAGAACTTGGTCCGCAAGTGTTGAGCTTAGAGGGGTAACCATAGGTGGAAAGAAGGCATGCATTTCACTCTGGTCAAGAGACACGGACCCCCAGCAGGGACAGAAGCAGAGTCTGAAACAAGTATTAGTTGTTTGTATTTTTTCCGGTGATGAGGGCAGCTAGGGCCAGACAGGTACGGAGCCAGGGCAGGCGCCTAAGCCCAGGCCCAGAACTCTTCCTACCAGGCTCTATCCCTTTTACTCACAGGGAGAAGGAAGCAAGAAAGATTTAACCATTGGGCACAGCTTCCGTGCACAGAAGGGTGGAAGAATCCAGCACAAGTCCTATCCCTTTGCCCCCAAGGTATCTCTCAAGTCAGTGCACTCTGATCTCTCCATCTCTTTGGCTGCCTTGACCTGGGCCTGGACTACCGCCAATACCTCCTGATTAGTCATCCCGTTTACTCTCATACTGCCTACAGAGAAGACCCTGTCCCTCTCCTGCCTAAAACTCTTCAAGGGCAAAATCCACAGCAGGCCACAGCAAGGGGACCGCCGGTTACTTCTCCGTTTATTTCCTTGCACATTTAAATGCCTCCTTCCTTTTTCAGGGCCTTTGCAGGTATACTTTTGGTCTCCAAGAGACACTCTTTCTAATTTCTCTTCCCCTGGACTTCTATTCATCCTTCAGAACTCAGCCAAAACATTATCCCCTCCTCTGGGAAGCCTTCCAGGTCTTCCTGTGAAGTGCTCCTAGTTACTTATGCTTTTTAACAGCCCTTTTTGGAGTTTGAAGTCCTGTAGCTGTGTGATATAGGGTCTGCCCTCCTCAATAGCTTGTCTGTATCACAAGGATACATAGGGACTCTGTCTGTCTCAGCCAGCACTGTATCCCCAGCGCTAGGCATGTGGTACATGCTCAGCAAGTATTTGTGGAATGGAGGGAGGTGGTCTGCTAGAGGAGTCAGATAGTCACTGGTCTAGTCTTGTAGATGCCTTCAGATGGTTTCACTGCCTTTGTTAGCTTCAGAAATGCCCTTTGAGGCTGCTCCCCCTTTGAAGAGGCTCTGAGGTGGTGGGGTGCCGGCTCTGCAGTCATTGGTTTTTTGGGGGAAGATAAGTCCTGGGCAAGGGACGGTTGGGCCATGGTGTTACCCACCAGGAGGCAAGAGAGGAGCCATCTGGGGAGCCTCTCTCCCTCCGTGAAGGCACCGTGGACAATGGAGAGCTGCCATCTTTTATTTATTTATTTTTTTAAACTAAGATTTGAGATTCTCCAGAGATCTTCTGACCACTCCTTGTTCTGGGTAATCCAGAAGTGATCAAAGTCGCTTGGTGTCATTGGTTTTATCTCAAAGGAAGGTAGAAACCTCGTTCTTGTTCAGTTGCTCAGTCGTGTCTGACTCTTTGCAATTCCATGGACTGCAGCACATCAGGCTTCCCTATCACTATCTCCCAGAGTTTGCTCAAACTCATGTCCATTGACTCGGTGATGCCATCCAACCATCTCATCCTCTGTTGTCCCCTTCTCCTCCTGCCTTCAATCTTTCCCAGCATCAGGGTCTTTTCCAATGAGTCAGTTCTTTGCATCAGGTGGCCAAAGTATTGGAGTATTGGAGCTTCAGTTTCAGCATCAGTCCTTCCAATGAATATTCAGGACTGATTTCCTTTAGGATGGACTGGTTGGATCTCCTTGCAGTCCAAGGGACTCTCAAGAGCCTTCTCCAACACCACAGTTCAAAAGCATCAATTCTTTGGCTCTCAGCATTCTTTATGGTCCAAGTCTCACATCCATACATGACTACTGGAAAAACCATAGCTTTGACTAGATGGACCTTTGTTGGCAAAGTAATGTCTCTGCTTTTTTAATACACTGTCTAGGTTTGTCATACCTTTTCTTCCAAGGAGTAAGCTGTGGTCACCATCTGCGGTGGTTTTGGAGCCCAAGAAAATGAAGTCTGTCACTATTTCCATTGTTTCCCCATCTATTTGCCACGAAGTAATGGGATTGGATGCCATGACCTTATTGTTTTGAATGTTGAGTTTTAAGCCAGCTTTTTCACTCTCCTCCTTCACCTTCATCAAGAGGTTCTTTAGTTCCTCTTCACTTTCTGCCATAAGGGTTGTGTCACCTGCATATCTGAGGTTATTGATATTTCCCCCGGCAGTCTTGATTCCAGCTTGTGCTTCATCCAGCCCAGCATTTCTCATGATGTGCTCTGCATTTAAGTTAAATAAGCAGGGTGACAAAATACAGTCTTGCCATACTCCTTTACCAGTTTTGAGCCAGTCCACTGTTGCATGTCTGGTTCTAACTGTTGCTTCTTGACCTGCATACAGATTTCTCAGGAGGCAGGTCAGGTGGTCTGGTATTTGCATCTCTTTCAGAATTTTCCACACTTTGTTGTGATCCACAGTCAAAGGCTTTAGTGTAGTCAGTGAAGCAGAAGTAGCTGTTTTTCTGGAATTCTCTTGCTTTTGTCTATGATCCAACAGATGTTGGCAATTTGATCTCTGATTCCTCTGCCTTTTCTAAATCCAGCTTGACATCTGGAAGTTCTCAGTTCACGTACTGTTGAAGCCTAGCTTGGAGAAATTTTCAGCATTACTTTGCTAGCATGTGAAATGAATGGAAACCTGGGAGTAGCCAAAACCCAAGCTCTCAATTTGGCCCGGGGCTTCAGTGATAATGGCTGCAAAATAGCTTTTCGGAATTAAAAGTAATATGATACATTTTTATTTCTCATTTGCTTTTAGCCCAGAAGGCTCTTTGTTCTGGATAAACCCATCAAGGTAAGTGCTTTTAATTCTAGGTATCTATGGGATTCTCCCCCATGTGCCCCTACAGTCCATTCTTAACGTGGCAGGTGGTGACACTACTCTGGTCACAGGTGGAGGGGAAGGGTCTCAGGAGTCTGGACTGTATTCCTCCAGTCCCTTAGTCTTGCCTCTCTAGAGCCATGACTCATGTTTTGTCCTTGCTTTTCATCAAGTATCTATCTCTTCAAGTAGTCTTGTTTGGAGAACATTCCTGCCTTGCTTATAAAAAAAATCAGGGTAGATATTGTCCATTATGCTACCCACCACATGTTGTATAAAGACCCTTGCAAGAAATTTCATTGAGATAAAAGATCAGGAAAAAATTTTGGGTCTCCTGATGAACTAGTGTGTGGTGTAGTAGTATTGTTACTATTGGTCGCGAGGACTCTACAAGCCTTCATTTTTCAATCTTTGGCTTGGTTGCCAGGAAGCTCAGAGCAAAGTGTTATGTTCAATTGCTTGTACTTTCCTTGACCTTCATTTTTGATATAATTTCTCCCCTGGTATTAAATCTTGGCTTTTATGCTTACATGTCATATGACCTTGGAAATTTGCTCAAACCCACTCTACCAGTATCTCAGTCACAAAAATAAAGGTAAAACTTTTATTCTCCCAGAGCGGCTCAGATGACCAAGGTCATGTGAACATACCTACTGAGTGACTAAAATGTTTGTTTCCTCTTGCTTCATTTTTATTCTTGTATTTTTCCCCTATTTATTATAACCAAATAATCAAAACACTTGAAGCACTTCCTGAAGAGATGGGCTTTAAAACATGTTTCTTTTTTATTATGCTGTTCATACCTCACCACCTTATTTGTCCAACTGAAGGGTATTGTTTCCTGGCTTCCCCTTCTTTTCCCTCTTCTAGAAGGTCCTCGCCCTGGAGAGGCTCTCACAGGGAGTGTGGACACGTCAGGATATGCGTAGTGAAAGTGGCTTCTAGTTACAGTTGGTTGAGCTTCTTTCTGGTTTACAGACCCTCGGATTTCCTGCGTCTGTCACTGCTGACCTTTGTAGCAACTCAGATTCTCCTCATTTAGCCAAAGAGATCATTCTTGGAAATGTGAACCGTTCTGTTTAAAGACTACAACTTGCTACAGTAATTTTCATCTTAGAAAGCTCTTTTGTGTATGCTACTTATATTTAGGCTTCAAAGCCACGCTCATGGTAGGTTTCTTATTGTTGTTATTATTATCTCTGACTTTTCAGAGGAGAAAATTGAAGATTCAGAGAGGGAACATATCCTCTCACAGTCACCCAGCTAGTAAGCGGCAGACCCAGGATTCAGATTTATGGATTAGTACCCCCACCCCCACTTTGTCATTCCGTTTTTCTCCTCCGCTCCCTGTGAGGGATCCCTGGATGAGCTGAGTGCCAGGGGCTGCCCCCTGGAGGGGAGATCTAGGCTGTGCCAGGTGCATCCTCTCCCGTTCAGCTACAGCAGTGTCACTTGTGTTCATTTTAAAAATGAGCGATTTTTAAACAAAATTTTAAGTGACATACCATAAAAAGAGTTTGGAAACCCCCCAGTGTGGCACTGCCTCATTTTCTAAAAATGTTTATCATCTTTCTCATTTCTTAGAAACCCAGAAGTTGGTGGCAGCAGCATTCAGAAGGGCTGGTGGTTTCCGAGATGGTTTAACAATGGGTAAGGCGGTCGCATAGTGATCTGTTTATCCACCCAATGCTACAGAGTCCAGATAGAATGGTTTCACAGCCATGACCTCAGTCATTTGTATTTCTGGCTTGTTGGAATCACACAAGGCCTCTATTTCATGGTTGGGACTGGGCCATTAAGTTTGGCGGTCATGTTTTTATTTTTTCCCCATTTAACTTGAGGGTGAGTGAAGTTCAGGCTAAGTTGGGATTGCAGGAAAGGCTATCATATACTAAAATGTTTTTATGAGGACTGTTTTATTAGTTTTCCCTCCTCTTGAAATAACCTGATGGTTGTTGGCTCATTAAATTGCTAACTGTGCTGACCTGGAAGGATAATAAGCAAGCTGAGTACCGCACCATTTCAACAGAAGTACGTCTTCACGAATAAACGTTTAGTATCATGAACCTTTGTCCAGACACTCACTCGGTGCACTTGCTCTCTGCCTTGGAACCCATTTTTATAAGGTCCTCAGCCACCATCCTGATACCATAGGTCATCCTCCTTGCCTTCCTCAGCTTATTTTTCCCTTTGTATATGTGACCCGCAGTTACCACGAAGAAGATGAAGACATAGACGAAGAAAAGGAACAAAGAAAGCAAGACGAAAGCAAGCTTAAGCTATCGGACTGGTTCAACCCATTGTAAGAAAAGAAGTGTTGCCCTGTTTCCAGTAAATCCATAGCTCAGCATAAAGGGGTGGGGGCTATGGAGGCAACAGTGCCATGGAGAACAGCCCTGACTAGGGGGACAGAGACTTAGCATCTATTACACCTTTACACCAGATTAGATGAGAAACTTGAGAGTCTGGTTGTCTTGACTTATTTGTTTGAGCAATAACTACAGTGATTCTGACAGCAGTCAGCCAATGGCAGCAGAAGAATCGCAAAATACTGGGGCTGGAAGGGGGTCTCATAGGCCACAGGGTACTATGGAAAGCTACAAAGCTAGAGTCAGAGCAAGAAAATTCTGAGATTCAGTTAACTCATCTGTAAAATGGCAGTGATGTTACAGAAGCTTGTAGGGCCATACGTGCATTCTTTAAGCAAGCATACGACAAATGTTTATCAAACACCCATGATATGCTAGCTGGTGTTTTACAAACTACTGGTCACTACCCATTAATGTGTTCAGAAACTAGCTGAATGGGTTAAAAGCAGCCTTTTAAAAATTGAAATCAATAGAAAATCAGAGGGCATCACCTGAGGAAGGATAGGTATTTTTAAGTGGATTTTTGCCTCTCTATATATGTGTATGTGCATGTGTTTGTGACATGAGATGTATTTCTTACTGTGAATCATGGTCAAAAATTCTGTACTAGACATTGTGTTAGGTATAGGGGACAGGAAAAATCAATCAGCATGGTTATATTCAAGAAGTTCATGGTCCTGTAGGGGCTCTAGATGTGTAACTAGTGTTTGCCAAGATTGATTAAGGAGCTGTGAGCAACCTGATTTAGAAGGATGTGGTTTGGGGAGTACGGAGGTGGGAACTGTCCAGGATGACCGTGAGTCCTGAGAGGCCAGTGGGTGGTGGTGCCATTGACCAGAAAAGGGTCTAGGAGTGGTGAAGGGGAGGGGCGATGAGCTCAACTAGGGATGTGTATGGATTCAGGAACTTGGGGGCAACTGGACAGAGATTCATAGGGTGCCTATCTTAGTCTTCAGGCTGCTGTAACAAAATAACATAGACTGGATGGCTTATAAACAACAAATATGTATTTCCTAAAGTTCTGGAGGCTGGGGAGTCCAAGATCAAGGCCCCAGACGGAGTGGTGTCTGATGAGGACCCACTTCCTAGTGTATTCATGACGGTGTTCTCACCATGTTCTCACGTGGTAGAAGGGGAGAGGGAGCTCTCTGGGGTGTCTTTTCTAAGGGCACTAATCCCATTCATGAGGGCTCCACCCTCATGACCCAATCCTCTCCCTAAGGCTCCACCCCTTAGGTTTCAACACATGAATTTGGGAGGGACACCATAGTCTGTAGCAGTGCCCCTAAGTGTGGCAGAAGATAGGTGGTGGAGATGTAGGAAGAGGAGCCTTCAGAGTACAGGTGTCAATGGGATCTGTAGGCCTGGATGAGGCACTAGGCTGATGTCTGACATCAGCATTTAAAGGGCCAGTGGAAGAAGAGAAGTCTGAAAAGGAGCAGGAGCGGCCGTAGATGTAGGAGGAGGTCAGGGGAGAATAGCAGCTATTACAGCCTGAGGGGTCTTGGTTCTGCAAAGACTGAATGTGTTCTGGCAAGTTCTCTTATTTTGGGACAAAAGATCCATGCCAGTGTGAAAGGATGGGAATTTTGCTCCCCTCCCGCCCAAGGTATCATTTAAGAAGCTGGACAACAGGGTAGCCATCTATGGGGTGCTAAACCATTCCTGGAAATGTAAGAATATGGAAGCACTATGGTTTGATAAGCCCCTTAGGTATATGTGTGTGTGTGTGTGTGTGAGGGGGGTGAGAGCCCCCCAGTGGCCAGCTAGATGAGCTTAGTGATATCGTCGCCAAGCTTACTTCAAAGGAAGGTGGCACAATCTCACTGTAACACTTCTGCTTTGCTGAGTGGGACCTGGAGGCGGGGGCCGGGGCTGGATTACTCCGGTCAGAGAAGAGAAACAGATCACATCCAGCAGCTGTCACTCTCTCCATTGTCCTCCAAATGAATGGCAATCAGATATTTAAAGAATATTGATTTGTAGTGACACCAAATCGAAGCCTTCTCAGGGCACTAAAGTACATTTCTTGCATAAATGAATGAAAGACGAACAACTGAATTCACAGACAGACATATTTATAGAAATGTATCCTTTTCTGTAAACTACCAGAAGCATGTTAAGTATATTGTAGATACATTTTTATATCAATATCTCTTAGCCTCATATCATCACATTCTGTTAATTTTCATCCTACTTTCTCAGTCTCCTTGATGGGGCCCTTCCCTCTTCCCAGGCCTCAAATATTAGCTTCTGGAGGTTGAGTCCGGTATCCTCCTCTCTTTTCTTTATACCCTCTTCCAGTGTGCTCTCATCCATTTCCATGGCATTAGATACCATCCATGGGAGAATGACTCCCATATTTACATCTTAAGTCCAAAGGTCTTCTCTGAGCCCCCGCTTATGTCTAACTGTCTGTGTGTCTCACAGAGTTCTTGATTCACCCACCCCCGTTCTTCGCATTCCTATTTAAGTCAGAGTCCAGGAGACCTCTCCAGTTCACCCTTCACTCTTTCCTTCATCCATCCCACAGTCTAGTCCATTAGTGTGTTCTGTTAATTCTTTCTTCAAAATTCTTCCTGCATCATCTCCTTCTTGCCACCCCACAGCTCTTGTCTTTGTCCTGCTGCCTGGAAGGAGTCCAGTAAAGAGCATGCTGTAGGCATGTTACATCTTTCGTGAACTGCTGCCTGATTCATAGAATTTTAATACTTCCTCTGCCCAGCCCTTGGGGACCACAGTGTTCCCATTAATAAGTATATGCACATGCTCAGTCATGTCTCTTTGTGGCCCCATGGACTATAGCCTGCCAGGCTCTTCTGTGCATGGACTTTTCCAGGCAAGAATGTTGGAATGGGTTGCCATTTTGTACTCCAGGGGGTCTTCCCATCCCAGGGATCTAATCTGCATTTCCTGCATTGCAGGCAGATTCTTTACCAACTATGCCACCGGTAGGTGTATGTTTGGGTTATGGAGGCCCTTCTACGTTTGGCCTGTACTTGGGGAACCCAACAAGCAGAAGTAACACAGCAGGTACGCTGCTTGGAAGGAAGGCATTTGGGCAGTTTTCTGTCTTTCCTGGTACTTTTTCCTCCTTTTAGAGCCCCATCTTGGTGACCTTGGACATCTTGTGGTCTTACACATGTGTAGCTTGCCTGCTGTCACTTCTTTTTTTTTTTCTTCCAGAGTGGGGTGGGAGAGGTTCATCCAGGAAGCTGATCTCAACCATCCTCCCACCCCCTTGTCCCCCCCTCAGCCTGCCTTTTCAGCCTGTCATCTGGCTTCCTAGTCAGGGTCACTGACGTGTGGGAATTTCCAGTGGAATTTAATAATTAACAGCTGGGAAATAGAAAATTTTAATTTTTAATGAAACATTAATTTTTAATATTACTACATGTTTTTTTTTTTTGGTTGTTTTTTTCCTTGCTCAGAGGACTCTTCCCCATCAAGTAACCAAACTGGACATTGGTGTCCTGACTCAGTCCTTTCCAGAAGGAGTAGAACTGAGTGGTCGTGCGGTGGAAGAGTGGCAGGTGGCAGGCTGGCCACCTGTCAGGACTCTGAGACCCTCGAGGGGTAGGCAGGTCTCATTCCACTGATCTCAGAGCTCAGCACGGGGCCTGACAGGGAGCAGGGACTTAGCAGAAGTGCCTGGAGGAGTTTAGTGCCTTGGTCTGACCCCTCCTGTTGATTAAGTGGTAGTTCCCTCCTACTCTCCAACCCCCTACTTGATTTGTGAAATGAGGGAGATGACGGCACCTGCTCTAGAAGGTAGTTGTGAGGTTCAGTGAAAGAATGAAAGCCAAGGATTGAGTCTCAATGCCTGGAAGTGTTAAATAAGAATACCATCCTTTCCTCCTTTTCCTCCTCCCCTTTCTCTTCCCTTTCTTAAAAATATTGCCTTCTCAACAAATGATCAACTCATGCGCAGCTGCGTGGCTTAGCTAATGGGTTGGGTCTGAACGGCTAAGAGATCCCTGACAGGCTCCACTGAGAACTGCAGTGGGTGAGATGACAATACACGAGAGGGTTTACATTCAGAGATAGTGGTTACAGAATGATGAGCCTGTGTGTGTGTGTGTGTGTGTGTGTGTGTGTGTGTGTGTGTTTCTGGTTTGAAATCTAGTCATTCCACAAAGCTGGGGGTTTTATGTGACTAAAAGCATCCCGTAAGCTTCTAAAAACAAAATACAAAAGCTCATTTCTCATCTGTGCTGATAAAAATGCTGAAATATCTAAGTTGAGTGGAAATGATGACAAACCTGGTATTTAACCCCAGTTCGTCAGCCTAGCAAGTAAATTTCCAACACCGTAAGCAGTAGATGCAGTGGTTCGGAGCATGGACTTACCGAGTCAGACTCTCTGGGTTCAGATTCCAGCCGGGCTCCTTAGCTGCTGTGTGACCTCCAACAAGTTATTTAACTGCTCTGTGCAGTTTCCGCTTTGATAAAACGGGAATCAAAATAGCAGCTTCCTCTGAAGGGTGAAGCCCTGGGTACTGTGGCTTGTTCCATAGGAAGTATCCAGGGTATGTTAGTTACCCCCATCAGCTGTTTGGCCTTGGACAAGTCAGCAAGCTTTTCTGAGCCTTGGTTTTCTTATCTGTACGAAGAACATAATACATGACAGGGCTTTTGCAAGGACTACCTGAGAAAGTGTGTGTGTGTGTGAAAGTGTCTTGTGCAGGTTGGTGCAGAGTCCAAAATAGCTGCTTTCATGATTGAAGGGAAACCGAGAGCAGGTGTCCAGGGCAGCCATGCCGCTGACGTACCCGGGTGTGAGGAGAGAGCTGGGCTGTGGGGTTTGAGACAAGAGCCGGTGGGGAGGGCCAGCCCGGCAGTGTCCCTCCCCGTCTCTGGAGGAGGCTCCTTGTGTGTGGAGGAGGGAAACAGGCCTGCCGCAGGGCACCGGGAGGGCGTGGGAGGGCCTGGTTGGTTCTAGAACAGGAGGACTGCAGAGCTTGGTGACGGAAGGACAGCAGGTGTGAACGAGGATCTGTTGGGGGCTGGGGTGAGGAGGGGGTGACCTGACCTTGCCCAGCCTCCCTGGAAAAACTCAGCTTCACAACCATGGTGGAAGGGCAGTGTTGTGAAAACCCATGCTCCACCCATGTGTGAGGGAGAGAGGAAGTTCTCAGTGGGCCGATCTATTTGCCAGCGTCTCCTCGATAGCCTCACCAAGGCCACCCGCACACAGTCAGCAGGGGCCCGATGGGCCACGAAGACTTTGCCTCAGTCACTGGCCCTCTCTCCGCAGTGGCGGAAGTGCAAGCACACGGCAGGGCCCTTGTGTGACAGGCGTTACTCTAAATGACCGTGTTTCAGTCTCCACTTCCCACCAGGGAAGGGCAGTCACTTGCAAACACAGATGGGGCTGGAGCTGAGTCCCCACGCCATTCCTGCCTTAGCCTGGGCCCCAGCCGCTGCTCAGCCTTTCTGCATTTACTCTTTACAGTTCGTTGGTTTGTCTTTGCTCTTACATTGCTTCCTGTGTTTGTGTTGGCTGTGCCAAGTCCCTTTCAAGTGTGCTGAGTGCACAGAACACCCCCCTCCCCCACCCCCAGCTTTGTAAAGAGGAAACGTGATCTGAGAGAGGGGACAGCCAGGGTCCGTGTGTTTCATCCCTGGCCACTGTGAGCCTGTGGGATCCTTTCTTAGTGACTGTCTGCTCCTTGTATGTCAAATGAACGATAACACCAGAAACCTCTTAGTCCTATACCCAGGTTACAACCAGAAATTCCTTTCTGGCAAAAGGCAGATTGAAACAGCTTCTTCCTCTTTCAGCTGTAATGTCACTCTCTTGGCCCCCTGCATCAAGCATCAGGGCTTTCCCTGGGTCAGATGGCACCCATTGGGATGAATAACATCTAAAGATGCTGCTGGCAGCTTAGGAAGGGGCTGGGAGATGGAGTTGGGATAGAGAAGGAAGATGAGGATAGGGAAAGCAGGAAAGGGGGACAGAGGGCATGAGCTGTACAGGTAAGACCCCCCGAGGACCCCCGCTAAGGCAGCCCCCAGGCGCCTGGGCCAGAGTCTCCTGTCCCTCACCCAGAAGATGCTGCAGATGTCACACCATCAGCTGACTGTTCGGGGTTAAACTCCCATCAGGATTCAAGGACAGTCACCACCAGCCATGGTTGACCCGTTTTCCGTCAGATGTCCCTGCCCCACCTTAGCAAGGCCATCCTGACTCATGGGCTCTGTTTTGTCACCAGTAAACGCCCAGAGGTTGTGACCATGACAAACTGGAAGGCGCCTGTGGTGTGGGAAGGCACTTACAACAGAGCCATCCTGGATGATTATTACGCCAAGCAGAAAATTACCGTCGGCCTGACGGTTTTCGCTGTCGGAAGGTAGGTGTTGCTAATAAAAGTGACCTTGACTTTTCCTTTGTCCCACTGTCAGAAGGTTGGTGAGGGGCTCCCTGGGCTCACGGAGGCTGTTCATGGACGTGTCTGAATCATTAGACAGGAGAATGGAGTAATAGGACTGTTTCAGGCTCCTTTTTGCTGAGGCCCCGAGAGGCTGAGAACAAGACAGTGGTTGGGGGGTGGACAGCTTCCCACCTGAGCGAGGCCTTGGTTGTAGGTTAGAGTGTCTGCCACACTCACTGAGCCTGGAGTTTTCAGCACACCCAGAGCCGCCTCCACCCTGACCTCCATGGCCCTCTCTGGGAATTCCAAAAATGCCAGCTATTAGACAGCCCGAACGTGGGTCATTGTTTCTCCCACGTGCTCAAGACCCCAGACTGAGAACCAAGGACAGAAGTGACTAAGCGCAGAGCTTCCCCACGTCAGCCTGGCTGACCACTCCTCCCTGGCTTCCTCAGCTGCTTCTGCCCTACTCCTCCTAGAGGCTTTGGCCCCCGGAGATCTGGCCGGCCAGAACTTCCTCTTCCAGAGATTGGATGGGTTCCTGTTTCTGCTTCCATTTCCTTGTTTAGAACAACATTTCTCCCCACGCTGCAATCATTTTTACTTACGAGTCAGAGCTGTGATATTAGTTTAAAATATAACCCATTTTGTCCTTTTGGAGAATTTTTTTTTTTCTTTATCAAAACCAAAGCAAAAATTCACTTTTCCTGTTAGCCTTCTCCCTGCAACCCTCCTCCATGGGCCTTCCCATCTGTATCTTTTCCGAGAGCCACATGGAAAGTTGACCTCTTGCTTGTAAAAAGAGTGGTGAAGGCCCAGGTTGTTCTGAGTGAGGATCTGTGCATCTTCACTCCCAAGACCGTCCCCAACCCAGAAGCCGTCGCCCTCACCGTACTGGTCAAGTCCTGATGTCACCACGTGTGCTGATCCCAGGGGCACTGATGTCACCACGTGTGCTGATCCCAGGGGCATCTCTGATGGAGAAGGGTGACTCTGGAGTTTTGACATTTTTACTGGAAGAATCTGTACTGTTATGAGTCTGGAGCAGATGCTTAGCCCACCTCCTCCTTTGGTATGAGAGGGGACAAGCCAGCCACACTGCAGACTGATTTACTCCTGATGTTTCCACAAAGAACAGAATGTGGCCTGCGGCTCCACAATGGCTTCAGCCTTGTATTCGCAACTTCACAGAACTAAACAGTAAATTGTACACCCTGGTGAAAACCCTGAGCTCTCCTCTTGGAGGCAGGAGGGGACTGCTTGTACTCTGCAGCAATAAATCCTCCCAAGAGTGGATTTGGACTTTTAGGAGGTGTGATGTTTGGTTTGTTTTCAAGTAACAATGCCCGGAGCCAATTGCAATGCTTTCATCTCTAAATAATGTTAAACCTCACAAGGACCCCCTCCCCTCCCCCTAGGATTGTCTCCCAAGCTTCAGGGCACAATAGATTTTTTTCAGAGCCATGGCAAAGTCCCTCTATATTGCTCAGATATATTCTCTCCATTTAAAGAATCAATACTATAAACCCCAGGGTTTTTCCAGGGACCAATATTAAAACCACAGTTTATTTTTGTAGAAACGAACAGGAATCCAAACTGCAACTAAGGAGCAAAAACAAATGCCAGTTATTATTACTCACAAAATTTCATAACTGGCTGTGAGTGTGATCAGCAAATTAAATTTAATCCACATTCGCTGAGCGTAAGTCTGGGGGTGGTGCAAGTTGTGTTAAGCCAACTCCTTATTTCCTTCTCTATCATCCGCATGGTGTCACATGATAATGTGTAGTTTGGCTTACAAAAGACATGAACATGTTTTTTGAATGAATAAGTAAATAGCTAAAACCACATCTATTAGAAGGACGTAAGTCCAAAACACTGACAACACAAACTGCTGGCGAAAATATGGAGCAAGAAGAACTCTGATTCACTGCTGGCGAGAATGCAAAACGGTTCAGCCGCTTTGGAAGACAGTTCGGCAGATACTTGTAAAGCTAAACATATTCTTATCACACAGTCTAGCAATTGCACTCCTTGGTGTTTACCAAAAAAAGCTGAAACTTTATATCCACACAACAACTTGCATACAGATGTTTATAGCAGCTTCATTCATAGTTTCTAAAACTTAGAAGAAACTAAGATGTCCTTTAGTAGGTGAATGGATTAATAAACTGTGGCACATCTAGGTGGTAGAATATATTATCAGTGCAAAAACCCACAAAATCTAGCAAGCCATAGAAGAGATAGAGGAACCTTAAATGCATATTACTAAGTAAAAGAAACCAATCTGAAATGACTACCTACTGTCAGATTCCAACCTTGTAACATTCTGGAAAAGGCAAAACTATGGAGACAGTAAAAAGATCAGTAGTTGCCACAAGGCGGCAAAGGGGAATGGATGAATAGGCAGAACACAGAATTTTTAGGGCAGTGAAAATACTCTGTATGATATCATACATAGTGAAAAATACTTGTCATTATATGTTTGTCGAAACCCATAGAATATACACAACCAAGAGTGAACTTTAATGTCAATGGTGGACTTGGTGTGATAATGATGTGTCAGTCTGGGTTCATGAACTCCAGTGGGTGCTGGACACTGATAGTAGGGGAAGTTGTGGGAAGGAGTAGGGAACGTGCGGGTATATGAGAACTCTGCAATTTCAGCTCCATGTTGCTGTAAGCCTAAAAATGTTCTAATAATTAAAATCTATTAGAAAAGGAAATGAGATAGTTAAAATAAGTTTAAATCAGAGGTTGTTTGCTCTGGTATTTGGATGGGTCTTATAATGGTGGTAGCTGGATAATGTATTGGTGTAAAGTGAACGTGTAATGTGGAAGGATATTCATGTCCCATAACCCATTCTCTGGGTCCCAGAGAAGGAGAAGAGAGTGGCGATGGTTAGTCTTAAGGCATCTCCAAAGGACCTAAGGGTCATGTCAGCCTTTCATCTGGTAGGGCAGTATAACATTGGAGTGTGTGTTCGGGTTTTTGAGAGATGCCTGAGAACTAGCATCCCCTGATGTTGATCGAAGGGTACAACCTTCCCGTTATAAAATGAGCAAGTTCTGGGGATCTGAAGTAAAACATTGTGATTATTGTTAATAACATTGTTTTACATACTTACAAAGTTATTCAGATAATAAATCTCAAATCTTCTTTCCAAAAAAGAAATGATGATTATGTGATGAGACGAAGGTCTTAACTAATGCTCCAGTGGTAATAATTTTGTGATATATGTGTGCTTCATGCTCAGTCACTTCAGTCATGTCTGAGTCTTTGTGACTCTATGGACTGTAGCCCACGAGGCTCCTCTGTCCATGGTATTCTCCAGGCAGGAATACTGGAATGGATTGCCATGCCCTCCTCCAGGGGATCTTCCTGACCCAGGCATCTCCTGCATCTCCTGCATCTCCTGCATCGCAGGCAGATTCTCTACCCACTGAGCCACCTGGGAAGCCCTTTTGTAATTCACGAATATACCAAATCAACACTTGGCACACCTTAAACTGAAACTATGCTGTATGTCAATCATATCTCCATCAAACAATATGAAAAAGAACTAGCACCCCTCTGCCTTCCCACAGTCTGAACCAACTGATAAATAAGACAAAGGGGTAAATAAGTGATGATCACCTTCGCTACAGTTAAAGCTGATATTGGAGAATATGGGTTCTAAAACTGAAGGCCCTGGGCCTCCTAATGTTGAACCACAGAATTAGAAAGACTTAGGCATCCCTCATCCACAGCACCCCTCATCCACAGCACGAGAAACTGCAGGTGTCTGGATGTTGGAGAAAGGCCTATACCATTTAGCTACACTGCAGGGCCCAGAGAGGTTGAGAATACATGGTCTCTCCACCTTGCTGGCTTCCAAGAGTGAGAAAGGGGCTGGGCTTGCCCAGTCACCTTCCAGAATCATCAGGTAAGTCACTTCACCTCCTCAAAGTTGAGTGACTGAATAGTGGAGAGTGGCCAGAAATAATAGTACAGCAACAAACGTGCCTTGATGAGAACAGCATGTCGTCTCCTGCAGAGATCCCAGTGTGTGTGTTCAGTTGCTGAGTCATGTCCGACTCTTTGCGACCTCTATGGACTGTAGCCTGCCAGGCTCCTCCATCCATGGAATTTTCTAGGCAAGAATACTGGAGTGGGTTGCCATTTCCTCCTCCAGGGGATCTTCCCAGGGATCGAACCTGCATCTCCCTTGTCTCCCTCGTCTCCTGCATTGCAGGCCGAGTCTTTACCATTGATCCACTGGAGAAGCCTGCAGAAATCCCAGAGGTTACATTTATCCCATTCTTCTTTGTTTTAGATACATTGAGCATTACTTGGAGGAGTTCTTAACGTCTGCTAATAAGCACTTCATGGTTGGCCACCGAGTCATCTTTTACATCATGGTGGATGATGTCTCCAGGATGCCTTTGATAGAGCTGGGTCCTCTGCGCTCCTTCAAAGTGTTTGAGATCAAGCCTGAGAGGAGGTGGCAGGACATCAGCATGATGCGCATGAAGAGTCAGTGGCCCAGCTACAGGCCTGGTGGTACAAGGCAGATCCTGATGCATTCACCTACGAGAGGCGGAAGGAGTCTGCAGCATACATTCCCTTCGGCAAAGGGGATTTTTATTACCATGCAGCCATTTTTGGGGGAACACCCATTCAGGTCCTTAACATCACGCAGGAATGCTTCAAAGGAATCCTCGAGGACAAGAAAAATGACATAGAAGCCCAATGGCACGATGAAAGCCATCTAAACAAGTATTTCCTTCTCAACAAACCCACTAAAATCTTATCCCCGGAATACTGCTGGGATTATCATATAGGCCTGCCTGAGGATATTAAGCTTGTCAAGATATCTTGGCAGACAAAAGAGTATAATGTGGTTAGAAATAACGTCTGACTTTGTGCCAGTACATTTCTGAATTTGAGAGAGTATTATTCTGGCTACTTCCTCAGAACAGTAACACTTAATTTGAACTTGAAAAAATACTAACAGAAGACCAACACAGCAAGTACATATTATTTCTCCTTGCCACTTTGAGCCTTGTAATATGAGAGAATGAACCTATGGTAATCAGATGTAAATTCCCAGTGATTTCTTATCTATTCTTGGTTGTGGGGGCGAGGAACAGATACACTATCAGCTGAACCAAAAAAAAAAAAAAATTGTCATAGACAAAGAAAAAGCCAGAAACATTCTACATGTGCCAATTGACTTGCTGGAGAGAAGTATGCAAAGGGAAGTGTTTGGCAACAAGATAACGATTGTGAGGGGCTGTCCTCTTGATTTCAGTCTCTTCCTGTCTCTGCTGGGTCTGAAGCAACAGAGAGTTGCTTTTGCAGCAGGAGAACTGTTAGTAGGACACAGTCTACCTTGGCGATCCTCAAATAGTTTAGTCAATGTCCTTTCCTTATCAGGACATTGTTTGCCTTCTGTGCCAAGACTAGTCAAGATTCCCAATGCGTATGGTGAAGATGTTGGGAGTCACAGGCAATCTGAGTGAGCCAGTGGGTGCTCAGCACGAAGTGAAAACAAAGCCTCAAAGTAAATTGGCCATGAAATAAGCAAAGAGAGAGTAGAAAGACAGGGAGCTGATCACTGTGGGGCAGTGCCTCCTCTGAGGGACACAGGGCATGTGGTTGACACATAAATATGGCATGGATCCAGGCAGTGTGGGCGGTCTCCAGTCTCCTCAACCATTATGACGGCCAGAGCAGTGTTGTCTTATAAGATGCTTCTTGTTTTGGCCAAGTCATATTCAGTATGCCAGACTCTGGAACTTGAGTCTTCAGATCCTTGGCCAGAGGAAGTGGATGGTGTCCGAGGAGACAAAGACCTGCAGGGGACTGAAGAGAATTGCCAAGGGTTACATTTCCCAGACCTGGGCTTCATGACAGTCAGTCGTCAGCGAGTCCTGCCACCATCTGCTCTAACCCTCAGCCTATCAAGCCCCATGTTGGAGGGCTGACATCAAGGAACTCTCGTTTCCCCTTGCCCCATCTGCACTACTGAAGTATAACAACCAGACGTGTTTAATAAAATGGTTAATTGATTTTATATCAAAAGTAGAGGGGATGGCAATGGGAGATCCAGTCCTTGTGACTGAATACCTTACCATTCAATTCCTTTCTCTAAGAGAAGCTATGAGATCTTATATATTATTTAAAGTTAAGCAAGTCAGTGTAAAGGAAGTTAGGAGGCAACATTTATATATACAGGCATGTTTATATTTTGCTTGTGTTCCAGTTGACGTCATTGCTTTCCGTTTTCAAGCTTTTGACTTAAAGAGCCACCTCACTGGCTTGATGCTCAGCAGTGTGGGCTTCTTTGATAAAATGAAGCCTCCATTTTCTCTACGGTTTTACTGTGCCTCCTACTCTTCCGTTCTTGCCCAAATTTTTCACAACCCAGTAAAACAAAAGAAAACCAACAAAAATCCCGAGGAAGTGGGCTTGTAAAAGAAAAAGGAGATCAAAGGTCAGTTAGGACTCTTGCTTCTGTATAATTCAAGTTTTGGGGGATCCATTCTGGACTAGGGAGAGTTCATGGTTTAAGTCTGAAAGCAAAGAAATGATGTATCTTCAAAGATCAGAGAAAAGGAATGAAGTTTCCTTTCGAAGGGATCTTGATTTTTTTTAATTCACTTAAATTTAAAATCCAAATGGACAAACTCAAAAATCAATAGTTCAATGTTAAAAAACTAAAATAAAATTCCTGATTTACAATTAAATAAATTATTTTCTCAATATGTTCTGGTCTTTGTCATGGATTGTGCATTTTCTCTTAAAGATATTCAGAACTGTCAGTAACAGAATTTTAAATACTTAGACTTCAAAAAGTCCTTGGGTCCTTCTAAAAAATGTGTGCACTGTTACAAAGATAGAAAGAACATGGTTGAGATTTGCTAACTTTTATAACAACAAATGCTCATATAGAGCTTCCCAAAGTGATGCACTGAAGTAATTAAGTGCCAGTAGGATTAGGCTTGCCCCTGAAGGTCAGGGCAGGCAAGAGGGCAAAGGGAGAAAACCATGCTATAACCATTTCTGGTGGTTACTAGTCCTGACCTCTGTGGAATATATCTGGCCAAGGGAGCCCCGAGAGAGACTTGCTGAATTTCCAGCATGACTGGGTGGGTATATTTGTTATGAATACAAAGTCAAAGTGGACCAGGCTGATGTAGTGTGGTGCATGGGATATACAAGTGGGCATGATTCCCTCACAGTAGAGACTTATTCCCATTTTGCAGATGAGCAGAGTGAGGTTCAGAAAGGTTAAGCTGCACAGACAGAAAGCATCTGAACTGTAGCTCACACCAGAGAAGCTGACAAGGATAAATGTGTTGAGCCACTTCAGGCTCTTCCAGTGCCCCCCCCCCCCCCCCCCGAGCCACGTTTCCTATCAGGGAAAATGCTTTATGGAAGAATCTAATAAAGGGGAATTTTTTCCATAAGAACTAATATTTTAAAAACTAGGTATGCTCCTAGGCTCATACCACTCCCCACTTTTTCTGCATTAAACCTGCCCCACGTGTGCATGCGTGTTAAGTTGCTTCAGTCATGTCCGACTTTTTGTGGCCCTATGAACTGTAGCCTGCCAGACTCCTCTGTCCATGAGATTCTCTGGGCAAGAATACTGGAGTGAGTTGCCATGCCCTCCTCCAGGGGATTTTCCCAACCCAGAGAATGAACCCATGTCTCTACATCTCCTTCATTGACAAGCAGGTTCTTTACCACTAGTGCCACCTGGGACACTGAATCCTGCCCCAAGGACCTGAAATTAGTTTAAATGTATCACGTAAAAATAAATAAAAGACTCTGTGATCATTCTTAACTTTAGGTTATGCCTGTAGGGCCACTATAAGCCCCATGGGCACATGGAAGCTGTTATGCCAAGGCAGTGCCTTGGAGGGCAAAGCTGTGTAAAGGGGCAGGTGAAAGGGACAGCCATGCCTCCTCCTTCCACTCTGGGGGTCCCATACAGCTGGAGAGAAAGAAGTTTCCGTAAGGCTGGAAGGGGCTGTCATCGCTTGTCTGTCTTGTAACGACTCAGTTTTTCCTCTCAGCCAAAGTCACCGTGTGATTTACTGATAGAAGGAAATGGCAACCCACTCCAGTGTTCTTGCCTGGAGAATCCCAGGGACAGGGGAGCCTGGTGGGCTACTGTCTATGGGGTCACACAGAGTCGGACACGACTGAATAGACTTAGCAGCAGCATGGCAATATTTACAGTTCTAAGAATTTATTAAATCACCATTTATTAAATGTACCTTACATACATGAATAACACAGGCATGTAGCATACTCACAAGTGTGAAACACCATAGAAAGCATGAATACATAATATATGATACATACCATTTAAAGAGAGAAGGCTAGGTTAAGTGGGGATCTACTGGTCAAAGTTTCAGGAATTCAAACCCAGGACTGTCTGACGCTAAATCCTTTGTTCTTTCCATAGCTCAAGTCTTTCTCTTTCAAACACACACACACACTTTAACCATTTTGTTTTTGAAACTGAGGACAGCAAAGAATCACCACCAAGAGCTCTCAATTCTTGCATTAAAGAAAGAGAACTTAGTAGACTCAAACTCTTCAGAGATGGAAGGTGGGTCTAAACTCATCCTGGATCCTGGCCCGAAAGCAGTCAAACAGAACCTGAGCGATTCGCGGCTCAGGGAAGTTCAAGGGCTGAGGGGGTACAGAGGAGGGAAGGTCTGGGAGGTGGAAACAGTCTTAGAGGGGCTGCTTCTGAATTGAGCATTGAGAGAAGAGAAGGGGATCACTGTGAGAAGTAGAAATGGAATGAGATTTCAGAGGAAAGAACAGCAGGTATGAAGCATGGAGGACTATTTTGAGGCTTTCAGAGAGACCCTGGATGAAACCTCATAGGAGACCCTGTGTGAAAAGCAGCAAAAAGCTTGAAAGGGCTTTGGCTGGTTGGGAGCTGCACTTTTGCCCAGCATCTGTGCCTTTTTTTCTCGCTTTATCTCCTTCTTAGAGTCTATGTGGTTTCTATGGCAACTAATGCCATGGTTGAACCAAGTGACCCAGACTAAGCTAATCAATATTTTCCCTCCCTCCCCACCCCCCAACGGTGGGCAGATGATCTAAACTAGTCCAATCAAGTTGGATCTCAGGTCTTTTACTGGAAATGTGGATGCATTAGGATGATACTGATGACATTAGAAGCTGCTAACACGTCTGGCTTCCCAGGTGGTGCTAGTGGTAAAGAACTTGCCTGCCAATGCAGGTAAATGTAAGAGATGCGGGTTCAATCCCAGGTTGGGAAGATCCCCTGGAGGAGGAAATGGCAACCCACTCCAGTATTCTTCCCTGGAGAATCCCAAAGACAGAGGAGCCCGGCGGGCTACAGTCCATAGAGTCACACAGAGTTGTACACGACTGAAGTGACTTAGCATGCATGCAACACTTTTGGGGACCACAAGGTAGGTCAGCCTTAGGATGAAATTGACAATAGGATCCTAGGAGCAGAGACCCTGAAGGAACCGCAGTCCTTGATGACAACCCTGAGCCAGGGGCTCCAGCCTTATCTAAAGCCTGCACTGCCTGTGGGCTCGCAAATGTGTGAGCCAACGAAGTCCCATCATTAAGACACTTGGAATCGGGTTTCTCTTAGAACTAAAAATATCCCCATTGAACCCTTCTAGAATTGTTAGTTCCTTAAAGTCTGCCTTTCTGTGAGCTCCAGCACCCATTACATCACCTGTCTCACAGGCACTGCTAAAAGAGTATCTATTAGATGAATGAATAAATGAATCATCACCCCCACTCTCATCATGCCTCATAAGAAGTGCTTTTTTTTCAATTAAGAAAAATTTTTTTGATTGTGGACTCTATGTCCTACTAGTAGTAGATGCTTTTCTACCTGGTCAGAGTGAAAGGTGATAGTTGCTCTGTCGTGGCTAACTCTTTGTGACCCCATGGACTGTAGGCTACCAGGCTCCTCTGTCCATAGAATTCTGGCAAGAATACTGGAGTGGGTGGCCTTTCCTTTTTCCAGGGGGATCTTCCCAACTCAGGTATCAAACCCGGGTCTCCTGCATTGCAAGCAGATTCTTTGCCATCTGAGTCACTGGGGAAGCCCTTTCTATCTGGTACCTGGAATTATTTCTTCTAGAGCTTCAGGCTGTAACCTGCAGACATAACCTGCAGCACTGGGTTCAGTGTAGCTCAAGGTCAGTGATGCAGGGGACAGATTTCCTCCATCAGAGTATAACAGTGATTCTCAAGCAGGATGATTTTGCACAACCACCATCACTGCTGCACACTCACACCAACTCCTCCACCAACTCCTGGGATATTTGGTAATGTCTTAAGATCTTGCTGGTTGTACAACTTGTAGGGGGAGGGTTGCTATGCACAGATAGTAGGCAGAGGCCAGGGATGTTCCTCAACATCCTACAATGCACAGGGCAGCCCTCACAACAAAGAATTATCTGACTCAAAATGTCAATCGTGATGAGCTAGAGAAATCTGTTGTGAAATTCCCTTGAACTTCATTAAGAAAGAAACATGGGCAGCCAATATGCACAATGTCCACCTGTCTATACACAGGGAATATTCCCTGATGGGTACCAAAAGCTTCCAATTCATCTGTTCTTAGTCCGCAGTAACATTCACAGCTAAGATGAAAGTAGTTCCCCATACTGGACACCAGAGGGCAGAAATTTCCAAAGACAACATTTAATCCTGCTGCTGCTGCTGCTAAGTCGCTTCAGTCGTGTCCGACTCTGTGCGATCCCATAGACGGCAGCCCACCAGGCTCCGCCGTCCCTGGGATTCTCCAGGCAAGAATACTGGAGTGGGTTGCCATTTCCTTCTCCAGTGCATGAATGGGAAAAGTGAAAGTGAAGTTGCTCAGTCGTGTCTGACTCTTAGCAACCCCATGGACTGTAGCCTACCAGGCTCCTCTGTCCATGGGATTTTCCAGGCAAGAGTACTGGAGTGGAGTGCCATTGCCTTCTCCCATTTAATCCTAGGCAACTGCTTATGATGAAAACACTGAAGATGATTAAAAACATTCTTTTCTGGACCTGGAGAGGACTGCATATTTGTAGAAATATATATGAATTTTGCATAGAAATGAAGATTGCTATAAATATTTAAAGTATGTGGCTGTGAAAAATCAGCCAGCGTTAGAACACACTTTTGGTAAATTGATGCTTTCGAATTGTGATGCTGGGGAAGACTCTTGAGAGTCCCTTGGACAGAAAGGAGATCAAGCCAGTCAGTCCTAAAGGAAGTCTACCCTGAGTATTCATCGGAAGGACTGATGCTGAAGCTGAAGTTCCAAGACTTTGGCCACTTGATGTGAAGAGCCAACTCATTGGAAAAGACCCTGACGCTGGGAAAGAATGAAGGCAGGAGGAAAAGAGGGCAGCAGAGGATGAGACGGTTGGATGGCATCACTGACTCAATGGACATGAATTTGAGCAAATTCCAGGAGATAGTGAAGGACAGGGAAGCCTGGCATGCTGCAGTCCACGGGGTCGCAGAGAGTGGGACACGACTTAGCGACTGAAGAACAACAATAACAACAAAACTGTTCAGAATAAAAGGTGGTTATGCTAGCTAGGTGTTTTAAAGATATTTTCGTTGCAAAGAACTGACATTCCCCTTGAGTTGTATAAATCCCAAAGGGAGGTTCCTGGGAGGCTACTGGAGAGTTCTACTGAATACAAGGGATAGTTGACAGCCAGATAGTGGTACACTGAGCCTGGTTCATATCTGCCTGTGAGAACCTGTTGAGTGCAATACTTCCCTACTTCCTGCTTAGTGACTTCATGTGGTAGCTTGATATCGGCCACAGTGGGAATATTTGTACCATGGAAATCAGCAAACACTAGAAATCAGGGTTCCATCCCCTTCCTTTCCATTTCCATTTTTTTTTTAAAGGAAGTGATTGTGTAAAAATTTACTAGCACGTCACTACAACCAGGCCATAAGCAAGAGCCAGGGAAGTACAAGGGCCTCAAGAGTTGAAAACTGTGAACTTCCCCTAAAGGTCTGCAGATAGGACCAAGCTCCAACTATCTCCAGACTTAATAACCATTTTGCTTTTGGTTCCTTAGAAAGCCCATCTGACTGTTCTGCAATCTGTAAAATACATAGCAAATTTAGCTCATATGAGAATCAGTAGTAAGAGGCAAGGAAGGAAGAGGGGGAAACATTACAGTAACTCCTATCTTTCAAAAGGAAGGAAAAAATAAAAATAAAAGGAGGGAATGATGGTTACCTTCTCAAGAGGACACTTCTTTACTCCAGAATTCAGATGGCCTCTGCTGGTAAGTTTTCTATTAAGGCTACCAATGGTCTTCATCCATCATCCCAGTTTGCTTCAGACCCTTTTAAATGTGTAAAATTTAAAGGTCATAAGAGTCCAGTGGCAGGGCAACTTGTCTGCAACATGGACCAGCTGGAGTGCTTTCTCCTGTCCAAGGTCCTACTGGAAGCTCACTGCTTTTACACTTACCAGACAAGCGGGAGATTGCTGGATACCCTTATGTGTGGGAACACTGCCTCCAAAATTCAAAGTATGACATAGAAGATATGTCTCTCTTTAGTAGTAGGAGACTTAAAGCTGCATTCTGGTTCTCAAACTTGGTTGTTTTCTGGAATTACCTGGAGAGCTAATACTGATGCCTGGTTCCAACCCCAGAAATTCTGATTCAGTGGGTATGGGTAGGCACTGGGACTTTTAAGAGCTTCCCAGGTGAAGCACTGGGAAGCTGTCCCTCCACCTAGGCTGGCAGAATTTTCTGGGGTACTATTTTGGAACCCTGGATTGTATTGAAGGCTTGCAGAGGAGGGCTCGAATGGTAAATTAAGGTTGTTGGTGATAGTGGTTTAGTCACTAAGTTGTGTCTAACTCTTATTGTGACCCCATATTTGTGAGCCCACCAAGCTCCTCTGTCCATGGGATTTCCCAGGCAAGAATACTGGAGTGGGTTGCCATTTCCTTCTCTAGGGGATCTTCCCAACCCAGGGATTGAACCCGAGTCTCCAGGGTTGACAAGCAGATTCTTTACCACTGAGCCACCAGGGAAGCCCAGATTAAGGTTAATTGCCATCGGTTTCAGCTCTTAGCACGTAGCAGCCACTCATCCCCCTCTTTCAGCCGTTGGACAGACTGCTGTGCACGTGTTCCTGGAGTGACTTACTCACGGCTTGCGGAAGCCAGGGTGGGATAAAAAGACCCTGTCTTCCAAACGTTGGGTATCTGTGCTCTGATTGCCGACTGCTGCTTCTGATCACGGAGGTGCAGACGGAGAGGCAGACACCCACTGCTGCTGCAAGCCCCTCCCCTTCCAGTTGAAGTGACTTCCAGGGGATTTCAAGGGTCAATACCCATCCCCTCTCCCTTCACTTGTTTCCTTTTCTCCCATTGGTTCCAGATATTAAGGACAAGGACATTCAAAAACAACACATATAAAGGGAAATCAGTAAGTGCCCATGTCTACCCAGGGAAAGGCTCAGAAAAGACTTCAAAGATCTGAAGTTTATAAGTTAGACTGATGCTTAACACAGAGACAGCCTACAACAGTCAAAACAAGCAAAAATAATAATTGAAAACTATAACAAAAAACAGCAAATTGCAGGGGAAAGAGGATAATCTGCTTTCCAGAGTTACCACAGTATTTGATTCAAATGTCCAGTTTTCAACAACAACAAAAATCATAAGTCATGCAAGCAAACAGGAAAGTGTGGATTCTTCAAAGGAAAAAAAAAAATCAACTGCTCCTAAAAAAAAAAAGACTTGATGGCAAATATCCTAGATAAAGACTTTAAAATAACTGTCAAAGATGCTCAAAGAACTAAAGGAAGATGTGAAAAAATTTAAAAATGAAGTATGAACAAAATGGAAATGTCAATAGAGAGAAGATCTGAAAATAAACCAAAAAGTAATCTAGGAGCTGAAAATTACAACAACAGAAATAAAAAATCTACTAGAGGGATTCAAAGACAGGTTTGAGGAAGTAGAAAAAAGAATCCATGAGCTTGAAAATAGGACAATGGAACTTATTGAGTCTGAGAAGCTGAAAGAAAAAAGATTGCAGGAAAGTGTACAGAGCTTAGGAGACCTATGGGATAACAGAAGCTGAGCAATATATGCATTGGAAGAGCCACAGCAGGAGAGGAGAAAGTATTTGAAAAAATAACACCTGAAACTTTCCCAAGTTTGAAGAAAGACATGACTATAAACATCCAAGAAGCTCAATACACTCCAAGAGGAGCTCAAAGTGACCCACACCAAGACACATGATAATCAAACTTTTGGAAGACAAAGGGAAAGACAAAGGGAAAATCTTGAGAGAAGCAAGAGAGAAGTGATTCATCACATATGACAGAACATCAATAAGATTATTGGCAGTTTTCTCATTAGAAGCTTTGGAAGCCAAAAGGGAGTCTTGCAGGTTGAAATGAAAAGACATTAGCCAGTTACCCAAACCTACATGGAGAAATAAAGATCTCATAAAATACAGATATGGACAATTATAAAAGCTAGTATTGTAACAACTGCTTGTAACTCCACTTTTTGTTTTCTACATTGTTAAAGAGATGTATATATATATCGGAGAAGGCAATGGCGCCCAACTCCAGTACTCTTGCCTGGAAAATCCCATGGATGGAGGAGCCTGGTAGGCTGCAGTCCATGGGGTCGCTAAGAGTCGGACACGACTGAGCGACTTCACTTTCACTTTTCCCTTTCATGCACTGGAGAAGGAAATGGCAACCCACTCCAGTATTCTTGCCTGGAGAATCCCATGGACAGAGGAGCCTGGTGGGCTGCCGTCTGTGGGGTCTCACAGAGTCAGACGACTGAAGCAACTTAGCAGCAGCAGCAGCATATATATATATATTTAATTACCTGTCTAAAAACTAGTATTATTATACCTTTGGTTTGTTTTCTACATTATTAAAGATACAGATAAATATATATACGTATCTTTTTAAAATTACCTGTCTAAAAACTAGTATTATTATTATAGCTTTGGTTTGTAACTCCAAATTTTGTTTTCCACATAATTTAAGAGACTAATACATTTAAAAGAATTATTAGTTTATGTTTTGGGGCACACAATGTACAAAGGTGTGTAATTTCATGACATCAAGCGCCACAAGGGGTGGGGACAATGCTGAAAAGGAACAGAGTTTTGGTGTGTTTGGGCTTCCCTGGTGGCTCAGATGGGAAACAATCTGCCTGTGATGCAGGAGACTGGGGTTCAATCCCTGGGTCAGGAGGATCCCCTGAAGAAGGGAATGGCTACTCACTCCAGTATTCTTGCCTGGAGAATTCCACGGATAGAGCAGCTTGGTGGGCTACAGTCCATGGAGTTGCAAAGAGTCAGACACGACTTTGGTGTGTTTATGAAGTCAAGCTGGTATAAATTCTAATTTGAGTGCTATAAGTTCAGGATGTTAAATGCAAACCCCAAGATTACCACGAAGACAATAGTTATAGAATGCATGCAAAAGGAAATGAGGAATAATCTCAAACACTTCACTATTGAGAAATCAGCTAAACACAAGAGATGATAGTAATGCAGGAAATAAGGGACACAAAAAAAGCTATAAGGCATATAGAAAGCAAATAGCAAAATGACAGAAGTTAAGTCCTTCCCTATGAGTACTTTACTTTAAATGTAAATAAAAATAAAGGTAAAACGTTTATTCTCGTGCAGTGACTGGGATGAACAGCATCATGTGAAGATGCCTGCCTGAGTGACTAAAGAAATGTCTCTTTCTGTTCCTTTTTGCTTCTTCTTCTTATATTGTTTCCCTGTTTATTGCAACCACACCTGCTTAATTGTAAGCCATCTAAAACAATTCCTGAATGGAGATGGGCTTTAAAATAGGTTTCATAGTATTGTTATACCTATTCACGCCTCACCACCCGATTTGTCCAACTGAAGAGCATCGCATCCCCTGGTTCCACCACCACCACCTTTGTTCCCTCCTCCGGATGGCCCCCAGCTTGGAGAGGTTCTCACAAAGAGAGAATCCAGAAACTTCCCTATGTGAGTAGTGAAGATAATGTCTGAATACAGTTTAACTATAAATAAATTTTAATTTCCTCTCTTTTTCACAATGGATGATTAACATTGATTTACATTTCATTTCATTGACCTTTCCTTCTACAGTGTTCAGTTTCTTTGTAAGTCCACCCACTAACATTTTTATTTCAAATATAGTACTTTTAAAGTTCTAGTTTTTAATTGCTTTCATTCATTTGCTGATTCCTATCTGTTCATTCATTTTGAACAAGTTGTCCATTAAATTCTCAAACATTTTTTACAACAGCTGCTTTAAAGTCCTTATTTACCATTTCCAATGTTTGAGTTATATTGGGGTTCATTTCTTGTCAGTATGTGTCACATATTCCTGTTTCTTTGCATGCCTAGTAACCTTTTAAAAATATGTATCTGGCATTATGGATGACATGTAGAGGTTCTGGATCTGTTATTTCCCACTGTAGAGTGCTGACTTTTGTTTGGACAGTTAGTTAACTGATCTGGACCTAAATTCCAAAACCTACTTCTACTGTGAGAGGCATCAGTTGAAATTACTCAATTTTTATAGCCTTGTAAATGTTGCTATTTCCTGGGGAAACTTAAGTCTTTCCTATGCACGGACAGTTAAATTGTCATCCAAGGTTTTGGTAAGCGTTTCTATGCCAACTTTGGGGTACCTCATTCTGTGAATCCCTTTTTCTGGGGTTTCCCTATGCTTTTCAGCCTCTTTTACAACTTTATCCTCTGACTCTTCAAGTCTTTCTATGTGAGTTCTAGCCACTTAGCTCTATGTGAATTGAGGGATAACCTCAAATGAAAAGCTGTATAAATGTGAATTTTAAGCAATACACTTCCCTCCTTTCAAGGATTGGCATATTTTTAGTCCCTCTCATTTACCTTCAGATAGTGATAATTTTATTTAACTTTTTCTTTAAATTTAATCCAGAGCATATGACTGTTATATAACATATAGGAGCATTAGTCTGGTATAACCTATTCAGTTGTTATCCAAAAGAGATTCTAATTTTGCACTAATTTAACTTAGTTATCCTCCTTCACCACCTTCTTTTTTTCTCCTAGGAAGAACTGAAATCAACAGAAAATCTCTAACATTGATACGGCTTTTATTTCATATATGACTCATGTATAAAGTGAAAGTGTTAGTTGCTCAGTCGTGTCCAACTCTTTGTGACCCCATGAACTGCATCATGCCAGGCTTCCCTGTCCTTCACTATCTCCTGGAATTTGCTCAAATTCATGTCCATTGAGTAGGTGATGCCATCCAAGCATCTGATCCTCTGCCGCTCTCTTCTCCTTTTGCCTTCAATCTTTTCCAGCATCAGGGTCTTTTCCAATGAGTTGACTCTTTGCATCAGGTGGCCAAAATATTGGAACTTGAGCTTCAGCATCAGTCCTTCCAATGAAAATTCAGCATTGACTTCCTTTAAGATTGACTGGTTTGATTGCCTTCCTGTCCAAGGGACTCTCGAGAGTTTTCTCCAGCACCACAATTCAAAAGCATCAATTTACCAAGTCGTGTCCAACTCTTTGATATCCCATGGACTGTAGCCCTTCCAGGCTCCTCTGCCCATGGGATTTCCCAGGCAAGAATACTGGAGTGGGTAGCTGTTCCCTTCTCCAGGGGATCTTCCCAACGTGGGGAGTGAATTTGGGTTTCCCACGTTGAAGGCAGATTGTTTATCATCTGAGCCACCAGGGAAGCCCTGAATCACGTCTGTATTATTTCAGGTAACTGTAAACCATTGGTGAGCAGTAATGGCTTCCTTATTCCTTTTTTGAATGGCGTATTATGATGAGCCAAAGATGCTCTAATTTTGATGAAGTATACCTTATCATTTTTTCAGCTGTTGTTCTCTGTCACCTAAGGGACATTTATCTACCCTCAAATTACAAGCTGTTCTCCTATGCTTTTCTCTAAAAGCAAAATACTCTCTGACATAAATCACAGCAGGATCCTCTATGACCCATCTCCCAGAGTAATGGAAATAAAAGCAAAAATAAACAAATGGCACCTAATTAAACTTAAAAGCTTTTGCACAACGAAGGAAACTATAAGCAAGGTGAAAAGACAGCCTTCAGAATGGGAGAAAATAATAGCAAATGAAGTAACTGACAAAGAATTAATCTCAAAAATATACAAGCAGCTCATGCAGCTCAATACCAGAAAAATAAATGACCCAATCAAAAAATGGAAAAAAGAACTAAACAGACATTTCTCCAAAGAAGACCTACAGATGGCTAACAAACACATGAAAAGATGTTCAACATCACTCATGTCAGAGAAATGCAAATCGAAACCACAATGAGGTACCATCTCACGCCAGTCAGAATGGCCATTATCAAAAAGTCTACAAACAATAAATGCTAGAGAGGGTGTGGAGAAAAGGGAACCCTCTTACACTTTTGGTGGGAATGCAAACTAGTACAGCCACTATGGAGAACAGTGTGGAGATTCCTTAAAAAACTGGAAGTAGAACTGCCATATGACCCAGCAATCCCACTGCTGGGCATACACACCGAGGAAACCAGAATTGAAAGAGACACAATGTTCATTGCAGCACTGTTTACAATAGGTAGGACATGGAAGCAACCTAGATGTCTATCGGCAGACAAATGGATAAGAAAGCTGTGGTAAATATATACAATGGAATAGTACTCAGCTATTAAAAAGAACACATTTGAATCAGTTCTAATGAGGTGGATGAAACTGGAGCCTATTATACAGAGTGAAGTAAGCCAGAAAGAAAAACACCAATACAGTATACTAACGCATATATATGGAATTTAGAAAGATGGTAACGATGACCCTATATGCAAGACAGCAAAAGAGACACAGATATAAAGAACAGACTTTTGGACTCTGTGGGAGAAGGCGAGGGTGGGATGATTTGAGAGAATAGCATTGAAACATGTCTATTACCATATGTGAAATAGATCGCCAGTCCAACTTCGATGCATGAGACAGGGCGCTCAAAGCCGGTGCACTGGGAGGACCCTGAGGGATGGGATGGGGAGGGAGGGGGGAGGGGGGTTCAGAATGGGGGACACATGGACACCCATGGCTGATTCATGTGAATGTATGGCAAAAACCACTACAATATTGTAAAGTAGTTAGCCTCCAATTAAAATAAATAAATTAACTTTAAAAAAAAAACTTGCGGCTTTAGCTTTTATGCTTAGATCTATAATTCACGTTGAATTAACTTTTTGTATGGTGTGAAATACACACAATAACATGGGTGAGTTGCAAAATTTTGGAGTGAGAAAAGCCAAATACAACAAGTGAGTCAGTACAATTCTATTTATGTGAAGTTTTACAGCAGGACTAGCTCAGTTATGGTAGTAGAATCAGAAAACTGGTTTTCTGGGTGTGTGAAGGTAGTGACTCCAAGGGGCACAAGAAATGTTTTGGGAGTTATAGAGATGTTCTATATCTTAAAGAAATTTTTACATATACATGTACATTTGTTACAAATCCAATGAACTGTACACTTAAATTGCATGTGTTTTACTTTGTTTAAATTATACACCAGTTAAAACTGTATTATGAACATTTAAAAAATCCCCAAGGAAAGAAAGAAACGTAAGTCATTTTTCTTAGTTGGACAAAATCTAGTCCCCTGGTAATGACAAAGAGAAGCTACTGCCATATGAATTGTTACGGTAACAATATCTAATTCTTTCATGATCAAAAGAGAATTTGATGACATCAATCACAGAAGACTGAAATAATAAACACACAAACTGGAGGGCATCACAGAACCGATACTAGGTTATCTGATTCACGATTTTTCAAAGATCTCAAAATGTTCTACCTGAAAACTGTCTACTCTCTTAGGAGTCGCTTCATGAATTCCCAAACCACTATACCATAAACATTGTCTCTGAGAACAGCTGTATAAAATTCCTATGTAATCTTTGTAAAACAAAAGGTAAGAATTTGTCCTTAATGTCAACCATTGAGTCATATCTAGTTCCTTTTCTGTATGCAGAGGATTTCATATTCCTTAGATTAAATATCACAAAGCAGTTTTGTAAACTTGGCTCAAATTCCAAGGTCAGTATACAAATAATCTAAAAATGATAGTTTAGCCACCAGCTAGTGGTCTGAATCAATTTTATATTCAAATACTTTTGAGAAAGAGCATATATTTTATGCTGTTATTGGTCCTATCACCTTTCTTAGAATGATCTTCATAATACTGTTTAATTAAAATAATTAATTCCTTCATAACTATACAACTCTTTAGAGTCCAGTTAAGTATTTTCATAACAGTCCCTTTCTCTGACACCCACCCTGTGAGCTAGGCTTGGAAGTGGCTTTTATATTTTTTGCTTCTGTAGGAAAAGCCCTTTGTACTTTAGAAAAGACGTAAGTTTTAAGATCTCTTGTATTAAGGCCAGCTTAGGCCAGCTAATGTCGTAAGTCTTGTGTTTCTACTGACTTCACTCTGTTTTCATACGGGGAGATATCCAAGGAACAGAGGTGCCTTACACCCCAGCCAGTGTCTATTACCTCATTTATTACAGTTTCAGTCATGGAGAAGCAGGATTCAACATAGCATACTGTGTGTACCTTCTGCTTTATTTAATCTAGTTTTATCTGTTTCTTTTTACTCCCAGGAAAGAATGAGATACCAAAGGAAAACAATTCAATTGTTATTGTTTTTACTGTTTCTGTGGACCTTTCATAGAATGTATCATTTCAGGTAATTTTAAAAAATTAATGATATTTTATTCTCATGTAAAGGATCTAGTGTATTCAGAAAGGTGTTAAATTCTCCCCCTGAATGAATCATCATCCAAATATATTGATCCAATATACCCAATTATATCCAAATATATTAGCATAAACATAGTCTTCAGCATAAATGTTCTTTGTTTCTAATGTGATCAAAGGTAATGTAATTTTTGTAGGTCCATATGTGCATGGAGAAGCAATGTTAAGCTACCAAAACAGTTACCATGTAACTAATGACAGTGTAATGCTAGCACATGTTGTAAACTGCCATTTTTACATGGGTGGCATTTAAAAAAAAAGTCCCTAATATTAGTGACTTCACACATTAAGTGTGGTATTTGCTCTCCACATATTTGAGCAAGTAGGCAATTTCATTGGCAATTAAGAAATTTCATCGTTTTTTCTTTTGCTTGGTTTCTTTGGCTGTGCTGCATGGCTTTCGGCAATGAAAGAAAAGTCCTAACCTTTGGATCACCAGGGAATTCCCACAGATGTCATTGTTTAAATGTATTAAGCAAGCTTCTCTGTCATTTGTGTCTCAAATAATTACTTTTTTTTTCAGATATAGCATGCAGTCATAACTGTAATGATTTTTATCATATTTATTACTGTATCTCTATAACTAACAATGTATTTGGCACCTAGTGTGTGTTTTAGTCTATTTAAGCTACTTTAACAAAATTCCATAGACTGGTTGGCTTATGAACTACAGAAATTTCTCACAGTTCTGGAGGTTGAGAAGTCCAGGATCAAGGCACCAACAGATTTGGTGTCTGTTGAGGACACACTTTCTAGTTCATACACAGCCATCTTCCCAATGTGTCCTTCAATAGCAGAAAAATCTCTGCCATAAGGTCTCTTTCCCAAGGACATCAATCACATTCATGAGGGTTCCATCCTCATGATCTAATCACCTCCCAAAGGCCCTACCTCCTAATGCCATCACCTTGGAGGCTAGGACTTCAACATACGGATTTGAGGGGTATGCAGATATTTCATACATAACATTACATGTTCATTAAATATTTGGTAATGTTAGATAACAAAATTAGGTAATAAAATGAATGGATTTATAGGGATGTAAGTCCTGGGTGTTCATTGGAAGGACTGATGTTGAAGCTGAAACTCCAGTACTTTGGCCCCCTGATGCAAAGAGCTGACTCATTTGAAAAGACCCTGATGCTGGGAAAGATTGAGGGCAGGAGGAGAAGGGGACGACAGAGGATGGATGGCATCACCGACTCAATGGACATGAGTCTGGATGAGCTCTGGGAGTTCATGATGGACAGGGAGGCCTGGCGTGCTGCGGTTCATGGGGTCTCAAAGAGTCGAACACGACTGAGTGACCGAACTGAACTGAAATCTATGTGCTTGCTAAGTTGCTTCAGTCATGTCCTACACTTTGCGATCCCATGGACTATGGCCCGCCAGGTTTCTCTGTCCATGGAATTCTCCAGACAAGAATACTGGAGTGGGTGGCCACTCCCTCCTCCAGTGGACCTTCCCAACCCAGGGACTGAACCTGCGCCTCCTGCATTGCAGGCAGATTCTTTACCACTGAGCCACCAGGGAAGTCCCAGGGAAATAACTCTAGTCATATTAAATGTGGAAACCCTTTATGTAAGTTTGAAATTAATACAATGTTTTTCATTTATCCTAAGCACAAAGAAATTACAGAGGATATATCAGTGCTGGTAAGTCTTTATCTAAAAATAGGCTATGACTTCTTCTTTGAAGACTAAATCAGTTGGAGGGCAATGCACTACCTGCAAGTCCTTGGCAGGGTAAACCTATAGGAAGGGCAAACCAAAGCAATTTTACAAATAAAGATATTTACAAGGGGAGATATTTGCTTAAGGCCGGAGTACCAGGAGTCAAAGAAAGAGCAGACTGGCAGGGTGCTATTTCTGATAGAGGAATGAGACCTGGTTAGAGGAAGTGTGTTACAGAAGCCAGAAGCCAGCCGACAGGAACCTTGGATCTTTCAAAGCTCTGGGGAAACACATAGGAGTTGAGTATTGGCTAAAAGACTCCCAGGTATTAATTACCTACCACCCGAAAAATCATGCCATTAGAATGTGTCCAGAGAGGAAACTTCCTCAAGGTTTGTCCAAGATTCAGTATCGTAAGATGTTCCTCTGCTTCTCCCTGTGCTCACAGGGACACACATACTGAAGTGAAGGCAACTTTCCTCTATGTTACTTGTTGTCTTCAGGGTCCTTGTCTCTCTCATGGTTCCATGACTGCAACATCCCCACTAAGACCAAGACTCCATATTCTTGGGCGAGCTGTGCTATACGCGAAAATAATAAAGAAGGTTTTCATGTACCAGGCAGAGTATGTTTTCTCATGGCTAGCAGGGCACTGGAACTCTCCATCACCTGAAAAAAGCAGGAAAATCCTAGGCAAAGGTGGGAACATTCAAGGAAAGCCTGCTACAGCAGATGCTGGGAGAAAGAAAGGATTAAAATGCTTTCTGCCAAAATGTACTCAGTGCAATACAACCTAACAATCATCCTGTTATTAATATTAGCTCTCCTTAGCATCAGGAGTCTATAGCTGTAGCACGGTAATACTTATCACCCAAGGCATTGTTATTGATGGAAAGCGGAGCCTGGTAGAATGTCACATCTCAGCCACATTCCAACACTGCAGTTACACCCATCTGTGCACATAGGCACAAAGACAATCTCATGACATATGACTCAGCTCCACAGCTGCCTAATCCCCTTAACTCAGCCCAGAATCAGCTCTCCCAGGGTGTCTTAGCAAGAGTGCCATAGAACTTTAATGAAAGAAGAGCAAGGGCTCAGGCACAACTGCTGGTCTTTTCACCTACTCTGTGACTACGGACACGATAATAAAAGCTCTCTGTGCTTCAGTTTATTTCATAGGAGTGGATTGAATTAGATAATACTTAGGAAAGTATTCAATAAGTATTAGCCATTAATGAAAGAAATCTAAATGTATCTGGCAGATTAGGGAATACTCCCCTTAAGAAGGGGATATTTAAATGAGACCTGAATGCTATGTGGGAATTAGCTGGTGGAACCTGTGGCATATTTAAGGGACTAACAAAAGGCCAGTGAGTCTGGAAAACTGTCAATGTGGGGCTAGGTAGGAGAGGTGAGTGGAACAGTGTGAAGGGTCAGATCATGCAGAATATCGTGGCTACATAAGGAATATGGACACAATCCTTAGGACAGTGGGAGGCCACTGGACATTGTTAAATAGAATAATGATTGGTAACATTGGAGTTTCAGAAACATGTTATTGGAAGCAGAGTGGAAATATATCATGAATCAGTTGAAAAGGGAAAATGCAGGGATAAGCAGAGGGCAGCACATCGCTAATTACATGGATGGAAATATGAAGGAAGGTTCATTATGCTGTGCTCTTTACATTTGTGTGCCTTTTCAAAGGTACACAAACTTTTAAAAAGTGAACAGTGAGGCCAATAAGGAGGCTATGGTAGTCACCCAGACAAAGAATGATGCTGACCTGAAGTCATGTGGTAGCAGGGAATGGAGATAAGGGATGGATTTGAGATGTTTTGGAGGTAAAACCATCAGGGTTTAATGGTGGGTTTGATGTTGGGATTCAGAAGGGCTCTGAGTGGAGAATGACTCTCATATTTCTGCCACACAAATCCAAGCAGATTCAGTGAGTTAAGGCAACATACAAAGAGGACCTACTTGGGGAAAAGATGATGACTTTAACGTCTTCCTTTGGTAGCATCTGTGCGACATTCAAATAGAAGACTTCAGAACACAGTTGGATATACTAGTCTTAAATTCATACAAGTGTCATTATATATAAGAACTTGAAGCCATAGAAAAATGCCCAGAAGATTGTCAGTTGATCAAACAGAGAACTTAAGAAAAATCCTTCTGAGAATAATGATCAAATCAAGGCTGCTGAGCAGATAGGATATTTAAGGCTAACCTTAGGTAGAAAATAGGAATGTATTTTCATTGTGGTAGAAGGCACTACAGGCAAATTTGGGGATGAGGTTGCAGAAAGTTGAGGGAGCTTCTGTCTGATGACTGCCATTTTCTCTGTGAATTAGAAGATGTGAATGAGAACTGTGGGAACAGATAAAGACTCCTGGGAAGTGCGCAGAGAATTATTTTGAGGGTGGAAATCATGGTTTTTCCATGCCACAACCATCAAAGTTCATTATTAATTTTCTGCTTCATGCTTATTTTGCATTTTACATCTGATAATGCATCTCAAACTCTATACATATTATGTGACTCTTTGCATTATTTTTCCCAATAGGTCTGTGAATACTCAAACAGAAGAATTAAAGCTATCAGACTGGTTTTTTCCCAAGTAAGAATTCCAAATCTAATACATGTGAGATTAATCCATAGACTGCTCAATAGAAATTGACAGATGGCAACAATACTGTGACTGGCATTCCAAATGTTGGAGAGCAGATGGATCTTTGATGGCTATTTTAAAAAATAAGCAGTGGCCGAGATCAACTGGGAATGGACATTAGGACCTATGTCCTCCATGAATGAGAATTTAGATGATAGAAACACAGAGAGTCCTAGAATGATGGAGAGTCAAAAATGTAAGGGTACATTTGAGATCATTTGGTTGTTTCTCCTCATTTCACCAATGAGAGAACCAAAGCCCAAATCAGGTGGGTGGGCTGTCTGTGCACTTTGTGCTTTAATACAACAGCTTTCTTCTGGCCTCTCTGCCTCCATCTTCTTACTCTATGTACCTGTCTTTCACCTTGATGCTATAGATCTGAGTACCTCTCTTAATTAAAACTTTGAAAGGAGATATCCAGTTATTGGATAATGATCCATGACTCCTCCTCCCATAACATCACTACATTTGTCAGATCTAAGCAGATCATACAAAGCTCACCAACTATTTAAACAAAGATTTTAGTATAAAGAATTGCTGATTACTATACAGTCGTTAAGGGGCTTCCCAGGTGATGCTAGCGGTAAAGAACCTGCCAATGCAGGAGACCTCAGAGATGTCGGTTCTATCCCTGGGTCGGGAAGATCCCCTGAAGGAGGGCATGACACTCCAGTATTCTTGCCTAGAGAATCCCATGAACAGAGGAGCCTGGCAGGCTACAGTCCATGGAGTTGCAAAGAGTCAGACACGACTAAAACAACTTAGCACCCACGGACTCCCATAAAGTCATTAACCTGAAAAACTGAAAATAGAACTCTAAGGTGTCATAGAGGGAATGCTATAGGAAGTAATTATTTTCCCTGGTTCTGAAGAAACAAAAGGAAGGGACTGGAATTATTACACCTTAAAAACTTAGAGACAAATCTCATAGGGCTTAAACTCCGAAACTGCTCACCTGTTGCGGGTGCCTCTGAGCTCCAGGGAAGCCTCTTGGGGCTGAGAACCAGCCCTTCTAAGGAGGGGCATGGTGAGACTGGTTTTGCAAGTGTTGGAAAAACTAAAAGTTGGATTCCACTGCTCAGGAAAAGAACCGCTATTGCTGTAGTAAAGATGCATCGCTGGAATGGGGCTTACAGGAACAGGATGCAGACAAGAAACCCACAGGAAACAGAAAAGAGCAAGTTTCTTTTTCCTCCAGCCTTGTAATTTTCCTCCAATGCCCTCTTTTAGTAGAGCCTAACAGGGCGCCCATTGGCAAAGGAGAAATGTGATTTGCAGTGTCCCAGCTCAACATAATAAAGCAGGGTATACTGTGGTGGGTTTAACTATGAAAGACAATAGCTTAATAACTGACACAGCATCCACTAACAAGACAGGTAAGTTATAGCCTCATAATTCAAGGTACTGATCAATCACAACAGGTGAAAAAAGGAGAAAACTATGTAATCATTTAAATAGATTCCAAGTAGGCTACTTTTAGGTTTCAATTTCCATTCCTTTTTTTTTTTTTTTGCGGGTGGCGGTGTTTAAACAACAGAGATTTATTTTCTCCCATTTCTGAAGGCTGGAAATAGACGATCAAGGTGTTGGCAAGTTTGGTTTCTTTTGAGGCCTCTCTTCTTGACTTGCAGCTGCCTGTCTCCTTGCTGTGTCCTCACAAGGCTTTTTCTCTGTGTTCACATCCCTGGTGTCTTTTACTCTTCTTATAAGGACACCAGCCCTATTGGCTTTGGCCCAGTCCTTATGACCTTGTTTAACCTTAACCTGTTAGTTGCTCAGTCATGTCCGACTCTTTGCAATTCCACGGACTGTAGCCCACCAGGCTCCTCTGCCCATGGAATTCTCCAGGCAAGAGTACTGGAGTGGGTTGCCATTCTCTTCTCCCGGGGATCTTCCCGACCCAGGTATCAAACCCGGGTCTCCTACATTACAGGCAGGCTCTTTACCATCTGAGCCACCAGGGAAGCCCAGTTTAACCTTAATTACCTCTCTAAAGGCCCTATCTCCAAATAGTCAGACTGGGATTATACCTTCAACACATGAATCTGGAGGAGACAATTCAGTCCATAACAAGCTCTGAAACAACTAATAGAATCTTTCTCTTGGTGCATGTCAATTCCTATTGCATTTTTCATTTTTTTTCTTTGATGATTATTAAGGCTGAACACCTTTTCATATGAATATTGGCCACTTGGACATTCACTTTTGTAAACTGCCTGTTTATATCTCTTCTCCTCCCCACCCCCCACAATGGATTGTCTTTTTCTTATAGATTTGAATACACATAATATAAAATTCACTCTCTTAATTGTTTAAAAATGTACAATTTGGGGCTTTCTCGGTGGTCCAGTAGTTAAGAATATGCCTTGCAATGCAAGGGAACTTGTTTAATCCCTGGTGCCCAAAGACTCCACATGCTGCAGAGCAACTAAGCCCATGGGCCATAACTACTGAGCCCACGTGCTGCAACTACGGAAGCCCGCAGAGCCTAGAGCCTGTGCTCCACAGCAAGAGAAGTCACTGCAATGAGAAGCCCACGCACCACAATGAAGAGTAGCCCCTGCTCACCACAACTAGAGAAAAGCCTGTGCAGCAACCAAGACCTAGCGCAACCAAAAATTTAAGTAAATAAGTCTCTTAAAAATGTACAATTCTAGCTATCTAATTTCAGAATATCTTCATCATAGCAAAAAGAAGCTCTACCCATTAAGAAGTAACTTCTCATTCCCCTCTCCTTGACAAAACACTAATCTGCTTTCCATCGCTCTGGGCTTGCCTATTCTGGACATTTCCTATAGAGGGAGTATAGTATGTATTTTTTTTTTTTTCATGTCTGACTTCTTTCACTTTGCATGTTTTCAAGATTCATCTATATTGTGGCATATTTCAGTATTTCATTCCTTTTTATGGTTGAATAATATTCCATGGTATGGACATACCACACATCCATTCACCAGCAAATGGACATTGGGTTGTTTCCACTTTGGGGCTATTATAAGTAATGGTGCTATAAACATTCACGTACAAGTTTTAATTTGAAATCATACTTTCAGTTCCCTGGGTATATATCTATAAGTGGGTTTACTGGGTACGTGGTAATTCTATGTTAAACTTTTTGAGAAACCACCAAACTCTTTTCCATACAGTCACATCATTTTATGTTCCCATAAGCAATGTATGAGTTTCAATTTCTCTACATCCTTCCCAACACTTGTTATTTTTCGTTTTGCTGGGGGTGTGTGTTTGTTTTTGCTATGTTACAGCCACTCTAGTGTGTGTGAAATATTTTATTATAGTTCTGATTTACATCTCTCTAATGACTAATGATGTTGATGTTGAGATGTCTTTGTCTGGCTTTGGCATCAAAGTAATATTGGCCTCATAGAATGAGTTAGAAAGTTCTATTTCCTTGGAAGACTTTGAGAATATAATTGGTGTTAATTCTTTAAGTGTTTGGTAAAATTCAACAGTTAAACAGTCTGATCCTGGGCTTTCTTTGTTAGGAGATTTTCAATTACCTTTACTTGTTATAGGTCTATAAGATTTTCTAGTTCTTCTTGAACCAATTTTAGTAGTTTGTGTGTTTCTAGAAATTTATCCATTTCATCTATAAGGTCTATAATAATGTCCCCATTTCCATTCTTGATTTTAATAGTTTGAGTCATCTCTGATTTTTTATTGGTCAGTTTAATTAAAGGTATGCCAATTTCATTAATCTTTGCCAAGAATCGATTTTTGGTTTCATTGATTCTATCATTTTTTTTTTCTATTCAGTTCTCTCTGCTCCAGTCTTTGTTATTTCTTCCTTCTGTTGGCTTTGGTTTTGTTTTTCCCTTTTCTTCCAGTTTTCCCTTTTTTTCCCCTTAAGGTAGAATGTGATGTTACTAACATGAGATCTTTCTTTTTTTTAATATAGAGCTTTACACCTACACATTTCCTTCTGAGTACTGATTTTCACTGTCTCCCATAAATTTTAGCATGTTGTATTTTCATTTTTATTTATCTCAATTTATTTTCTAATTGCCTCATGATTTTGGAGTTTTTTGTTTTTGTTTTTTTCCCTTATTATTTTTTCCTTTGGCACATTGGTTGTCTAGGTGTGTTGTTTAATTCCCAGGTGTTTATGAATGTTCTAGACTTATTTCTGTTCAGTTCAGTTCAGTCGCTCAGTCATGTCCGACTCTTTGCGACCCCATGAATTGCAGCACGCCAGGCCTCCCCGTCCATCACCAACTCCCGGAGTCTACCCAAACCCATGTCCATCGAGTCAGTGATGCCATCCAACCATCTCATCCTCTGTTGTCCCCTTCTCCTCCTGCCCCCAATCCTATCCAGCATTAGGGTCTTTTCCAATGAGTCAACTCTTCGCATGAGGTGGCCAAAGTATTGGAGTTTCAGCTTCAACATCAGTCCTTCCAATGAACACCCAGGATTGATCTCTTTTAGGATGGATTGATTGGCTCTCCTTGCAGTCCAAGGGACTCTCAAGAGTCTTCTCCAACACCACAGTTCAAAAGCATCAATTCTTTGGTGCTCAGCTTTCTTCACCATCCAACTCTCACATCCATACATGACCACTGGAAAAACCATAGCTTTGACTAGACGGACTTTTGTTGGCAAAGTAATGTCTCTGCTTTTAAATATGCTATCTAGTTTGGCCATAACCTTCCTTCCAAGGAGTAAGCGTCTTTTAATTTCATGGCTGCAATCACCATCAGCAGTGATTTTGGAGCCCAAAAAAATAAAGTCTGACACTGTTTCTGCTGTTTCCCCCTCTATTTCCCATGAAGTGATGGGACCAGATGCCATGATCTTAGTTTTCTGAACGTTGAGCTTTAAGCCAACTTTTTCACTCTCCTCTTTCACTTTCATCAAGAGGCTCTTTAGTTCTTCTCCACTTTCTGCCATAAGGGTGGTGTCACCTGCATATCTGAGGTTATTGATATTTCTCCCAGCAATCTTGATTCCAGCTTGTGTTTCTTCCAGCCCAGCGTTTCTCATGAGGTACTCTGCATATAAGTTAAATAAGCAGGGTGACAATATACAGCCTTGACTTACTCCTTTTCCTATTTGGAACCAGTCTGTTGTTCCATGTCCAGTTCTAACTGTTGCTTCCTGACCCGCATACAGGTTTCTCAAGAGACAGGTCAGATGGTGTGGTATTCCCATCTCTTTCAGAATTTTCCACAGTTTATTGTGATCCACACAGTCAAAGGCTTTGGCATAGTCAATAAAGCAGAAATAGATGTTTTTCTGGAACTCTCTTGCTTTTTCGATGATCCAGTGAATGTTGGCAATTTGATCTCTGGTTCCTCTGCCTTTTCTAAAACCAGCTTGAACATCTGGAAGTTCACGGTTCACGTATTGCTGAAGCCTGGTTTGGAGAATTTTGGGCATTACTTTACTAGCGTGTGAGATGAGTGCAATTGTGCGGTAGTTTGAGTATTCTTTGGCATAGCCTTTCTTTGGGATTGGAACGAAAACTGACCTTTTCCAGTCCTGTGGCCACTACTGAGTTTTCCAAATTTGCTGGCATATTGAGTGCAGCACTTTCACAGCATCACCTTTGAGGATTTGAAATAGCTCAACTGGAATTCCATCACCTCCACTAGCTTTGTTCGTAGTGATGCTTTCTAAGGCCCACTTGACTTCACATTCCAGGATGTCTGGCTCTAGGTGAGTGATCACACCATCGTGATTATCTGGGTAGTGAAGATCTTTTTTGTACAGTTCTTCTGTGTATTCTTGCCACCTCTTCTTAATATCTTCTGCCTCTGTTAGGTCCATACCATTTCTGTCCTTTATCGAGCCCATCTTTACATGAAATGTTCCTTTGGTATCTCTAATTTTCTTGAAGAGATCTCTAGTCTTTCCCAATCTGTTGTTTTCCTCTATTTCTTTGCACTGATCGCTGAGGAAGGCTTTCTTATCTCTCCTTGCTATTCTTTGGAACTCTGCATTCAGATGGGAATATCTTTCCTTTTCTCCTTTGCTTTTTGCTTCTCTTCTCTTCCCAGCTATCTGTAAGGCCTCCTCAGACAGCCATTTTGCTTTTTTGCATTTCTTTTCCATGGGGATTGTCTTGATCCCTGTCTCCTGTACAATGTCGCGAACCTCTGTCCATAGTTCATCAGGCACTCTGTCTATCAGATCTAGTCCCTTAAATCTATTTGCCACTTCTACTGTATATTCATAAGGGATTTGATCTAGGTCATACCTGAATGGACTAGTGGTTTTCCCTGCTTTCTTCAGTTTATTTCTGTTACTTATTTCTAATTTCATTCCATTATCGTTGGAAAAGATAGTTTGTATGTTTCCAGTCACTTTAAGTTTATTGAGATTTGTCTTATGGTCTAACATGAGATTTATCCTGGAGAATATTCCATGTGTATTTGAGAAGGACATGTATTCTGTTGTTGGGTAAAGTGTTCTGTGTGTGTCTGATTCGTTCTTTTGCCTGCTCAAAACCTCCGTTGATATCCTAAAGTGAATTTTTTCCTTTCAGCTATATACTTCTCAACGTCAGTATTTCTAGTTCACTTGTTTTTATGATTTGTATCTTATTAGTATTCTCTGTTTGTTGAGACAGTGTTCTTCTGGTTTCCTTTAGTTCTTTGTCCATGGCTTCCTTTAGCACTTTAAGCATATTTTAAATGGTTGATTGAAAGTCTTTTTAGAAAAATTCAGTCAGTGTCTGGACAATTTTCATTAATTTGTTTTCCTGTGAATGGGCTGTACATTCTTCTTTACTTGCACAACTCTTAAATTTTGGTTAAAAACTGGACATTTTGAGTATTATAATATAGTTTCTCTGAAAATCAGATACTTTTACCTCAGGAGGAAAAGAAAAAAACAAAAGAGAAGAAAACAAACAAAGAGAAGAAAAGATTGGCTCTATGTTGGGGCCCTCCTTCAACACAGCCCAGTTGTTTATAACTCTGCCTTGGCTTTCACTTCTTACGTGCACTGAACCTAAATAACAGTCAGAGGTGAAAGCCTAGTATCTTCACAGATCTTTTCTGAACATTCATTCTGCCCTGAGCATGTGCATGGATTTCTCAGTTCCTTGTTCTGCATGTATCTGATTGACACACGGGATCTTGTCAAAGCCCTTACTTCCCAAAGAACTGTCTTTCAAATGTTTCATCCCCAGGCTTTCAGCACATATAGTGTTTATTTTAACTGAAGTCTTTTGACTCAGGAGGAAGGGGCTTGTTCTTTTACAATATTTTTTCGAGGAATACCCTCCACTTCAATTCTTAGAGAATGTTAAGTACAAGAAAAAAAGCGGGATGAGTCAGTCCTTCAGGGAACTCTCAGATAGGTTAAAAAGATAAATGCAATCCCTGGGAATTAGATCCACTCTTCTCCATGCTGAATCAGATACCCACACTGAGAACATAGTATGGTTTTATCTTTTCAATACCACTGTCATGCTAGGAAGAGAGTTGGTGCAAGTCTGGGTTAAACTACCTCAAAGTTTTTCTAGTCCTACTGTATTGAGTCTTCTTTTTTTTTTTTTTTTTTCTTTTTGAGGTAACTTTTGCTTGGTTGCTCTAAATCTTTGGCTATCTTCCAAAGTTCTGACAAAGTTGATTCTGACAGTATGCAACAATATTAACCCTGGCAGCATTTCAGATTATGAAAACTGGGAAGTTCGTTTTTTAAAATATTGCTTCTGAAAAGAATCAGTGTCCAAAGCTTAAGATGGTAGATCTTGTCCAACTGTAAGAGAAATTGTTACTTTAGACTTTGGGTGACATTTCAACTATGCATCCTCAAAGATCTTGGAATAACAATATAATCAGTACATGTACTTTTGTAATGGTCTAACCCTAATGATGCAGCCATGAAATTAAAAGATGCTTACTTCTTGGAAGGAAAGTTATGAACAACTAGACAGCATATTAAAAAGCAGAGACACTACTTTGTCAACAAAGGTCCATCTAGTCAAGGCTATGGTTTTTCCAGTAGTCATGTATGGATGTGAGAGTTGGACTATAAAGAAAGCTGAGTGCTGAAGAATTGATGCTTTTGAACTGTGGTGTTGGAGAAGACTCTTGAGAGTCCCTTGGACTGCAAGAAGATCCAACCAGTCCATCCTAAGGGAGATCAGTCCTGGATGTTCATTGGAAAGACTGATGTTGAAACTGAAACTCCAATACTTTGGCCCCCTGATGTGAAGAGCTGACTCATTTGAAAAGACCCTGATCCTGAGAAAGATTGAGGGCAGAAGGAGAAGGGGACGACAGAGGATGAGATGGTTGGACGGCATCACCGACTCAATGGACATGAGTTTGGGTGAACTCTGGGAGTTGGTGATGGACAGGGAGGCCTGGTGTGCTGCGGTTCATGGGGTTGCAAAGAGTTGGACACGACTGAGCGACTGAACTGAACTGAACTGAAGTGAGCCATTTCTGATAAACTGTTTCTTCAGTTTATCATGACCATCAAGGCTCTGGGTTAGAAATAAGGAAATGCTGCAATCAGTCATCGGCTTTATAGATTAGCAATATCTACTACAATTTTATTAAAAAGTATTTTGCTCATAATTCTTGTATCTTCCTTACAGTGCCTTAAATTGCTCAAACATAACTACCGGCTGGGCAGCTCCAGTTGTGTGGCATGGCACTTATGATGAAGTGGTCCTGGAAAATTATTATGCAAGTCATAAAATTACTGTGGGGTTGACTGTGTTTGCTGTGGGAAGGTAGGTATTGCTGAATGTCCTTTATATTCAGGTGTTTTATTTTAGAAAATGGGAGATTATCAATAATCTACCTCAAGAATTTAGAAAAAGTAGAACAAAATAAAACCAAAGAAAGCAGAAATAAGGAAGTAATAAAGGTGAGAGCAGAAATCCATGAAATTGAAAACAGAAAAGTCTTAGAGAAAAGTCAATGAAACAAAAATGTGGTTCTTTGGGGAAAAAAAAACCCAATAAAATCCATAATCACCCAGGAAGACTAGCCAAGAAAAAAAATTAATGCAAATTACAAATATTAGGAAAGAAACAGGGTATATCACCTTAGACCTTGTAGACTTTAAAAGGATAATCAGGAAACACTATAAAATTCTCTACATATCTGACAACTTAGAGGAAATATACCTTAAAAAGCACAAACAACCACAACTCACCGAACATGAAACAGATCATTGAATAACCCTATAGCTATTGAGGAAATAGATTTCATAATTTTAAAACTCCCAAAAGGGCTTCCCTGGTGGCTCAGCTGGTAAAGAATCTGCTTGCAATGCGGGAGACCTGGGTTCAATCCCTGGGTTGGGACAATCCTCTCGAGAAGGGAACAGCTACCCACTCCAGTATTCTGGCCTGGAGAATTCCGTGGACTATATATAGTCCACGAGGTCACAAAGAGTCGGACACGACTGAGCGACTTTCACTTTCAAAGTCCTTAGGTGCAGATTGTTTCATCAGAGAATTCTACCAAATATTTAAAGAAAAATTAACATCAATTCTACACGATCTTTTTCAGAAAAGAGATGAGCAAGGAACACATCCCAAATCATTTTATGAAGCAAATGCTGCCTTGATATCAAAATCATACCAAAAAAGTACAAAAAAGTATTAAGTTGAACAATACTTATCACTCATTAAAATGATAAAGTTATCAGCTTTATAGCAACTTGTTATTAAATATTGATAGTAATTTATTGCTTAATAAAAAGAACACAGAAAGAGGAAGAAAGGGAGGAGGAAGGGAAGACTCCTTACTGAAGTTTCCCAGGACCTCCTCCCGAGACTCACTGTGGCCTCTTCAAGTTGCTGCCCCAGGATCTGTAGGGTGTGACCCCATTCTGGGGCAGTGCTTCTACCTTCAGGACACAGATGGAGTTTCTGATTCCTTCCTGCACCCTCCTGAGTAGAACACAGAGTCTTGGAAGGGTGCTGTATAAGGGAAGGGGCACTGAAACCACAGCCTCATTAACCTCACCATGAAACCCCCACTCTGTTTTAAAGAACCTCTGAAAGCTCAGGAATAAATGGCATCAATTTCCTCTGAAGTTAGAGTATAGGTGGGACTGAAACTAGTAGGGTAGATTTAAAGTATCTATAAGGAAATTTTCAACATGAATATCTGCTACAGGAATGAACAATTAAGCCAATATAATAAAACAAAAATGCCATGCAAATATTAAAGACCTTCTATTTATTGGCAATAGCATTGTAGACCTGTAGGGAAAGATTTCCATAAATAATGTTGGAGAAAGTCAATGTCAACACAGGAGAACTGAAATTGTGCCTCTGTAGCATATCATGTACAAACATACAAACGTCAATTATTAGGTAGTTTGAAGACCAATAGTTAAAAGAAAAACTATATCTTCATGAACTCAGGATATAAAAGGGTTTCTTAATCAAGACATGGAAGCTACTAATCATACAGGAAAAGACTGATAAGTCTGACTGCTTAAAATTAACTTCACCTAGGAAAAAATCTGAGAAACCAAAACTGAAGGCCATTTTATAAAATACATGGTCAGGGTCATGGCCAACAAGGAAAGAAACTGACCGAGTGGAAGAGACTTGGGAGACTCGAAGAGACTAGTGACTGAATGCAGACTGTGTTCTGGACTGGATCCTGGACACTGAAAATGTCATCAGGAGAGAAGCTGGTGAAAATCACATACAATCTGTGGTTTAGCTCATAGTATTTTACCACTGATAATCTCCTAGTTTTGACAAATGTACTATGGTTATATAATATATTACTATTAGGAGAAGGTGGGTAGAGCGTATGTGGGGACTCTGTAATATATTTGCAACTTTTCTGTAAACCTAATGCTATGCTAAGTCGCTTCAGTCGTGTCAGACTCTTTGCGACCCTATGGACTGTAGCCTGCCAGGCTCCTCTGTCCATGGGATTTTCCAGGCAAGAATACTGGGGTGGATTGCCATTTCTTTCTCCAGGGGATCTTCCCAATCCAGGGACTGAACCAACATCTCTTAAGTCTCCTGTATTGGCAGGCAGGTTCTTTACCACTAGCACCAACTGGGAAGCAGGCCTTGCTAAGATCCAGTGTAGCAAGTCTAATAGCATTCCAACATAGAAAGTATTTTAAAAATTGGGGGAAAAATGTTTGTCATTGTAGCGACAGTAAGTTGTTTTTTTTTTTAATTGTAAATGCCTGATATTAAGCTTTTGATTGATTGCTGAGACATCCATTTTATTTATTTATTTATTGGCCACACTGTAAAGCTTGTGGGATCTTAGTTCCTTGACCAGGGAGAAAACCTGGGCCCTGTGCCATAAAAGGGCAGAGTCCTAACCACTGGACCACCAGGGAACCCCCTGAGATATCCACTTCAAAGACATCCATCTCAAATAAAAATATTGCTTACTAGCTAAACAATTAGATAAAGAGCCAAGTCACCCTACCCATGAAATCTTCCCTTTAGAAAGGCCTGAGTGATCTGATCTACATGAATGACCGCTGGCATGACCCCCGTTTTTCCCCCTCCCTTGCTTTAACTTCTGCTTTTACGTTTAAAATTTGTCAATAGAGTGAACTCGCAAAACCCTAGGCACCCCACCCTCAACCCAGTAAAGGCAGAACCCTAGGTCCTCTGTGTCTCTCTTTCTCTCTCTCTCACCACCTCCAACTTGTGACCTCACTATGTGGCCCCAGGCATGCCTCATATCCTCTAGGATTTGTGATTAATAAAGCTTATTTTCTCAAAGTTCCCTATGGCTATTGTTGAGGTGCTCCTTGAAATTATAATAAGAATGACAAAGACTGGTCCAGCCATAATGTAGGCTCTGGTGATGTCTGGTGGGAAGTAGGGATGTCTTACCACAGGTAGTAGGGACTCCAGCGAGTGCCCCCAGGCACTCCTAGCCGATAGCATCACTATCAATAGGCAGAAACTGACCCAAAACAGCCCCATATCACATCATACACAAAAATTAACTCCAATGGATAATAGACTTAAATATGAAAGATAAAACAATAACAGTACTAGAAAAACATATAGGAGGATATTTTCACTACTTTGAGGGGGCAAAGATTCCTGAAGTATGACACAAAAGCACTAACCATAAAAGAAATATGGATAAATATGGACTTTGGATTTGAGTTGCTAGCTTCCAGCTCAATATAATATTTTAAGTGATATTTTTTCATAATGTACCGAATAATTTTAGATACTCCAAACTAGAGAGTTTTCTCCTGACTCCATCTGTTGTATTTCTTAAGACTCTGATCAATATCCAGAACTTATTTCTAATGATCATATAAACATCATTTGAACTAGTCACATATATTACCTTTTCTTCTTTGAATTTACCTGAGGCCATTTATTACTACAAGAATCCTTAAGTGGCTGGAGAGATTGGAAATGAGAAAGTTTGCCTTCAGTCCAGCAATCTTAGCACCATATTAAAGGGCATAGGGCAAAATAAGAAGCCCAGTGCTGACAGTGGATACAAAGCATGTCACCTATGACTTTTTACTCATAACTAACTACTCTTAAGTAAGCCACAGGCATCAATAACTGCTCTTGCAATGACATATGACCTTTCCTGCCTACAACCTCTAAAGCAAGTCTCAACTGCTCTGATAACCCTGAAAACTCAGGCTTTTGTTTTGTGCTGGGCACTGTTCAGTTTTCTGATTTCACCAAGTTTCATTTTCTCTCTTGAGAAATTCCTCTTTTCTCCTATGATCCATCAAACCTCACCATGGAGAGGAAAGGCAGACAATTTCACTTTTACACTACTTAAATACAACTCAAGAAGCGTCTCTAATGCTTGGTTCTTTAGTAGCATTTTTCGATAAAACTACAGTAAGTATAATTTAAATAGCATGTGTTTCACTAACATACAAGAAGATGAACTTCATTGCTTCTTATTTACTTCACAGATACGTTGACCGTTATTTGTACACATTTATAACATCAGCTGATAAATATTTTATGGTTGGCCAAAAAGTCATCTTTTACATCCTGATAGATGACTTCTCTAAGGTGCCCTGGGTAGAGCTGGCTCCCCTCCGAATGCTGAAAGTTTTTGAAATAAAGCGAGAGAAGAGATGGCAAGACATCAGTATGATGCGCATGAAGATCATCAGTGAACATGTTGCGGATCACATCCAATATGAAGTTGACTTCCTCTTCTGCATGGATGTGGATCAAATCTTCGTAAGAAAGTATGGACTGGAGACTCTGGGGGAATCCGTAGGTCAGTTACATGCTCACTGGTATCAGACAAGTCCTGCGAAGTTACCTTATGAGAGGAGTCAGCTATCAGAAGCATATATACCTGTTGGTAAGGGGGACTTTTATTACCATGCTGCTGTATTTGGTGGTATTCCCATTCAGGTTCTCAATATTGCTAGGGAGTGCTTCAGAGGAATCATGAACGACAAGAAAAATAACATTGAGGCAGTGTGGCATGATGAAAGTCATTTGAACAAGTATTTTTTCCTCCATAAACCCACTAAAATCTTGTCACCGGAATACTGCTGGGATAAGTTTGGATCTAGTAATATTGAGAATGGCACTTTCAAACTCTATTGGGCTATTAAAAATTATGACTTTCTTAGACCATCAGTGTAATTTTATAGCCCTTCCTTTGTGTTACTGAATTTAAAAGCATCATTTTGTCTTGTCTTTAAAAAAATAGTACATGACAAATTTTAGCACCAAAAAAAAATCACTAATAGAATGACAAACTCACCAACACAGTTATATTCATACTTTTCCTCACCTTTCTTTTTGAATCATATAACAGGGTATAGCAGTTACAGAGTGAATGTATTGACATCAGATGGAAATATAGTGTTCTCATATCTTGTGTGACTTTTGAGGAAGTATTTTTGTGGATCACATTGGACAAAATAGAATCTTTCAGGAGAAAATGAAATCTGAAATATTTTCACTGATCCAGCTAGATATATATTTCTTATACTGCTTAAGGAAAGGGATAATGTAGGGGTATGGATAAGGGAAATCAGTGCAACTATACTAATTTACTCTCCATGTAAAATTTTGAGGACATTAAAGCTGCCACCAGATGGGCAGTTACTTAGAAAACTGGGTTATTGAAAAAGAACTGTTTTTCTTTTTTAACTTTTTAGTTTGTATTGGGGTGTAGCCTGCTAATAATGTTGTGATAGTTTCAGGTGAACAGTGAAAGGACTCAGTCATACAAACAGATGTATCCCTTCTCTCCCAAACTCCCCTCCCATCCAGGCTCCCACATAACATTGAGCAGAGTTCCATGTGCTATACAGTAGGTCCTTGTTGGTTATCTATGTTTAATATAGCAGAGTGTACATGTCCATCCCAAATTCCCTAACTATCCCTTCTGCCCTTCCTTCCCACCTGCAGCCATAAGTTCAGAATATGTTTTAAAACTATAAAGTTATTTGTTGTAAAAACTAATAAAGAAATTTTAAATATAGAAAGAAAACTGAAAGTCTTCCTATACTTTCCCTTTGAAAACCTATCACTCAATATTTCCTTTATATGCATTTATATACCCACCACATGAATATATACACACACACATATGTGTGCCTGTGCATATATGCTTATATACTGTTTTATACAAATTAACTTATATCACATAAATGCACACGTGGATGCATGCATACACATTTTATCAATTGTCAGGGTCTAGTTAGGAAAACAGAACAACTGTTCCAGTTATTTCAAACAGTGGGAATTTAACACAGGGGATTGGACATATATAAGTGATCAAAGAGTTGAGGAGAAAATAAGATATATATGTGTGTGTATATATATATATATATATATATATATATATATATATATCTTCTTTATCCATTCATCTGTTGATCGACACTTAGGTTGTTTCCATATGTTAACTATTGGAAATAGTGCTACTATGAATACTGAGCATATGTATCTTTACGAATTAGAGTTTTCTCCAGATATATGCTCATGAGTGGGATTATTGGATCATATGATAACTCTATTTTCAATTTCTTAAAGACCTTCCATACTGTTCTGCATAGCAGCTGCACCAACTTACATCTCCACCAAAAGTACAGGAGGGTTCCTTTTCTTCCACCCCTCTCCAGCATTTATTATTTGTAGACTTTTTAATTATATTGTATATATTCATTGGAAGGAGTGATGTTGAAGCTGAAACTCCAATACTTTGGCCACCTGATGTGAAGAGCTGACACACTGGAAAATACCCTGATGCTGGGAAAGATTGAGGGCAGGAGGAGAAGGGGACGGCAGAGGATGAGATGGCTGGATGGCATCACCGACTCGATGGACACGGGTTTGGGTGGACTCAGGGAGTTGATGATGGACAGGGAGGCCTGGCGTGCTGCAGTTCATGGGGTCGCAAAGAGTCAGACGCAACTGAACTGAACTGATTCATTCAATGAAGACAGTAGCACTCCTGGGACTGAAGAAAAAATTGTAGGATGTCCAGAAAGCGCTAGAACCTAGCATGAGCCTGCCTGGCATGAGATGAAGCAACAAAGAGGGTGTTTAGTCACTGCTAGAGATGCCACCCAAAGGAGACAGAGAAGACAGACCAGAGACACGTAGAGAGAGAGAGAGAGAGAGAGAGAGAGAGAGAGAGAGAGAGAGAGAGAGAGAGAGAGAGAGAGAGACGGCTTTTCCCTTCTACCTTGCTCTCTTCTGCCACTGTTTTCCATTTTCTGGTGCTATCCAATAATCAGAGGCAAGAGAGAGTCTGGAAATATAGGTCCCTGCTACATTGGGCAGATGAGAAAAACGAGAGACCCAACAGTTGACAGACAAATGGCTACCACAACCCACCCATTCTGCCTTGAAATGGCCATTCTCATCCTTCCACCCATACCTAACTCTCATAAAACAACTCTATGTTTCCACTTTGCAGAAGTCAACTGACTTTTGTACAAGTAAAGAATCACTTTCTTCTCAAAAAGGTGAAACACAAGTTACCATCTGACATTATTTCCCTCCCCATGTTCAAGAACCCCAGATAATATGAGGTCTCCTCCCTCAGAATGGCACATGACTCTTCACAGTTTGGTGAACTCTGATATAAATCGGAAAGAAAAGAAATAACCACTCCTCATTAAGAAACAAACTGTAGAAGAAAGAAATAAGGAAAATAACTGTGCGTGTGCTAGTCATTCAGTCATGTCTGACTCTTTGCAACCCCATGGATTGTAGCCCACCAGTCTTCTCTGTCCATGGAATTTCCCAGGCAAGAATATTGGAGTGGATTGACATTTCCTTTGGTTAACATATAAAGACATACATTTGTATATAACTATATATATTAAGTTTCTATTTGCAATATAAATATAAGAACAATGAGCAGGCCTGTGGCAGCCTTCATTTTTGTAGCTGGTTACAGAGTCAAATTCACATTTATCATTTCTCCCTTCTATCACCGATTTCATGTTCCTTGCCCTCTGTTAGAAGCTCAGCTAAATACGGTTCTTTACCTAGTGTGGTGGCTTTATACCTTTGTTGTCTGGGATCCGACTCTTTAGTGGGTCTTTATCGGATTGCTGGTTTTCTCATAGAACTGCCATATTACCCAGCAATCGCACTGCTAGGCATACACACTGAGGAAACCAGAATTGAAAGAGACGCGTGTACCCCAATGTTCATCGCAGCACTGTTTACAATAGCCAGGACATGGAAGCAACCTAGATGTCCACCAGCAGATGAATGGATAAGGAAGCTGTGGAACATATACACAATGGAATATTACTCAGCCATTAAAAAAATACATTTGAATCGGTTCTATTGAGATGGATGAAACTGGAGCCCATTATACAGAGTGAAGTGAGCCAGAAAGAAAAGCACCAATACAGTATACTAATGCATGTATATGGAATTTGAAAGATGGTAATGGTAACCCTATATGAGAGACAGAATAAGAGACACAGATGCATAGAGCAGTCCTGTGGACTCTGAGGGAGAAGGTGAGGGTGGGACGTTCTGGGACAATAACATTGAAACGTGTATATTGTCATATGTGAAGCGGAACACCATTCCATGTTCTATGCATGGGACGGATGCTCAGGGATGGAGCGTTGGGATGACCCAGAGGGATGGGATGGGGAGGGAGGTGGGAGGAGGGTGCGGGAGGGGGAGCACATGTGAACCCATGGCTGATTCATGTCAATGTATGGCAAAAACTACTACAATATTGTAAAGTAATTAGCCCCCAACTAAAATAAATAAATTTATTAAAAAAAAAAAGACTGTTGAATAAGAAGTTCCAAGGGAACACCTTAAGTTCTTAACACAGCCCTCCTTCCATTATCATGTAGGAGCACTCTCTTTCATTTTGATAATTGTTATCGGTAGCCCCACTCAGACCTCTTCTTTGACTGATGACTCAGCATAATGGAAAGACAAAACGGCCAGAAAAAAGCCTCAGATTCCAATTCAACGGGACCATCACTATGTTTCCTGGTGGGAACACTCCTTCCTTGTGCCCTCATTCCTACCTTAACTTTCATCAGTCGCTAAATCATATCCAACTCTGCAACTCCATGGACTGTACCCTGCCAGGCTCCTCTGTCCATGGGATTTCCTAGGTAAGAATGCTAGAGTGGGTTGCCATTTCCTTCTCTAGGGGATCTTCCCAACCCAGGGATTGAACATGCATCTCCTGAATTGGCAGGCAGATTCTTTACCAATGAGCCACCAGGGAAGCCACTCTTTGTGCCCTCAGTTCAGTTCAGTTCATTTCAGTCTCTTAGTCATGTCCGACTCTTTGCAACCCCATGGACTGCACCACGCCAGGCTTTCTTGTCCATCACCAACTCCCAGGCTTGCTCAAACTCATGTCCATCAAGTCAGTGATGCTATTCAACCATCCCATACTCTGTCGTCCCCATCTCCACCAGCCTTCAATCTTTCCCAGCATCAGGGTCTTTTCCAATGAGTCAGTTCTTTACAACAGGTGACCAAAGTAGTTTCCACTACTTTGGAGTTTCCACTTTAGCATGAGTCCTTCCAATGAATATTCAGGACTGATTTCCTTTAGGATTGACTGGTTTGATCTCCTTTCAGTCCAAGGGACTCTCAAGAGTCTTCTCTAACAACACAGTTCAAAAGCATCAATTCTTCAGCACTCAGCTTTCTTTATAGTCCAACTCTCACATCCATACATGACTATTGGAAAAACCATAGCTTTGACTAGACCTTTGTTGGCAAAGTAATGTCTCTGCTTTTAATATGCTGTCTAGGTTGGTCATAGCTTTTCTTCCAAGAAGCAAGCTTCTTTTAATTTCATGGCTGCAATCACCATCTGCAGTGATTTTGGAGCCCCCCAAAATAAAGTCTGACACTGTTTCCACTGTTTCCCCATCTATTTGCCATGAAGTGATGGGACTGGATACCGTGATCTTAGTTTTTTGAATGTTGAGTTTTAAGCCAGCTTTTTCACTCTCCTCTTTCACTTTCATCAAGAGGCTCTTTAGTTCTTCTTCACTTTCTGCCGTAAAGGTGCTGTCATCTGCATATCTGAGTTTATTGATATTTTTCCCAGCAATCTTGATTCCAGCTTGTGCTTCATCCAGCCCGGCATTTCTCATGATGTACTCTGCATATAAGTTATAAAAGCAGGGTGACAATACACAGCCTTGATGTACTCCTTTCCCAATTTGGAACCAGCCTGTTGTTCCATGTCTAGTTCTAACTGTTGCTTCTTGACCTGCATACAGGTTTCTCAGGAGGCAGGTAAGGTAGTCTGGTATTCCCATCTCTTTAAGAATGTTCCACAGTTTGTTGTGATCCACACAGTCAAAGCCTTTGGCATAGTCAATAAAACAGAAGTAGATGTTTATAACGAACTCTCTTGATTTTTCCATGATCCAACGTCATAGTCAACAAAAGAGTCCAAAATGCAGTACTTGGATGCAACCTCAAAAATGACAGAAGAGTCTCTGTTCATTTCCAAGGCAAACCATTCAATATCACGGTAATCCAAGTCTATGCCCCGACCAGTAAAGCTGAAGAAGCTGAAATTGAATGATTCTGTGAAGACCTACAAGACCTTCTAGAATTAACGCTGAAAAAAGATGTGATTTTCATTATAGGGGAATGGAATGCAAAAGTAGGAAGTCAAGAAACACCTGGAGTAACAGGCAAACTTGGCCTTGGAGTGAAAAATGAAGCAGGGCAAAGGCTAATAGAGTTTTGCCCAGAGAACGCACTGGTCATAGCAAAAACCCTCTTCCAAAAGCACAAGAGGAGCCTCTACACATGGACACCACCAGATGGCCAAAACCAAAATCAGATTGATTATATTCTTTGCATCCAAAGATGGAGAAGCTCTATACAGTCAGCAAAACAAGACCAGGAGCTGACTGTGGCTCAGATAGTGAACTCCTTACTGCCAAATTCAGACTTAAATTGAAGAAAGTAGGGAAAACCACTAGACCACTCAGGTATGACCTAAATCAAATCCCTTAAGATTATACAGTGGAAGTGAGAAATAGATTTAAGGGGCTAGATCTGATAGACAGAGTGCCTGATGAACTATGGACGGAGGTTTGTGACATTGTACAGGAGACAGTGATCAAGACCATCCCCAAGAAAAAGAAATGGAAAAAAGCAAAATGGCTGTCTGAGGAGGCCTTATAAATAGCTGTGAAAAGAAGAGAAGCAAAAAGCAAAGGAGAAAAGGAAAGATATACCCATTTGAATGCAGAGTTCCAAAGAATAGCAAGGAGAGATAAGAAAGCCTTCCTCAGTGATCAATGCAAATAAATGGAGGAAAACAATAGAATGGGAAAGACTAGAGATCTCTTCAAGAAAATTGGGGAAACCAAGGGAACATTTCATGCAAAGATGGGCTCGATAAAGGACAGAAATGGTATGGACCTAACAGAAGCAGAAGATATTAAGAAGAGGTGGCAAGAATACACAGAAGAACTGTACAAAACAGGTCTTCATGACCCAGATAATCATGATGGTGTGATCACTCACACTCACCTAGAGCCAGACATCCTGGAATGTGAAGTCAAGTGGGCCTTAGGAAGCATCACTGTCAAACAAAGCTAGTGGAGGTGATGGAATTCCAGTTGAGCTATATGAAATCCTGAAAAATGATGCTGTGAAAGTGCTGCACTCAATATGCCAGCAAATTTGGAAAACTCAGCAGTGGCCACAGGACTGGAAAAGGTCAGTTTTCATTCCAATGCCTAAGAAAGGCAATGCCAAAGAGTGCTCAAACTACCACACAATTGCACTCATCTCACATGCTAGTAAAGTAATGCTCAAAATTCTCCAAGCCAGGCTTCAGCAATATGTGAACCATGAACTTCCAGATGTTCAAGCTGGATTTAGAAAAGGCAGAGGAATCAGAGATCAAACTGCCACCATCCGCTGGATCATCAAAAAAGCAAGAGAGTTCCAGAAAAACATCAATTTATGCTTTATTGACTATGCCAAAGCCTTTGACTGTGTGGATCACAATAAACTGTGGTAAAATCTGAGAGATCTGGGAATACCAGACCACCTGACCTGCCTCTTGAGAAATCTGTATGCAGGTCAGGAAGCAACAGTTAGAACTGGACATGGAACGACAGACTGGTTCCAAATAGGAATAGGACCTGCCTCTTGAGAAATCTGTATGCAGGTCAGGAAGCAACAGTTAGAACTGGACATGGAACAACAGACTGGTTCCAAATACATCAAGGCTATATATTGTCACCCTGCTTACTTAACTTATATGCAGAGTACATCATGAGAAACGCTGGGCTGGATGAAGCACAAACTGGAATCAAGATTGCTGGGAGAAATATCAATAACCTCAGATATACAGACGACAGCACCATTATGGCAGAAAGTGAAAAAGAACTAAAGAGTCTCCTGATGAAAGTGAAAGAGGAGAGTGAAAACTTTGGCTTAAAACTCAACATTCAGAAAACCAAGATCATGGCATCTAGTCCCATCACTTCATGGCAAATAGATGCAGAAACAGTGGAAACAGCTGGCTCCAAAATCACTGCAGATGGTGATTGCAGCCATGAAATTAAAAGACACTTACTTCTTGGAAGGAAAGTTATTACCAACCTAGACAGCATATTAAAGAGCAGAGACATTACTTTGCCAACAAATGTCCGTCTAGTCAGGGCTTTGGTTTTTCCAGTAGTCATGTATGGATATGTGAGTTGGACTGTAAGGAAAGCTGAGCAGCGAAGATTTGATGCTTTTGAAATGTGATGTTGGAGGAGACTCTTGAGGGTCCCTTGGACTGAAAGGAGATCCAACCAGTCCATCCTAAAGGAGATCAGTCCTGGTGTTCTTTGGAAGGACTGATGTTGAAGCTGAAACTCCAATACTTTGGCCACCTGATGTGAAGAGCTGACTCATTTGAAAAGACCCTGATGCTGGGCAAGATTGAGGGAAGGAAGAGAAGGTTTTGACAGAGGATGAGCTGGTTAGATGGCATTACCGACTCAATGGACATGAGTTTGGGTAAACTCCGGGAGTTGGTGATGGACAGGGAGGCCTGGTGTGCTGCAGTCCATGGGGTCGCAAAGAGTTGGACACGACTGAGTGGCTGAAATGAACTGAACTGAACTGGGAGATAGTGAAGGACTAGAAAGCCTGGTGTGCTGCAGTTCACGGTTGCACAAAGAGTCAGACATGAGTTAGTGGATGAAAAACAGCAGCAATACTGATTATCATCATCATATATTTTTACGGCAGGAACTGTTGTTCCCCAAAGCCTTTGTCTTCAATGAGCACCTCATTCATGGGAGCCCAGGGATAAGTTAATTAGCTCTTTACTTCTGTATTCCATGGCCTGCCACATACCTCTCTCTGAATACTAATGTGACTTCTCAGTTGCCTTTAAACCCCAAGCAAGGCCTAATAACCAATTCTAGATTCCCCCAATTTCCCGAAGTTTATGTGGCTTACAACCCTTCTTTCTGGTATCAATACCTGAATTTTTCAGTGCATTGAAAATGATTCTTATTCATCAAAACAGAAAAAAGTTTATGGAATGGTGTGTTGGGTAGGAAAATTGAACCCTCAAATCTTTGTGACCTTTACACACAAAAAAAAACCTTTCTTCCTCACCATACATTAATAGTGAGGATTGGAGCCATATAATCTGCTCCATATGTTCCCCTGGGGAACCCAGAATAACGATGGGTCCACTACTGGTGACATTGCTAGTCACAGTGTCAGGGGAAGAGAGACTTTTCGGTGCCCCATCCTGGACTTATCACATGCCCCTGCCAAACACAAAAGGGCTGGAAATGCTATTTGCCATCTGCCTGGGAAGGAAGAGGGAACTAGATAGTAGTGAGTAAGAGCAGTGTTTACTACAGAACGGTAGGAGGCAGTTCCGAGTACTTGGCAAATAGCAGCTGAAGATTTATAAAGGGACTGTGGGAGGAAACGCACGTGTGAGATTCTGCCGTAGGTATAAATCTCTCTGAGTATCAACCCTGAGTGCATCACTTATTATCTGCTTGCTGACCTCCATACTCTTGGAAATATCTGCCATAATGTTAGTCCTTGATTGTGTTACAGATAATCTCAAAGTGAACTCCCTTAAGCCTCAAAGTCCCAGGTAGGAGAATCTGATTAGCCCAGCAGGTGGTTTAGATCGCATGTCCACGTTTAAGCTGCAGCCTGCAGGGAGAGGAAAGTTCTGCCTGTTTCAGATTCCATTCTGGACAGAAGAATGCTTTTGCTTCTTGGATTTAGGATTCCCTCTAAACGAAGGGTGCCTGGCTTTGGGGCAGCCAAGACATTAACATATGCATTGTATAGTTGGATTTGCATATTTAAGAATTTCGTATGAACAGAATCACACAACATACGTCCTTCTTTCCTGGTTTCTTCCATAGTGTATTTTCAGGTCATTTATGTTGTTGCATGTATCAATACTCTAGTCTTTTTTATTGCCGAGTATTATTCCATTGTATGGACATGCCATGCCACAATTTGTTTACCCATTCACTTGTTGAACATTTGAGTTGTTTTCACCTTTTGGCTACCAATAAGAAAGCTACTATGAACAGTCATGAACTGGTTGTCTATGGACATATGCTTCTATTTCTCTTTGGTAAACATCTAGGAGAGGAATTGCTAAATTGAATGGTAAGTGCTTGCTTGAATGATTAAGAAATTGCCAAACTCTTCCAAAGTAGTACCATTTTACATTTCCACCAACAGCATATGAGAGCTCCAGTTCTCGCATCCTCACCAACGCTAGGGTGGTCAATTTTTTTAATTTTAGCCATTCTAATAGGTATGTGGTGGTAAATATAGTGATCTTAATTTGCATTTGCTGAAGACTAATTATGTGTTTGTGCTAGTCACTTCAGTCGTGCCTGACTCTTCGTGACCTCAAGGACCGTGGCCCACCAAGCACCTCCTCTGTCCATGGTTCTCCAGGCAAGAATACTGGAGTGGATTGCCATGCCCTCCTTCAGGGAAAGATTGATGATAATAAAGACTAATGGGATTTTCTCATATACTTAATTACCTTTTCTGTGTGTTTTATTTAACTTTTTGGTGAAATGTCTATTCAAATATTTTGCCCATTTTTAGCTATAGTTGTCCCAATCTCTAGTTTCCTTTTCACTGTCTTAATTGTTTTTTCGCCTTTACATTTTATTGTTTAAATTTTACGTGTAGGTCACTAATCCATTTTGAGTTAATTTTTTTTTTTTTTTTGGTATGGTACAAAGTACTGATCAAAGTTCTCTCTCTCTTTTCTTTTGGCATATGTACATCCAATTGTTTGAGTCATTTGTTTAAAAAAGACTATCTTTTTTCCAATGAGTTGCTTTTTCCTATTTGTCAAAATCAATTGCCCATAGAGGTGTAGATCAATTTCTGGACTCTGGGTTCTGTCCCAATAATCCTTTTTTTGGTCTATCTTAAAATCAGACAGTCTTAATTACTGTACCTTTAAATATAAAATTATGCCAAAATAAAAAGTTTATTTAAAAATATACAAATGCAAAGGCCTAATAGAAAATGAGCAAAGCTATAAAGAGTTTACAGAGAAGGAATTACAATGACTCTTAAATATGCAAAAAGATGCTCAACATCAGCCATAATAAAATAAATGCAAATTAAAACTTCACTGAGATACAATTCCCACTTTTCAGACTGTCAAATACTACAAATTTTAGCAGTGCACTATATTGATGAGAGTATAAGGAAATGGGTGCTTTCATATGATGGTACAAGTTAAACTGGAACAATTTCTATGAAAAACAATTCAGTAACATTCATTTACATTTTAAATGGATTTAACCTTTGACCCCAAAATTCCATTTCTAGGAATTTATCCTGCAGCGTCCTTCAATGATAGGGCTTCCCTGGTGGCTCAGATGGTAAAGAATCTGCCTGCAATGCAAGAGACTGGGGTTCTATCCCTGGGTTGGGATGATCCCCTGGAGAAGGGAATGGCTACCCACTCCAGTATTCTTGCCTGGAGCATTCCATGGGCAGAGAGCCTGGCGGGCTACAGTCCATGGGGTTGCAAAGGGTTGGACAGGACCGAGCGACTAACACCTATAGTTCAATATGTGCTCATACAGCATGTTCAAGTTTTTTCACTGTGGCATTTCTCAGACTAGCCAAGACAATAAACAACCAAAATCTCTAGCAATAGAAAACTGGTGGAATAAATCATGATATAGTCATAATATACAGTTCACCAGAGAAAGAATGAGTCAGATATATGAGATGTACTGGAAAGATCTTCGAAATGTACTGATAAGGGAGGCATTCAAAGTACTGAAGAGTGTTTTCAGTTTGATGCTGCTATCTGTGTGAAAAGAGGAACCATACACTTAAAAATGTATATATGCTTTCAGGACATAGAATACTTATGGAATAAAACCCAAGAAACTGTGAACAGTGGCTGCCACTAGGGATGATGGGAAAAATCGGTGCTGAGGTAGAAGAAAATTTAGTGTACATTATGTAATGCTTTTTCTGTTAGAATGTATCTTTTTTCAATAAGAAAAACTATTTTAAAGGAGTTTTTCAATAAGAAAAACTGTTCTTAAAAAAGTTTTTCAATAAGAAAAACTATTCTTAAAATAGTGTTTCAATAAGAAAAACTATTTTTAAAGAAAATAAGGATGCATGCTATCTCAAACACAGAGTGAATATCTCAGGGAGTGTAAGCCCGTATGATTATCATTTTCTCCATTGTGCTCTTTTGCACTTGACAAATTTTAAAACATGGAAATGTGTTTCTTCCATAATCAGAAAAAAATTACTTTTAAAATATTCTAAGAAAGTATAAGAGGAGATTAGCTTTACCTGAAATAATGGACAATGCCTAAAACAAGATGAAGAAAAAGATGTTGCATTTTCTTCTGTCATTCATTAACACACATAGCACACTATTCAAAGTGTATTTTTATAGGCAAAAGTCATCAAAAAAGGAAGGAAGTACAACAAAGGAAACTAAAAGCAAAGCATTTTTAAGTCCTTTTAGTTTTTCAAATAAGAAAAAAATTCTACCATCTGGTAGCCTTGAGTAAAACTTCCTACCAAATGTATCATTATGACAGTATCATTATGACTTTTTAAAGTTCTCATCATGAAAAGGGTGGTGACATCACCATTAGCATAAAAGACTGAAACACCAGAGAAGTATTGTACAATATCTGGTTTTTCTTTTAGAATTCCTGAAATATAACGCTCGGAAAACATCCTAGGACTTTTTCTCTTTATATCACCAAAACTAAAGGTAAGGCTCTTAGGAAGGAAAGATATGAAGGTTTGGATCATCTGGCAAATTCCCAGATAGGGATCATCCCCAAACCTCGGCCTTGAAAATACATTGTACAAAATAGGGGACACATCAACACACTACGGGCCTTTAAAAATAACGTCAGTGGGGCTTCCCAGGTGGCGGTAGTGGTAAAAAAAAAGTCATTGAGGGCAGATTGTCAGAAAATAATCTGGCTAAATGGAATCTTATCGTATGCATTTCCAACGGTCTTGAATTTTTTTTTTTTTGACTGTGCTGTGCAACCTTCAGGATCTTAGTTCCCTGACCACGGATCAAACTTCTGCCCCCTGCCTTGAGAGCACAGAGTCTTAACCACTGGACTGCCAGGGAAGTCTCTAACGGTCTTGAATTTAAAAGTGGCCATTTCACATTGTAGAGACACCAAAATTGTGTGCAGTTAAAGCATTCCCAATGTGATATTATTTATAAAAAAACTATAAGATAGAAATGTAATGTAAGCCAATTTGTAACTTGAAATGTTATAAATGTGAAGCTACACTGCAAAAATGTAAGAGAATCATAAAATTCACTTTAATAATATATTTCACTCAATCCACTATATTCAAAATTTCTTTGCAACATGAAGTCAATATAAACAATTATTAATGAGAAATTCCACATTATTTTTTCATACCAAGTCTTCCAAGTCCGCTGTTGGGTTAGCAACATTTCAAGTATTCACTAGTCACTTATTGCTAGTGGCCACCGTGTTGGAAGGCACAGATCTAAAACATCCTGCTCATTAAATTCATGTTCAAAAAGTAGATATCAGAAACCTCCATTTTACTCCAACACATAACCTACAGGCAGGACCTATTTTTGGATGATGAAATCAGTTAATGCTTGTAAACCATAACCCTTAACCTGACAAAACACCTTCAACACAAGCTCGGTCATTGGTTGAAGCCAAATATTCCATTTAAGAGCGTACTGCCTTTAATTTAAATTTTTAATCACTCTTCACAACACTTGTGGCTCAGACAGTGAATAATCTGCAGGCAATGCAGGAGACCTGGGTTAGATCCTGGGTCAGGAAGATTCCCTGGAGAAGAGAATAGTTACCTACTCCAGTATTCTTGTCTGAAGAATCACATGGACAGAGGATCCTGGCTGGCTACAATCTGTGGGGTCACAGAGTCAGACATGACTGAGCGACTAACACTTTTACTTTCTCACTTTCACCTTTGAAAGAGTGTGTATGTTTTTAGGTTTCTGGTACTCTAGACTTTGAATAAATTATCAGTCAAAATCTTTGTGAGGAAAATACATGTATATATATATACCACCTTTGGAGCAGAATATATCTAATGCATAATGATATCATCCTTAGTACCCCATTTTATTGTCACAGAAGCCTAAGCGAAATAGAATGAGTTTCACTGAATTTTGTTCATGCAAATAGGATGGACTTTGAAAAAGGACTGTGAAAAGAATGGGCTTCCCTGCGGCTTCCCTTGTGGCTCAGCTGGTAAAGAATCTGCCCGCAATGCCAGAGACCTGGGTTTGATCCCTGGGTTGGGAACATCCCCTGGAGAAGGGAAAGGTGACCCACTCCAGTATTCTGGCCTAGAGAATTCCACGGACTGTATAGTCCATGGGGTCACAAGGAGTCGGACACAACTGAGCGACTTTCACTTATGAAAAGAATATCGCAGGCCCTTTGCACCTAATCTAAAATGAATCCCTCCTAAAGGGCTCACCCTATGGGAGATTTCTCCAGCACTTCAAGCACAATAGGTGGTTTTCCTGACTCAAGTCTGCTTTCTTCCTAAAGCTGAGCATTCTGTAATCAGATACTTGGACTGATGGCCAAGTTTCCAAAATTAATATGTTATTAGAAGATGGCAAGAAAGTTGTTTCCTACTTCTCAAAACACTTTTTCCCCTCTTTTTTCCTAGGAGACAATGAATACCAAATGGAAACTGCTGTTATTGATTGCATTTGCTTTATCCTTGATGTTGATTATGCATCATTCTCAGTAAATACAAAAGACTGATGAGTTATTACCTTAATGACTGGCAGAGTTGATCTAAAATGCTGAGAGTTGTCCAAAAACTATTAATAAATATTCCCTAAATTAATCAGGGGTTACTTTCCCTTTGGGGAACAAATAAAATCACAAATATATTAATTCTTTCATTTTTCAACATTCCACAAATATTGATTGAGTGCCTCCTTGGTGCCAGGTCCTATTCTAAGTTCTAGGAACTTATTACTCAGGAACAACCCAAAGTAATGGCTCTTATGAAGCTTCACATTCTAGGTGGAGGAGATGGACAATAAGCAAAGAAATATTTAACACAATGTCAGGATCATTGTATTTTATGTCATAACACTATGAAGAAAGAAATTATGCAAGATGAGAGGATTGAGAGTGTTGGGAGGCTATTTTAGATACATTTTAAGCTACATCAATAATCCTTCTAATAGAAAAAGACTCAAAATAACCTCCTACAGAAACACAGCTATACCGGGAGACAAATTTGTTAATCTGCTAAAATTCTCTCAGATAGAAAAATTCAAATCCTTCCCTCCTCCATGGCCTCCTTTTCATGATCTTTTTAAAAGGAGCAATGCAATGATCCTGGTGCTATTTGACAGTCAGCTATCCTGTGAGAGCTAATACCTTTTAAAATTAACCCTACTGCTTTGGTTTCATGTTCTACGTGTTTCTTGCCCTTCAGAGGTATTGTGCCTTAACAGAAAGGACTTGTGGTCACTTGTAGTATTAATATCATCCTTTTGAAGATACTGTGCTTGGTCAAAAAGGAAATAATAGACCATAAGCTCATTGCAAGCCTGGATTTCAGAACTGTAATATCATGCCAGAACGAGATGCCACGTATTCCAGAATAGGATCATTGTGCCTGGCATATAGTAGATATTTAGTAATTATCTGGCTAACAGTGAGTGAATGAAAGGATCTGAATTCTAGATTTTTTAATTCAATTTTATTCAATATTTTTTATTGTACTATTCAATTGCAATGGCAATTTTTCAAATTTAACACTAAAATGCCTTTTTATCTTGTATCTAAAGAATAAAGAAGAACCTACAGAAGATGAATTTCTGCTGGTAAGAATCTTTGTTCTATAAGTACTTTACAAACTGCGTGGAGGGCAAAATGGAGTCAAGTGGGTTCTAACGGTAATGGGTATCAGAAAGAACAAAAAACTAGACTGAATTCTCTAGAGGGAACCACTGACAAATTTGGGGGGTATCAGTTCAGAAATATTTTATGTACATACATATACGCATGTTTACGAGTTTGTATGGATATCTTCCAATTTCGCTCACTTGACGCATTCAGTTGCTTAAGCCAGACAGGTTTTTGACATTTTCTATGGTTTAAGTATGTACCTTTGTCCAGGATGATATTTTTCTTTAGACTGACAGCCCTCTTTAGTCAATCATGTTTTCTACCATTGCCCTTTGTGTAGGACCCAAGAGATTGGTGAAACCAACCCTAAAAACAACCTTTTAAAAGTTCTCCACTTGTCACTGTATGTTTTTTAATAAAGCTGGGCAATTTGTATTTTGAAAGAGCATAAATCTTGAGTAGTCCTAAAAGGAAATAACTTTAGTTAAAAACATCTATGAAATGTCAAAAGATACACTTTAAAGTGTTCTTTAATATTTGATTTTGAAATAATTACAGATTCACAGGGGTTGCAAAGATAGTATAAAGAAGTCACACATACCTTTCACCCAATTTCACCCAGTGTCACATCTCACATAATGATCATTCAATAACAAAACAGGAAATCAATGTTGGCACAATGTATGTATATAATTATATGACATTTTATCCCATGTGTAGATTCATGTAACCACCACAGCAAATCAAGATACAAAACTATTCCATCACCACAAAGATCTCCTCTGAGCTACCATTTATACTCATAGCCAATTCCTCTCCCTGACTCTCCCGAAACCCTAGGACCACCAAATTTATATTTCTATTTAAATCTTGCATTTTCAGAGGCATCCTCTGATACTGCTCCAGCTGGGAAATGAGTTGGCACCTCCCCGTTATGGTCAGTTGAGGGTTCAAGTTCTCAACTCTGCCTCCTTGTTTGTATAAGCAGAGTCTCAACTCCTTGTTACTAATGAGTGAGGGTGAGAGTTTAGGTTCCTTACATGGTCCCCACTGACACTGACCACAGGAAGATGGCCAGACTGCTAAGCAGTGGTGAAGGTTATAACCTCCACTATGCCAGTGAGGAGGGGAGGGGAGGCTCATACAGTCTGGCAAGGGAGGAAGTTTTCGCTCTCCACTTGGTCTTTGCTGGAGGAATGGATATGGGGCCCCAGTTATTTGTCATACTGGGCTGGAGTAGAATGAGTAATCTCAAAGTTTTCTGTCTTGCTAGGCTGCCCTTTTCCTGGTCCTTTAATTGTAAAGAACAGGCTTTTCTCAAGGTTCTTTTTGTGTTTATACCGATTGACATTTCTGGATTACTGGCTTCTCTTGAACTCGATCTGGAATACATGTGGCAGAAAACCCAGGGAACTCACTGCCATGACAATGCTTGAGTTCTGGGGTGCCTACCTGAACTGGCTTCTTTGCTTTCAGAGTCTTCTTTTGTTTGCTTTATAAACAATGTCCAGGGTGTCTTGCTATTTTTAGGGGTGGTTGTTGTTCGGTTGCTAAGTTGTGTCCGACTCTTTGCAGCTCCGTGGACTGCAGCACACCAGGTTTCCCTGCCCTCCATTATCTCCTAGAGTTTACTTAAATTCACGTTCATTGAGTTGGTGCTGCTATCTCACCATCTCATCCTCTGCCACCCACCCCTTTCTCCTTTTGACTTCAACCTTTCCCAGCATCAGGGTCTTTACCAATGAATTGGCTCTTTGCATCAGGTGACCTAAGTATTGGAGCTTCAGCTTCAGCAATAGTCCTTTCAATGAATATTCAGGGTTGGTTTCCTTTAGGATTGACTGGTTTGATCTCCTTGCTGTCCAAGGGACTCTCAAGAATCTTCTCCAGCACCACAATTCAAAACCATCAGTTCTTTGGTGCTCAGCCTTTTTTATGGTCCAACTCTTTCATCCATATATGACTACCAGAAAAACCATAGCTTTGACTATACAGACCTCATCTCACATGCCAGCAAAGTAATGCTCAAAATTATCCAAGCCAGGCTTCAACAGTACATGAGCCATGAACTTCCAGATGTTCAAGCTGGATTTAGAAAAGGCCAAGGAACCAAAGATCAAACTGCCAGCCTCCATTGGATCATCGAAAAAGCAAGAAAGTTCCAGAAGACATCTACTTCTGCTTTATTGACTACACCAAAGTCTTTGACTGTGTAGATCACAACAAACTGTGGAACGTTCTTAAAGAGATGGGAAAACGGACCACATTACCTGCCTCCTGAGAAATCTGTATGTAGATCAAGAAGCAACAGTTAGAACTGGACATGGAACAACAGACTGGTTCCAAATTGGGAAAGGAGTACATCAACGCTGTATATTGTCACCCTGCTTATTTAACTTATATGCAGAGTACATCATGAGAAATGCCGGGCTGGACAAAGCATAGGCTAGAATCAAGATTGCTGGGAGAAATATCAGTAATCTTAGATACGCAGATGACACCACTCTTACTCTTACGGCAGAAAGTGAAGAAGAACTAAAGAGCCTCTTGATGAAAGTGAAAGAGGAGAGTGAAAAAGTTGGCTTAAAACTCAACATTCAGAAAACTAAGATCATGGCATCCGTTCCCATCACTTCATGGCAAATAGATGGGGAAACAATGGAAACAGTGACAGACTTTATTTTGGGGGGCTACAAAATCACTGCAGATGGTGACTGCAGCCATGAAATTAAAAGACGCTTACTCCTTGGAAGAAAAGCTATGACCAACCTAGACAGCATATTAAAAAACAGAGACATTACTTTGCCAACAAAGATCTGTCTAGTCAAAGCTATGGTTTTTCTAGTAGTCATGTATGGGTGTGAGAGTTGGACTATGAAGAAAGCTGAGTGCTGAAGAATTGATGCTTAGAGTCCCTTGGACTGCAAGGAGACCAAACCAGCCAATCCTAAAGGAAATCAGTGCTGAATATTCATTGAGTGGACTGATGCTGAAGCTGAAACTCCAGTACTTTGGCCACTTGATGCTAAGATCTGACTCATTGGAAAAGTCCCTGATGCTGGTAAAGATTGAAGGCAGGAAGAAAAGAGGACGACAGAGGATGAGATGGTTGGATGGCATCACTGACTCGATGGACATGAGTTTGAGTAAGCTCCGGGAGTTGGTGATGGACAGGGAGGCCTGGCATGCTGCAGCCCATGGGGTTGCAAAGAGTAGGACATGACTGAGCAACTGAACTGATACAGACCTTTGTCAACAAAGTGATGTCTCTGCTTTTTAATATGCTGTCTAGGTTTGTTATAGCTTTTCTTCCAAGGAGCATGTGTCTTTTAATTTTATGGCTGCTGTCACTATCTACAGTGATTTTGAAGCCCAAGAAAAGAAAATCTGTCACTGCTTCCACTTTTTCCCCTTCAATTTGCCATGAAGTGATGGGACTGGATGCCATGATCTTGGTTTTTTAAAAGCTGAGTTTTAAGCCAGCTTTATCACACTCCTCTTTTATCTTCATCCAGAGGCTCTTTAGTTCCTCTTCAGTTTCTACCATTAGAATGGTATCATCTGCACATCTGAGGTTGTCGGTATTTCTCCTGGCCATCTTGATTCCAGCTTGTGATTCATCCAACCCAGCATTTTGCATGATACACTTGGCGTGTGTGCTGTGCTAAGTCACTTCAGTCAAGTCCAACTCTTTGCAACCCTGTGGACTGTAGCCTGCCAGGCTCCTCTGTCCATGGGATTCTCCAGGCAAGAATACTAGAGTCAGTTGCCATGCCCTCCTCTAGGGGATCTTCCCTACCTAGGGATTGAAACTACATCCCTCACATCTCCTGCATTTGCAGGCAGGTTCTTTACCACTAGCACCACCTACTCCGTATAAAAGTTAAATAAGCAAGGTGACAATATACAGCCTTTTCATACTCCTTTCCCAATTTTAAGCCAGTCAGTTGTTCCGTGTCTGCTTCTAGGTGTTCCTTCTTGACCACTTACAGGTTTCTCAGCAGACAAGTAAGGTGCTCTGGTACTTCCATCTCCTTAAAAATTTTCCAGTTTGTCGTGATTCACACAGTCATAGGCTTTAGCATAGTCAGTGAAGCAGAAGTAGATGTTTTTCTGGAATTCCCTCACTTTTCTCTATGATCCAACGAATGTTTGCAATTTGATCTCTGGTTCCTTTGCCTTTTCTAAACTCAGCTTGTATGTCTGGAAGTTCTCAGTTGGTGTTGCCCTTTGAGATTGGAATAATTGACATTTTTCAGACTTGTGGCCACTGCTAAGTTTTCCAAATTTGCTGACATATTGAGGGCAGCAATTTAACAGCATCATCTTTTAGGATTTGAAATAACTCAGCTGGAGTTCCATCACCTCCACTAGCTTTGTTCATAGTAATGCTTCCTAAGGCCCACTTGACTTCACACACTCCAGAATGTCTGGTTCTAGATGAGTGGCCACATCATCATAATTATCTAGGTCATTAAGACTTTTCTTGTCTACTTAGGGGTAGAAATAAGGAAAATTAGGACTATTCGATTTTTATGGAAGCACAGGAAACAAAGTTATTCTTATTTTACAAAAATTCCCAGTTTATGAAAGAGAAGTCCCCTCATAACCTTGTTAATTATGTAATTAACTTAAAAGTACAATAAAACCTTAGTGTATCCTATGTTAAAGTGGAAACCAAAGATGAACATCCAGATCCCTACTCCAACTCCTTTATTTTAATACATAAGAGTATTTATCACATAATAAGGTACTAATGTTTGATAAATTAAATCTACATTTTCTATGAATATGCATTATTTTCTGGCTCTGTTAATTTTTAAAATATTCCCCCCCCCCAATACTGTTCCTTGCCTTCCTGCCCTTGGTCATAACCTCTTCAACCTACACCACTTTCCTAGTGTAATCCTTATTATTCCAGACTCAATTTACATATTTCTTCTCCAACTGGTTTTCCCTTAACCCCAAATTTAGTCTGCATGTCCTATTTATATGCTCTCATGGAGATCTGTTTTCCCTATTAGCACTTATCTTTCTGTACTGTAATTATCAATTTAATATCATCTTTCCTGCTCCTCTATCAGCTTCCTGAGGACAGGAGATGATCTAAATGTTCCTAGTTACAGAACCAGCAACATAAATTTGTTGAATGAGCAGATTACTCTTACATGATTTTCATTTTGTACCCAGGGATCAAGAAACAAGAGAACTTCAGCTCTCAGACTGGTTTAATCCTAAGTAAGAACCAAAAATTTTACTCAAAAATAATAACAACAATATAAAATTATAATAATGTAATAATAATGTAAAAATATTATATTACAATAACATAATAATAGTATAATAATATTAATATAACTCTATTTGAATGGGGAGTTTTTTTTTTTCATCATCAAATTGTAGCTAACCTGGGAGGTTTCCAGGACTTGGATTTTTTTTACTTTTAAAAGTTTTTATATATAATCCTAGGACTTATTTATCAAGAATTAGGCAATTAAGGGCCATAATGAGAAAGCTGTTGTCTGGTTTAACGTTCCTGGTTTTATTAGGGGAAAAAAATCTCTTTAGTAACAGCCTGAAAAATGTCATTAATAACTCCTCTTGATTTTGGCATTAACATTAAGGGGGAAATTTCATTCTGTATAATGGCTGTATACCATAATTTAATTATTAACCACTCCCTGTTGGTTTTGTATTGCTTTCAACTTGGGGGCTATTGTAAGTAATATTTCAATGAATAATCTTGTACATATATTTTTGTTAACTGCTGTGTGAATTTATCTCTAAATTCCCATCATGGAATCATTAGTTTAAGAGGATATAAACATTTAAAATATTGCTTCAGGGTGCTAAATTGCCCTGTAATAATTATACTGTTTATTTTCTAATCTATAAAGATAAATGTTAAAGGAGTGGCAAACAGTTTGTAACTTGCAAAACTTAATTGAAGTATCTCCATTCCATTTGTATTTCTGTAATTCTTACTGAATTTGAGCATTCTCTATGTGTATTATTTGTTTATATTTCATCTCTTTTTTGTATTTATATTTTTAATGGATTGCAGTTGCAGAGAATTAGATTAATAATAATCCTTGCTTCATGACTCATTCTCATCATTATTCATGCAAAATTCACTTTATTTTTGTGTTTTTTGCTTATTTTTAGTGAAGCAAAAATTATAAGCTCTATAACTTCAACAGGGCTTCCCTGGGGTGGTTCAGTGGTAAAGAATCCATTTGCCAATGCAGGAGACACAGGTTCAATTTTCCTGGGTCGGGAAGATCCCCTGGAGGAGGAAATGGCAACCCAGTCCAGTATTCTTACCTGGGGAAATCTAATGGACAGAGGAGCCTGGAGGGCTACGGTCCATGGGGTCACAGAAGGTTGGAAATGACTCAGCAACTAAACAGCAACAATAATAACTTCAGTATCTAGCTTGTGTCCTTTTCAATACCCCCACTCTATCTCCTTGCCCTGCCCCTTGAAATAACCACAATCCTGAATCCTGGTTCATCATCCTCTTGCTTTCCTTTTTTGAGTGTAAATTTATATCCTCCAGGTGTGTTCTGGGAAGTCAATTTTAAAATTTTAGTTGTTTATGACTTTATACACAGGATACCATGATGTATGTAATCTTCAAGGACTTATTTTTTCCCTTAAAATTAGATTGCTAAAATTCATCCCCAAATTGCATATCATTGTCATTCATTTTGGTGGTTGCATAATAATTGACTGTTGGAAATATACCACAGTTTGTTCATATACTGCTTCGTCAAAGGGCACTTGAACTGTTTCCAGGTTTTTGCTGTTGTGAACATAAAGAACTAATATTCTTTTAAGATACCTTTTCAAGGAGTTCAAAGAGTTTAAAATAGGAAAAATTTATAGATAAAATAGCTGCCCAACGTCTTCAACACTTGTCTCCCTCACTCCACCCTTGGCCTCTTTGATGTTCCACAGATACACCAAGTAGGCTCTCACCTCAGGGCCTTTGCACCTTCTGTTTTCTTCTGTGTAGTTAAATAGCTCATTCTCTCACTTCCATCAGGACTCTAATGTTATTTTATCAGTGACACCTTCTCTAACTACTCATATAAAATGGCACCTCCCATTCCCTTTTCCCTTCACTCTGCTTTATTTTTCTCCATTGCACTCATCAACTTCTGACAATACTTATTGGCAGATTTATTCGTTTATTATCTGCCTCTCCCAATAGAATGTACCTAGAAAAAAAATCCTATACATAGTAGACACTCAATATTTGTAGAATAATACATGAAACTTCTTGACTAATTGAAATGATAGCACTTTCATAACACAACATACTGTTACATAATAGTGGTAGAAGGCATTCTTTAATTAGAGGGTTTGTGCTTTATTATTAAGCGTCATATACTGGCTTGCAGTCTAAAATGAAATGACCAGAAATTCCCTGGAGGTCCAGTGGTTAAGATTTGGTGCTTTCACTGCTATAGATGCAGGTTCAATCCCTGGTCAGGAAGCTAAGATCCCATAAGCCATGCCATGTGGCCAAAATAATAGTAATAAGAATAATAAATAAAACTTTAAAAAAACCAGCTGGGTAACAGCTAATAAGAATGAGCACACATAAACAGGAATCCTACTTGTAGGACTAGCTGATAAAAATATCAGCAATGATGCATAAGATATAAGATTAAGAAAATTTATTGTATCATTTTTCATAGCGAGAAAAGTCCCAGAAATAAAATGAATGCCTATTCGTAAGGAAATTGCTAAACTCCACATTGTGCAATATTATGCAGCCATTAAAAATGAATAAGAACCTGTGCAGAAAAACCTGGCAGGATTTTCACAAGATTGTATTGAGTAGGAAAATCAAGTTGCAGATAAATGTGCATTGTTTCATTATTGTAAAACAAGACTTTAAAAGTCTGGATACACATGTGTATTTATGTATATATGTATATTATTCACATATTATCTATAGAATTATGAGTATGGAGGATCAAAAAGAGCTCAAACTGGGTTGAAAATATGATGTTCTGGCCAGAAGGTGGAGAAATTGTATACCAATGAAGCAGGAGTGGAGGTGGAAAGTCTCTAGCACTATCCTATCATGATTTTATCCATGTATAGTAAATTTATTTCCAATATATCATTTCTGATTCTTACTCCTTTTAGACCTATGCTCAGCTTCTTAGAACTAGATAGAGGTCAATATAGCCTTCTCTCTTATTTATTATTATTTTATTATTATGAAGATTTTCCCCACCTTCTCTTTTCAGACACACTTTCTGAACAAATTATTCCCTCCCATATTATTATTGTGATTCACATCTCATCAAATCTTAGTGACACCTTCCAGCATCAAAATCATTTTAATACCTTGTCTCTCTTTTTGAAGAATATAAATATGTTAGGCCATATATATTATTTCCCTCCCTCATCGTGGTGGGCTCAGTGTTGACACTCATTGCTGGGAAAAATTCAAGTCATTGAGTCCATGCATAAACTGCACTGGAGTCCAGGTAGCTGGGGCCTCTCTCTATTCAGACACTAGGCCAGCCACAAGGGAGGCTAGACAAGGCATGTGGCTAACATTCAGAGGGCAGGTCATCTTGTCCACCTTTCAGAGGATGTCCTCTGGCCAGATTTGCCTCTCAGGTGAAGAGTTTAATACCAATAGTCTAAATCTAATTTAATTACCACTATAAATATAATGACTCTTCTTCCTCTTCTGTTTTATCAAACACTTTCTAAACACATGTTTTTGATTGCTTTCTGCTTTCAGAGATGCTTTTTTCTTTCATTCTGGCAGCAAATCTTTGATCTAATGAGGAAAGAGAGAGAACCTTCAAACCCTTTCATTGTCTCAAACAGACACGGATTCGTATCTGTAGCCTAATTTCTAAGTATCATCACTTAAGAAATTGTGACAAGGCTACATCTGGCCAGTTCTAAGGTAGAGGCTGAGACTTATGAGCCAAATAGAAGCGGCCGACTATTAATTCTAAGAACAGGGAGGGTTCAAATGTATAAAAAATAAACAAATGTATAAGCTAAAACAGTAAAAGGGGCAGTTTTGAAGAATTTGTTATTATATTATAACTAATATACTATTAAGGGTTGACATATCCTAACCATAATGGGTCTGTTTCTGATTAACACCTGTGATCACTAATAGCAAAATAGCTTCTCACTTTGTATTCAGTTCCTTCCAAAATGAAAGGTCTTAATTGACTTTAATAGTTTAACACCCTGCCTCCAGCCAAAATATTTATTATTATGAATACTGTGGCTTCTGCTGTCATTTTGTTATTATTACAAGCAAATCCAATATCATTCTTCCTTTATGAACTAATCACATTTTCTTCCAGGTGGCAGTGATGGGGGCCTAGCATTAAGGAGAAATGAAAAGAGAATCCTTTGATCTTCTAGGAAAAGAGAAGGAAGAAAAAGGAAAAGGAGAAGTTGGGGGTTGGGGGGGGAATATTAGGAGATAGTGGTGCTGTCTGCTTTAGGAACAATCAGAGAAATGTTCAGACTCTGGGCTACTTCAGTTTAAGTAGTAGTCAGAGCTCTGGTGGCTCAGCTGGTAAAGAACCCGCCTACAATGTGGGAGACCTGGGTTCGATCCCTGGTTTAGGAAGATCCCCTGGAGAAGGCAAAGGCTACCCACTCCAGTATTCTGGCCTGGAGAATTCCATGGACTCTATAGTACATGGGGTTGCAAAGAGCTGGACACAACTGAGCAACTTTCACTTTCCCAGAGCTCAAAGAAAAAAATCCCTGGGCTCAAAAGGCAGTCTGGAGTAAAGACTAAAGGAAAGATTCAGAAGCCCAGCTGGCTGATCTTGAAGCCTGACTGCCATTTATTAGCTGTGTGATACTAAGCAATTTACTCAACGAATCTGTGACCTAAATTCCCTCATATGAAAAATAGGGATGATAATGGAACTTATAGGACATTGCAAGGATTAAATGAGTAATGGAAAAAGCACTTAATCACCATTCCAGGCACATAGTAGGCACTTGATAATCATTTGTTATTATCACTTGGAAAACGACCTTTCCTCTCAAAATAAAGTGGTACCTGATTGATTTCTTTCTTGTCTGTTCAACAGAAAACGTCCTGATGTAATAACAACAACCAACTGGCTTGCTCCAGTCATATGGGAAGGAACTTACGATAGACTGGTCCTGGAAAAATACTACAAAAGGCTGAACATCACCATAGGCTTGGCTATGATATGTGTTCCCGGAAAGTAGGTACTACTAATAGTCACCCTTTTTTTTGATTTTGGGAAGAAATGTGGATAAGTAAGCACCCATAGACTTTCTACATTTAAAGAGATATTTATGAATAGCTCTAACCATTATTTCTGGCTGACAGTATAATTATTTTTAGTGGTTATTTTCTTCAGCCATATCTGAATCCTTAATACTACGTGGGAATCTTTTCATTTATTTCCACTTAGTTTTCACAACAAACTCGATGGTTCTTCTCGGGCCCACAAGGTCACTATATTTATATTCTCTTTCATTAACCAATACATTTAAGTTTTAGACCCAACTGCTCTACCCTTGGGGCTTCCCAGGTGGCGCTAGTGGTAAAGAGCCTGCCTGCCGATGCAGGAGACAGGAGACCCAGGTTCGGTCCCTGGGTCGGGAAGATTCTCCTGGAGGAGGGCATGGCAACCCACTCCAGTATTCTTGCCTGGAGAATCCCTGTGGACAGAGGAGTCAGGCAGGTTACAGTCCACTGGGTCGCAAAGAATCGGACATGACTAAAGTGACTTAGCACGCATGCTCTACCCTTACCTATTGATAATTCTTAAGCAACAGTTATGAGCTTTGCAGGTGACGCTAGTGGTAAAGAACCCGTTTTGCTATTGGCAAATACAGGTGACATAAAAGACGTGGGTTTGATCCCTGGGTTGGAAAGATACCCTGGAGCAGGGCATGGCAACCTGTTGCCTAAACTCAGCTTCTGTTCACCTGTGCTGAATAGAAACAAGGAGACAGAATTTTGGGTGAAGTAGAAAAGAGTAGCTTTTATTGCTTTGCCAGGCAAAGGGGGCCCCACTGGGCTCATGCCCTGAAGGCCATGTGACCCACCTTGGAGGGGGTAGTAAGGAGTTTTATAGTGTTCAAGGAGCAGGGCATGATCAGCTTGTGGACAAGTCTTGGATTGGTTGGCAAAATAAGTCTTTTTTGTTGTGTGTTTGTTTGTTCTTCATGTTTCACAGGTTTTCAAACCAGAGCTTGATTGAGTTCATCCGATCTGCAAATAAGCACTTCATGTTTGGCTACAATGTCTTTTACATCTTGCTGGATAGCTTCTCCACCCTGCCTCCCATAGTCTTAGGTCCCCTTCGAACATTTAAAGTATTTTTAATGGTCAAAAGTGATATAGGGAAAGATTTTTATTTCATATACATGAAGAACTTATTTGACTACATCATAACACACATTCAGTATGAAGTCGACTTTCTCTTCGTTATGAATGCAAACCAGATCTTCAAGGATGATTTTGGAGTGGAAACCCTGGGAGAATCTGTAGCTCAACTTAGTGCATGGTGGTATTTTAGAAATGGTGACACTTTCCCTTATGAGAGAAGACGTAAATCGGCAGCTTTCATCCCTTTTGAAGAGGGAGATTTCTACTACCATAGTGCAATTTTTGGTGGCACAGTTCAGGGGATTTTAAACCTCATTAGAGAATATTAGAAAGGAGCTATTCAAGACATTAAAAATCAACTTAGCAGCACATATGAACATCACCTAAACAAATATCTTTTTATCAAGAAACCGACTAAGTTGTTATCACCAGAATACAATTGGGATCCAAGTTTTAGAACCCCTCCGCAAATTAAATGTGCTAAGGTAGCATGGCAGTCAAAAAACGTTTGATGGTTGTATTAGTGGGTTTGTGGATTAACAACTTCATTACAGTAATTCCTCAAATATGAAACTCATTAAAATTTTCAGTTTTAGGAAATTAGAAAAATATGCAATCTTCCAAAATAAACTGTTTTTCTCCGTCCAATTTTGAACCACCTAAATCTAACTTATGCTGGATTACAAATAAATGAATATTAACTAATGTTAATGCACAGTGATGTTGTTATATATGATTTAGATATAGATATATATTATAAATAATATAGGAATACTTTTGGAGGCATTAAATGAATGTTTTATGAAGAAACACATCCACATTCTAGTTCAAAAAATAATAGAAGGATAGATAAATAAGTAGATAGATACACACATAAATATCTATGGGATATTTTTTTTAATTGATTTTTATTCTTGGATGTACTGGGTCTTCTTTGGTGGCTCAGATGGTAAAGAGTCTGCCTGCAGTGCGGGAGACTCAGGTTCCATCCCTAGGTTGGGAAGATCCCTTGGAGAAGGAAATGGCAACCCACTCCAGTATTCTTGCCTGGAAAATCCCATAGGCAGAGGAGCCTGGCAGGCTACAGTCCATGGGGTTGAAAAGAGTCAACATGACTGAGCAACTTCACTTTCACTTTCAGGTCTTCTTTGCTGCATGTGGGCTTTCTCCAGTTGCAGCAAGTGGGGCTCCTCTCTAGTTTTGGCAAGGACTTCTCATTGTGGTGGCCCCTCCTGTTGTAGAGCATGGGCTCAGGAGCACTGGCTCAGTAGTTGTGGCTCACGGGCATGTAAAATCTCCCCAGATCAGGGACGTAACCAGTGTCCCCCGCCTTGCAAGGCAGATTCTTAACCACTGGACCACCAGGGAAGACCAGGGATAGGTGTAAGGGAAAAAATATTTGTCAACTCATTCATCAGTTACTTTTTAGTGTTGAGATATATATTGCTTATGATTAATCTGCTCAATTAGTATTCAGTGTATCTAGTACTTGATTAAACTTAGGTGAGCTAGAGACATTGTACCAAATATGTATCTTATTTTTATTGTTGCAAAGATATTGCGTTCATTTTTTAAAATGCTACAAGAATTTTATTTTTTAAAAAGTTATATATCTACTGAATTTCATGGTAAATATATTAGATGCCATCAGGAATAGAAAGAATGTTTCAAAAATATATAATGTGCCTTTAATCAGCATACAGTCTAGCATGGGAGATAAAACTAACTACAAATATCTCTTTTAACAAGTTTAAAAGTATCAAAAACTCATAAGGAAGACATGGCTAAAATAGTATGATGGTTCAGGAAAGGGAATAATCCCCTCCATAAGAATCTTTAATCAACCCTGAATATTCATTGGAAGGACTGATGCTGAAGCTGAAGCTCCAGTACTTTGGCCACCTAATGGGAAGAGCCAACTCATTGGAAAAAACCTTGATGCTGGGAAAGACTGAAGGCAGTAGGAGAAGGGAATGACAGAGGATGAGATGGTTGGATGGCATCACAGACTCAATGGACATGAGTTTGAGCAAGTTCCAGGAGATGGTGAAGGACAGGGAAGCCTGGCGTGCTGCAGTCCCTGGGGTTGTAAACAGTCAGATATGACTGAGCAGCTGAACAACAAAGAATCTTTAGGTAGTCATATCCACTATGTTTCCATAAATTAGTAAGGCATTACAGCACAGTTATAAGAACTGGAGGTTCTAAAGTAAAAAATAAGTCATTATTTTAAGCCTCTTTTATGGGAGAAAAACTGAGTCTTAGTAAGTAGTCTATAAAAGATAAGAATTATTGGTTATAAAAAACACTAAAGTTGTAAGGAATAATGATGATGACTGTAGCAGGCAGACCTTATGATGGTCTCCAATGATCCCCATATCCTGGTATTTGTGTCCTTATGTACTGCTCCCCATCCACCCACCTGCAGTATGAGCTGAATGTAGTGACTTCCTTCCAACCTGTAGAATATGACAAAGATGATGGGATGTCCATTCCATGATGAGGTTACATAAGGTTGTGATTTCCATCTTACTAGCAGACCCTCTTTCTTTCTGTCTTTAATTAATCAAGTTGAAATTTTGGACAGACTTTCTGAGCAAGAAATCAAGGGCAGTCATCAACCAACAACTAGAAAGAAACCGAGGCCCTCAGTCCAACAGCCCTCAAGAAACTGAATTCTGCCAACAACCATGTCAGTTTCAAAGCAGATCTTTCCCAGTTGAGTCTTCACATGTGACCTTATCTTCAGCCAATACCTTAATTGCAGCCTTGTGAGAGACTCAGAAGTAGAAGAAACAATGCCCAGATCCTTGAATCACAGAAACTGTGAGATGATAAAGATGTGTTGCTTTAGGACATTAAGTGCTGGGGTAATTTGTTGTACAGTGATAGATAACTAATATAGATACCGTACCTGAAAGTGGGGATGATGCCACTAAAAATTCTAAAATTGTGGAGTGGTTTGGGAGCTAATAGTGGATGGAAGCTGGGAACGTTTCCCAGCACATGACAGTACCCACATTTCTATGAACAGACTGTTAGTAGAAATATGAACTTTGAGGATGCTGTCAGTGAGAGCTCAAAAGGAAGTAAGGAACATATTCCTGGAAACTGAAGGAAGGGAGATTTTGTTATGTAGAGACAGAAAGCATGACAATACTGCCCCCTCCAGTTATGTGGGAAACAGAACATGTACCTGATAAGCTTGGTTTTATAAAGAGATTTTTAAGCTTCTTTCTTGCTGTTTATAACAAAATGCGAGCAAATGAAGTGAGGAAAGAACTGTGAAATAAAATAGCCCACTTTCTGCTTTTAATTAATTTATTTTAATTGGAGGATAATTTCTTTCCAATATTGTGGTGGTTTTTGCTGTATAGCGACATGAATCCCCCACAGGTGCACATGAGTCTCCCCATCCTGAAGCCCCTCCCACCTCCCTCTCCACCCCATCCCTCTGGCTTGTCCCAGAGCACTTGCTTTGAGTGTCCTGCTTCGTGCATTGCACTGGTCATCTGTTTTGCATAGGATAATATACATATTTCAGTACTAAAATAGCCCACTTTCTTTGCAGCATCTGGTCCCAGATGAGATGACAAAGATTCACTTTCCCTTTCACATCTCTCAAAATACAACTAAAAATCCTGGAAATAATTACAGACAACCATAAAAGGACTCTGAAAGGTGGAAAGAGGAAAGCAGGCTTGCCAGGGACCTTGGGACTTGAACGACATAGTGGCAAGTCCCCTGGGATTTTTCTCTGCTTCCCATACATCCTGAACGGGTCCTGAAGAAGGCCCACAACTCAAACCATCAAAAGGTACAGATTTTCAAAAGTTCCAGCAAAAGCCAGCTCTCTCTGGCTGAGGGCCAGGAAAGAGGCAGCAGAGACCTGGTGGGCAACTCCATCTTCACGCCATACCTGGTTGGCCTGCCCTGCCTGTGCCGCAGTACCTGCAAGAGTAGGCACCTGACTCCACCCAGAAGTACCAATAGGCCCGGGGCCTCCTGGCCCTCCGCTCAGCAGCAGAGGGAGACCTGTATCCAAAATCTCCTGGACCACATTCAGTGGTTAAGAATGACTCCCAGCACTAGAGGGAGAAGGAGGCCCAGGTTGACATTTCCCTCCCTCAGTGGCACTGGCACAGATGGAATAAGAAGCATGTTGGCACAAGGTGCCCTAGAGAGAAGGTCCCGGGAAATACTCTCTGTCCCACAGGCTCAGCATCCTCTACCCATCCTCTACCCTAACAGCATTGGGGGCCCAGGAAAGTACCTTCCACCCCCCTCAAGCAGTACCATTAGTGATTAGGCAGGCCCTAGGTAGTAGCCTTGAGAACAGGCTCAGGGAAGCAGTAACTGCCCCATGGCCCAGCATCTCCCACACTCCCTCCAGCAGGACCTGCCTGGGAAAGCACACTCAGGCCCTGCAGGTAGCATCAGCAGGATCCAACAGGAGCCCTGGTGGTGCCAGGCGAACACAGTGAACCAGAAAGGCACTCTCTAGGCTCTGAAACCTATATTGTCATTGGAACCAAAGCCAAAGAAAGTAAGCAAGGGAACTATGCACTAAACATAAACCAGGTGACTGCCTGCTGAAAGAAAAGACTTAAATAGGATCCAGAGTCTCATAACTTAATTCTCAAAACGTCCAGGATACAAAAAAAAAAATCACTCATCATACCAAGAACCAGAAAAGTCACAACCTGAATGAGAAAAGGTAATTAACTGATATCAATATAAAGATAAACCAAATATTTGAATTATCTGACAAGGATTTGAGAGCAGCCATCATAAAAAATGCTTCAGGAGGAGGGATAAATTGGAAGATTGGAATTGACATATACTCAAAACTATATATTAAAAAAGTAAGTAATAACTGTGTAGCACAGGGAACTCTACTCAATACTCTGTAATGATCCATATAGGAAAAGAATCTAAAAAAGAGTAGATATATGTACATGTACAACCAATTTGCTGTACAGCAGAAACTAACAAAATATTGTAAATCTATGCTCCAATAAAAATTAATTTTAAAATTAAAAATCCAGTTCTTGTTTCCCTGAAAAAAAAATGCTTCAATAAGCAATTCCAAATTATCTCTAAACAAGTGACAAAATAGGAAACTTCAGCAGAAACATTTCTCTCTGTAGAAGGACACATACTATATATATATATCACTTCTGTATTACTTTACAAAGCACAAAGTAACATTACATACTATTGAGGGATATATACATAAACAAAAATATGAGGATATGAATTGCAAGAGTGATCACCAAATTTGTGATTGTGGTTACTTTTATGATAGGAAGGAAATGCAATTCAAAAGGGAAACACAGTATGCTTCCTCTAGACCTGAAATGTTGTATTTCTTAAGCTTCGCTGTTGATACATGTTCGTTCTAACCATCTTTACATGTCTATGTCTGAAACATTTCAAAATAAAAATGACTACTGAAAAACTCGACTAAGTGATGACTGTCTCTTGTAGCTTGGAACTTTTCACTTAGTACTTTAAACAAAGCATTAGTGCTTCACATGGTTAATTTTTGCTTTAACTTTTAAGGCTTTTGAAATGTAAAAGAAGAAATAGAAAATTAGAATATCTTAAAAGAAATTGAGTCAGGAAGGGAAAATCTTTTCACAAAAGTAACTCTAGGCCCTTTCCTCGTACCATTTACAAAAATTGACTCAAAATGGATCAAAAAATCTAAACATATGTTCCCAAGTCTTGCTTACTGGAAACAGGGCTGCTATGAACATCAAGGTGCCTCTATTTTTAGTTTTTTTGAGGAACCTCCATACTGTTCTCCATTGTGGTTGCACTAATTTACATTTCCATCAGTAGTGTATAGGAAGGTTCCTTTTTTCCACATCCCCTCCAGCGTTTATTACTTGTAGATTTTTTTAATGATGGCCATTGTGACTGGTGTGAGGTGATGCCTCATTGTGGTTTTGGTTTGCATTTCTTTAATAGTTAGCAACTAAAGAGCCTCTTGATGAAAGTGAAAGGGGAGAGTGAAAAAGTTGGCTTAAAACTCAACATTCAGAAAACTAAGATCATGGCATCCGGTCCCATCACTTCATGGCAAATAGATGGGGAAACAATGGCACCGGTAACAGACTTTATTTGGGGGCTCCAAAATCACTGTAGATGGTGACTGCAGTCATGAAATTAAAAGACACTTGCTCCTTGGAAGAAAAGCTATGACCAACCTAGACAGCATATTAAAAAGCTAACACATTACTTTGCCAACGAAAGTCCGTCTAGTCAAAGCTATGGTTTTTCCAGTAGTCATGTATGGATGTGAGAGTTGGACCATAAAGAGAGCTGAGTGCTAAAGAATGGATGCTTTTGAACTGTGGTGTTGGAGAAGACTCTTGAGAGTCCCTTGGACAGCAAGGAGATCAAACCAGTCAATCCTAAAGGAAATCAGTCATGAATATTCATTGGAAGGACTCATGCTGAAGCTGAAACTCCAACACTTTGGCTACCTGATTCGAAGAACTGACTCAATGGAAAAGACTCTGATGCTGGGAAAGATTGAAGGTGGGAGGAGAAGGGGACGACAAATGAGATGGTTGGATGGCATCACCGACTCAATGAACATGAGTTTGTTCAAGCTCTGGGAGTTGGTGAAGGACAGGGAAGCCTGGTGTGCTGCAGTCCATGGGGTCACAAAGGGTTGGACACGACTGAGCAACTGAACTGAACTGAATATTGAGCATGCTTTTATGTGCCTGTTGGTCATCTGCATATCTTCTTTGGAGAAATGTCTGTTCAGGTCTTCTGCCTATGTATTGGTTGGGTTGGTTGTTTGTTTTTTGATCTTAAGCTATGTGAACTGTTTGTACATTTTGGAAATTAATCACTGGTCAGTAACTTTATTTGCAAATATTTTTTCCCAGTCCTTAGGTTGTTTGTGGTTTATGGTTTCCTTTACTGTGTAAAAATTTTAAGTTTAATTAGGTCCCATTTGTTTATTTTTGTTTTTATTTCCATTACTCTAGGAGTTAAATCCGAAAATATATCGCTGCACTTTCTGTCAAAGAGTGTGCTGCCTATGTTTTCCTTTAGGAGTTTTATAGTATCTGGCCTTACATTTCGGTCTTCAATCCATTTTGATTGTATTTTTGTATATGGTGTTAGAGAAGTTCTAATTTCATTCTTTTACATACAGCTGTCCAGTTTTCCCAGCATCACTTATTGAAGAGACTGTCTTTTTTCCATTGCATATTCTTGCCTTCTTTGTTATAGATTAATTGACCATAAGTGTGTGGCTTTATTTCTGGGCTTTCTATCCTTTTCTATTGATCTATATGTCTGTTTTTGTGCCAGTACCACACAGTATTGATAACTGTAGCTTTTCAGCATAGCCTAAAGTCAGGGAGTGTGATTCCTGAGCTCTGTTCTTTCTCAAGATTGTTCTAGCTATTTGGAGTCTTTTGTGTTTTTACACATTTAAAATTTTTGTTCTCATTCTGTGAAAAATGCCATTGGTAATTTGATAGGGATTGCATTGAATCTGTAGATAGCCTTGGGGGACTATGGTTATTTTAACAGTATTCAGTCTTCCAATCCAAGAATACAGTTTAGCTTTCTGTTTGTGTCATCTGCAATTTCTTTCATCAGCATCTTACAGTTTTCAGAGTACGGGCCTTTTGTCTCCTTAGATAGGTTTATTTATAGGTATTTTATTATTTTTGATGGAGAAGGGAATGGCAACCCATTCCAGTATTCTTGCCTGGAGAATTCCATGGACAGAGGAGCCTGGCAGGCTACGGTCCAGGGGGTCACAAAGAGTTGGATATGACCGAGCGACTAGCACTTTCACTTTTCACTTTATTATTTTTGATGTGATGGTAAGTGAAATTGTTTTCTTAATTTCTCTTTCTGATAGTATATATGTATATGTATATACACAAGACTTTTGTATATTAAAATTTTGTACCTAGCAACTCTACCAAATTCATTGATGAGCTCCAGCAGTTTTCTGGTAGGGTTTTTGGGGCTTGGGGGATTTTCTACGTATAATAGAGCATCAAGTCATCTACAAGCAGTACAGTTTTTCTTCTTATTTTCCAACTTGAACACCTTTTATCTTTCTTCCCTGATTACTGGAATTTCCAAAACTATGTTGAATAAAAGTGGTAAGAGTGGGCATCCTTGTCTTATTCCTGATATTAGAGGAAATGCTTTCAGCTTTCCACCATTGAGTATGATGTTAGCTGTGAATTTGCTATAAGTGGCTTTTATTATGTTGAGATATGTTCCCTCTATACCCACTTCCTGAAGTTCGTGCATTGTTGTTCAGTCGCTCAGTCGTGTCCAACTCTTTGCGACCCCATAGACTGCAGCATGCCAGGCTTCCTTGTCCTTCACTATCTCCTAGAGTTTACTCAAACTCATGTCCATTGAGTCGATGATGCCACCTAGCCATCTCATCCTCTGTTGCCCCCTTCTCCTCCTGCCCTCAATCTTTCCCAGCATCAGGGTCTTTTCCAATGAGTCGGCTCTTTGCATCAGGAGGCCAAAGTACTGGAACCTCAGCATCAGTCCTTCCAATGAATATTCAGGGTTGATTTCCTTTAGAATTGGCTGGTTTGATCTCCTTGCAATCCAAGGGACTCTCAAGAGTCTTCTCCAGCACCACAACTCAAAAGTATCAATTCTTTGGCTCTCGGCCTTCTTTATGGACCAACTTTCACATCCATACACAAGTACTGAAAAACTATAGCTTCAACTATATGGACCTTTGTTGGCAAAGTGACATCTCTGCTTTTTAATATACTGTCAAGATTTGTCATAGCTTTCCTTCCAAGGAGCAAGTGCCCTTTTATTTTTCATGAAGTGATGGAACTGGATGCCATGATCTTAGTTTTTTAATTTAATTTTTTAATCGAAGGATAACTGCTTTACAGAATTTTGTTGTTTTCTGTCAAACATCAACATGAATCAGCTTAGTTGTTTGAATGTTAAATTTCAAGCCAGATTTTTCAGTCTCCTCTTTCAACTTCATCAATAGGCTCTTTAGTTCCTCTTCACCTTCTGCCATTAGGGTGGCATCATCTGCTTATCTGACATTGTTGATATTTCTCCTGTCAATCTGTTGCTTCTTGACCCACATACTGGTTTCTCAGGAGGCAGGTAAGTTTCCTCACTATCCCTGTGTTTTATTCAGCTTTTCAGTGAGGTCATCTTCTCAGTGAGGCCTCCCTAATCACTTGGTCTAAATTTATAGAGTCCCCTTCTCCAAAATTTTAAACTTAATTCTTTCTTCCTTAATTTATTTCTTCTCCTCAAAATGTATAGCCATGTAGCATACTATATACTTTACTTATTTATCTTATTTATCATCCCCACAAGATTGTAAGCGTCCATGAGTTCAGGGTTTTTGTCCACAGCTGTACTCTCAATGCTTAGAAAAGAAACTGGCCTATCGAAATTATTCAATCAATATTTGACAAATTAACAAAAGGACACATGCCTGATGACTTTGGAAACTGTCCTCAGACTCTTAATTCATCTGCTTCTTTTTAAGCATCTAACTAGACAGGGAAGCCTGGCATGCTGCAGTCCATGGGGTCTCAAAGAGTCTAACGGGACTTAGCAACTGAACGAGGACAAAGGAGTACACAAAAATTAACACTAGATGGCGCAACATTACAAAGAAAGTAACTCAATCCTTTTCTGCCAGCGGGAATTGCTTCAAGAACATCCTAAGTTTCCTCTGCCCTCCCCACTTCCTGGCCTTCTCCTGTTACGTTTTGCTGTAATAACACAAATTTCACTGAGTTATGCCCCACCTGCATAAATGTTATTCTACCCTACTGAGTATTTCAGAGCTTCCATGTGCCAGTCTGTGTTACCAAGTTCCTCCTCCCCATCCCTTGGAACCTTCCAACCTATCTTCAACTGGTCATTAATGCGCTACAGCCTTCAATTTCTGGAGCTGTGGGTGGTTTGTGGTGAGAAAGAATCTGTCCCCTCTGGGTCACACTCTGTTGAGCAGGGGGTGTCAAAGATTTTACCCCCGACTGCTTCTCTCCCTAGAACTCACACTGGACCCATGGGTTCCAAGGGCTGGGGATGGATCTGAATGACAGCTGCCCTGGAGTCTTAAGAATCACCACTTCCCTGTACCACTTAATGCTTTCTTACTGGGCTAACTACCCCATCTTGACTGCTTATTCCCTAAGGACTGGTTATCCCAGGAGGTGACTTGGTGCTCATGCCAAGAAGCTCCTGTCACTAATCAGCCTTCACCAGTTCATAGTAGGGTGGGGTGATGAACTCATTCCAGTTTTCCAGGGACGTTCCCTGTTTTAACACAGGAAGCCTCAGGTTCTGGGCAATCCCTCAGTCTGGAGCAAACCAGGGCAGTTGATAACCCTACTTAAAGCCCAGATCTCACTTCATTCAAACTCAAACCAGAACTGGGTCTCATCTGTGTAAAATGTTTAGTGCACATCTAGATTTCTGTTCTCTCCCCCCACCCACATCACCAGTTGCCACGTCAGTGGGGTCTGTCTCCTCTGTGTTACCTATCTTCATTTTCTCCTCTGTGTTCTCACTGCAAAAGTTAGTGGGAAACTACAGTAACCAAGACAAGAGGGGCTCTCTGAAAATTCAGTCTTCAGGAAGGAAGCTTTGGATCATACCACCTGGTATAGTTGCTGGCTCAGAGCAAAGGGAATATGGAATGAGTACGGGAAGAAGGAAGTTACAAGTATCAACTACAGGCTCATGACCAGAGAGAAGAGAGGACTAATATCTAAATATTATTTTCTTCTTTGCTTAATGTATTTCTATAAATCTGTGTGCTTATGTATTTGTGTATATACAAACTAATTTTTTATTCCTTTGCACTGTAAGAATTAATGGCAGTGGTTAACTTTACAGTTTCATCTTTAGCTTACAGGATCTTCAACATTCATATTGAATATGAAAGGATATTCAATAACTAAAGTTGAGGAGTAACTGACATCACCCAAAGATCACTAAAATAACATTTGCGATTTTTTCTTTTTTGTGGAAAAGATGAGAGTGCCTATTTCTACAAAGGACAGTTGTATTTTGTTAAAGAAAAGTTGAAGTTTGTTATTGCTGTACCAGAAGTTGAAATAGATGTAGAAATTTGTGCACGGATATTGAGTAGGCAAAGTGACGAGCTATCCCAGTTATTACACCATCGTCTCTCAGTCCAAACCCACACTTTAATACTCTGCTTTGCGATGCTAGGGTTGGGACTGTGAGAACTATATTTCTATTTTACCAGTTGACTTTCTTTTTGATTCTGCAAGGCAGAGGAGGGAGAAAGGATGCAGTCTTTTCTAACAAGTGATTAACAAATATAGTATTGAGCTTTGGGTTAAGGGATACTCCTAGAACCAGCCTCATCATGCTTAATCAAAGATATCATCAATTGTCAGCCTCAGGCACTGTCTCAGGTCTCAGGGTGCTCTTCTTCAAGCTCCTTTTGTCCCTACAGTCCCGGGAGCGACAGCTTCATCATGCAGTTCCTAGCTGTGGGTTAGCTCAGTATCCCCTTTTTTTCCTTTTCAGCTCTCCAAAACTACTTCAGTTTAGTTCAGTCACTCAGTTGTGTCTGACTCTTTGTGCCCGCATGGACTGCAGCACACCAGGCTTCCCTGTCCATCACAAACTCCTGCAGCTTGCTCAAACTCATGTCCATCAAGTTGGTGATGCCATCCAACCATCTCATCCTCTGTTGTCCCCTTCTCCTCCCGCCTTCAATCTTTTCCAGCATCAGGGTCTTTTCTAATGAGTCAGTTCTTCACATCAGGTGGCCAAAACTGCTTAACCAATTCCTTATATTAAATTCTCTCTGTTGAAATTCCAGGTATGTTTTCTGTTGTTGTGAATATATCCTGACTGATACAGTTACCCTGCCAAATAAATAACCCTTACCACCTGAAGGGCTAGCATATCCCTGCCTGGAGAATCCCATGGACAGAGAAGCCTGGCGGGCTACGTTCCACAGGGTCAGAAAGATTCAGACACGACTGAATGACTTAGCATGCACACATATATCTTCCAAAGAAGGTATCTATTATCTTCCAGAGAAGTGTGGTTAATTTAACAAACACTTAAAATTGTGTTTGTATATTAAAATGATATTATATGGTGCAAGTCTCCATAAAATATCAGTAAATAGTTAATGAGCATTATCATATCCACAATCAGAATGTTAATATTACCTACTTCTCTTTGGCCATAAAACCCAAGTGTTGGTAAGCAAATAATAGTGAACCGAGATCAAGCACTGGAACCCAAGTGTGAGTGCGTGTGGGCACCTGATACCCACACTTTAATAACCAGGTCTAGACTGTGAAGTTCAGTGTGAGATAAACACTCTGGAGATGACATTTGCAGGTTGACGGGGTCAAGTCCACGCAGCATCACAGGACAGTCAGACAGTGCTTGTTGTCATCTTCCGGCAGCCTGGGGATGCAACGCTCAGGTTCAAATATTAGTGAATCTTCTACATTGATAATGCTCAAAGCTGAGACTGGTTTGTTGATGGAAGGTCTTGACCCGCTTTGGAACCAGGACACTCACTGGGGAGCCAGAGAAGTGCCTTTTGCCAAGCAGGTGTGTCGTTTTCTACCTGAGGAAGTATTGCCTCCAAATTGGTCGTTGTGTTCGTCAATTAGACTCAGTCTCATTCGTCCAAGGTGACCTTCGGAGGCTGTGTTTCATGTGTTGGATGATCCGTTACAGTGGCATTAAAACAGCTGGATTGGTTATGGCAGCTCTGCAGGAAAATATTATTTCTCCAAACACCACAGAGTAGTAAGCGCAATGTTCCTCAGCCTTATTTTCCAAAAATGCTTTTAATAGGAGGGCTTCCTTCATAGCTCAGTAGGTAAAGAATCTGCCTGCCATGCAGGAGACCCGGGTTCGATTCCTGGGTCGGGAAGATTCCCCTGGAGAAGGAAATGGCAACCCACTCCAGTATTCTTGCCTGGAGAATCCCATGGACAGGGGCCTGGTGGGCTACAGTCCATGGGGCGCAAAGAGTCGGACACGACTGAGTGACTAATGCTTTCACTTTGGGGCTTCCCTGATAGCTCTGCTGGTAAAAAATCCACCTTCAATGCAGGAGACTCCAGTTCAATTCCCGGGTCGGGAAGATCCCCTGGAGAAGGGAAAGGCTGCCCACTCCAGTGTTCTGGCCTATACAGTCCATGGAATTCTCTGGGCTGGTTGATGGCAGCTCTGCAGGATAATATTATTTCTCAAAACACCACAGAGTAATAAACTCAGTTTGCCTCAGGTTTATTTTCCAAAAATACTTTTAATAGGAAGAAAGACAAAGGAAGTTGAAAGTGGAATTGTGTAAATATTTTGTTGTTTTTCTGGCTGGGTCTGCGATTGAGTTAGGGTCTACGGAGCATGTCGTGGTATGGAGACCAGATTGGAGCGTGGATGGTGGATTAGCTAGAAGTCTATTTCAAGGCCTGTTTCTTGAATGGGGTGACCATCCTGTGGTTCTGCAGGGGCTCCTGTTTCTAGTATCAGGAAACCACCCAGTAATGTAAATAGGGCGTGTGTCCGCCTTCACCTGCCGCCCCGCTGCCCTGGGAACTCCTGGGGTGGTGGGAGCAGGTGTCAGACCTCGATGGGTGTGCTCTGCTCTGTGTATTCAGTATCCTCTCTGCTTTTGTGCCCCTGTAGTGAGGGTGGGCGATATTTCCTTGTCACTGTCCTTTGAGCGCTATTTCAGAGATAATAAGCTCAATATATGGTGTCTTTTTCTTAGAGGCCAAAGATGGAAATGCTTGTGACAAGGCGATGTGAGTCATGCCAGGAAGAACCAAGCAAGTTTTCTAAATCCCAGCCTCCAGCTGCCTCCAAGACAAAAACATCATATACCATTTTCTGTTTCTAAAACCAATTCTGCCAAGCCCTTGCTTCCTATACTTATGAACACAATTTCAGCTTGCAGGAAAGCCTTCTAAAATAGAAAGATTTTGCGTGGTGCCTATATGTGGCTGAAGGACTATTTTCACACTTTAATTTCCACAAGGAAGAAATCCCTAGTAGTTTGCATAATACACCGATAACGCCATATATAAGTGGTACAAGGTAGTTGTTTTTAGTTTGACATTTCCTTAAGTGACATAGAGAACTCACGAGAAGTATCTATTTATATAGTTTTGCCTGTATTCACTTCCAAATACTTCAGTAAGGAAGGAATAAAGGAGAGCTAAAAAAGATGGTTTGTAAGTAAAGATGGGGTAGAATTGGAATGGTGCTCAGAATTAGTTCATCTCACACTGTGATCTGGTTATGCTTTGTTACTATAGTTTACAGTTTTTTTTTTTTTTTTTTTAGAAATCTGAGTTCCCCTCAGTTGTAACCCGACATACCTGCCAGGCATTATTGTTTTTAATTAGAGGTGCTTCATCCTGCCCTGAGTTTCCAGGGACGATCGTTTGGTGGTTGCTGCTGAAGCACTTTTTTGGAGGCTGTCAGGAGTGTCTCTAGAGCCCCAGCGACCCCTGCAGACCTGCCCCCTGCCCCAGGCAGGCCCTCCTGGGAGGCTCTCGTCTCCCAGGCACATGGCCCCTTCATTTGGGAAGAGAACTGCTTCCCTTCCCACCGAGGTGCTTCCCCTGGTGTTCCTCAGAGGAGGGAGAGGAGTATTTTTGCCACTTTACAGAAGAGAAATGTAGGCGACAGCATGATCCAGATGGTGCAAGAAGGGGGGGATCTCTTGGAGGTACCTGGGTCCTCTCCCACAAATCACCCGAGGAGCATGTACTTTCCCTGGTTCTTCTCAAAATGACTGATTAGATGGACTGTACGCATCCATCCTAACATGCTTTTTATTCTTCGTTTGTACCTTAGGAGGATCCCAAGGTGAAAGACACTCATCAACAGGACAACATTTCACCCAAAACACAGGATTCTGTGTTTTATGCCAAAGAAGGAAAAAAGAAACCAAAGGCAGAACCTTTAATCCAGAGTGGGGCAGGTAAGGTGAAATTCCATGTGGCTGCTGGCAATTCTGAATGCTGCCGGGTTGAGAATGTACTTTTCCAGACCAATTTCATCCTGCAGAGATGTGACTGACAATGATCTGATTTAAAATCCTGACTGTATACAAACAATAAATGCTGGAGAAGGTGTGGAGAAAAGGGAACCCTCTTACACTGTTGGTGGGAATGCAAACTAGTACAGCCACTATGGAGAACAGTGTGGAGATTCCTTAAAAACCTGGAAATAGAACTGCCAAATGACCCAGCAATCCCACTGCTGGGCATACACACCGAGGAAACCAGGATTGAAACAGACATGTGCACCCCAATGTTCATCACAGCACTGTTTACAATAGACAAGATGTGGAAGCAACCTAGATGTCCATCGCAGACGAATGGATGAGAAAGCTGTGGTACATACACACAATGGAATATTACTCAGCCATTAAAAAGAATGCATTTGAATCAGTTCTAATGAGGTGGATGAAACTGGAGCCTATTATACAGAGCAAAGTAAGTCAGAAAGAAAAACACCAACACAGTATACTAACGCATATATATCGAATTTAGAAAGGTGGTAATGATGACCCTATATGAGAGACAGTAAAAGAGATACAGATGTATAGAACAGTCTTTTGGACTCTGTGGGAGAAGGCGAGGGTGGGATGATTTGAGAGAATAGCAATGAAACGTGTATATTATCATATGTGAAACAGATTGCCAGCCCAGGTTCGATGCATGAGACAGGGTGCTCAGGGCTGGTGCACTGGGATGACCCTGAGGGATGGGATGGGGAGGGAGTTGGGAGGGGGTTCAGGATGGGGAACACATGTGCACTCATGGCTGATTCATGTCAATGTATGGCAAAAACCACTACAATATGTAAAGTAATTAGCCTCCAATTAAAATAAATAAATTAATTAATAAAGAATAATAAAATAAAATCCTGACTGTAACTGTCTAATTTATTAATACATTGGTTATCGTGTAGGGCTGTGGTGAGGGGAGTAAAAACACAAAATTCCATAGTTGAGGACAGTGGGCTTCTCCTGTTAGGAAGCCCAAGGTGAACACAGGACTTAGAACTCATTCTGTTGTCTCTCTGGACGTCAGGATGGGCATATTTTCCCTGAAGGACCATTGACACAGAAAACAAACAAGTGTGTCAACCATTTGAAGGAAATGTGAGCGTAAAAGCCATCTGAACTCTTTGGAGTATGAGAGACTTTTAAAAGACTAAATTTCAGAAATGATTTTAAAAGGCGATGATTTAAAATATACTCCTTTGGGTCCCACTCCTATTTTTAGTGCTATTGTTACAACTACTACCACTAGGACTATTGTTATCACTATTAATATGATTAGTACTACTGTTACGACTATTGTTAGTGCTACTATTAGTATTACCGTTACTGTTAGCACTACTGTTCTGACTATCACTGGTGCTCTTGTTACTACTACTATTGGCCTATTACTACTATTATTAGTATTACTGTTACTGTTACTGTCAGCACTGCTGGTACTACCATTATTAGTGCTACTGTTACCACCATTGTTAGCACTACTGTTACTATTACCATTACTGCCACTGTTACTACTATTATTAGTATTACTGTTACTACCACTGTTAGTACCACTATTATTAGTGCTACTGTTACTACTGTTGTTAGCACTAGTGTTATAACTATTACTGGTATTACTGTTATTATTACTGTTAGCACTACTGTTACTATTATCATTAGTGCTAGTGTTACCACTACTATTAATGCTATCGTTACTACTATTACCGGTGATACTGTTATCACTACAGTTAGTGCTACTGTTACTATTATTATTAACACTACTGTTATTACTATTGTTAGCACTACTGTTACTGTTATTATTAGTGCTGTTGTTACTACTATTATTAGTATTACTCTTACTGTTAGCACTATTGTTACTAGTATTATTCGTGCTACTGTTGCTACCGTTATTAGCTCTGATGCGGGTCCAGGCTCTGAAGAAGGTGCTTCTGTGGCCGTGTTCCCTGTAGGTGTGATGGATACTTAGGAGACCCTAGTCCTGTGGTTAGCTGTGGAGAGAGAGAACGGCTGGGGGGGGTCCCCTTGCCTTCTCCTCAGCATCTGTCAAGTTTGGAATTCCTTTCTCTTAAAGCTGTCCTCTCCCTCGGCTCTCAGTACCACACAAAATGACTTCAGTTTTCTCCTCTTTGCTCGCTGCTTCTTAGCTTCCTGTGTTTGCTTCAAGCTATAGAGTTGGCTGTTTCCTTGACGTTTTTCTCTGGTTGTTCCCCCCGCCATGCTCCCCATCCCAGGACAAAGCATTGTCCTGCTGTGCACCAGGCTCTGGTCTGGACACGCGGGGATGTTCAGACGTGTTCCTTCCATCCCGGAGCTTGTGGCCTGGTGGGCCAGGCAGATGCATGAGCACTGAGGTCATACTGATCTGAACCACCCTCTGGGGCTCTCACTGAGCCTGTTGCACCTTTATGACCTGAAACTCTGTAATATATTAAGAGCAGTAGAAAATTTAACCACTGAGTAAAGTGTCTTTCTTTGGAAGACACACTCTGTGGGAGCGGCCCGGGGGGCCGGGCGCACAGCGTGCCCTCCCTCTGGGAGGAGTGTGGTGTCCTAGGACTCACACTCCGGCTGTCTCCCTGCTGGACCCAGGACCTGGGCACACTCCGTATCTGCAGGGGCCCCTCTGGGTTTGTTTGAGGACTGCCTTGCGTGTTAATATCAAAGGCACAGATAGAGGAACCTCTGGGACGCAGTGGGTCCTGCCCCTTTCCTCTCCTCTTCTGTCCCTCATCCTCCAGCCTGGGGCGTAGAGGTGGCTCTTCTAGGGCCAGGGAATGGAAAGGGCAAGAACGCACCCGTGTGGGTGGGGACATCCAGGACTCTTGACCAAGAAATGGGATGGGCTGCGACTGCAGTCTCCCATTTTGGTTCATGAGCCCATCAGCGGCCACATCTGTGTCCTTTCGGATGCTGAAGGAACTGCTTGGCCCACTTTCTCTTCGCTGTCACCTGTTGCTTTTGATCAGGATGAGGATAAACATTTCAAGAATCTTGGGATTTTATAAGCATTTAACACATCCAGCTGTAATGCTAATTACATGATTTTATCTGCCAATTAAGTTGAGTGACTCAAGTGTACAGCTCCAACCCCTACCTAGTTAAACCCAGTTCTTGAATATGTTTTGAAGGAGTACATCTGTGTGTCCTTAAAATATGATGTTGATGTCTGGTGGTTACTTTGCATTTATTTCTAACTGCATGGGCTAGAAACACACTTGTTGAAATCTTATTATATTTGTCTCTGGCCTGAGTCCCATGAGCGCCGAGACACAGGGATGACCCAGACTCCCAGGGTTCGGGACCTTTGTGGATACAGTGCAGATGTTGAGGGACACCAAGCCCAGCACCTGGGCTAAAGCAGACTCAAGGGCAGTGGGGAAATGGAGGTGGGGTGCAAGGCCTGAGGTCCCTGGAACAGGCTGCCTGACAATGACACAGGAGGCTCTAAGAATGCTGAGCTGTAACTCTGGTTTGGGTCAGAAAAGGTACAATGCACGTCAGCTTGAAAACACTGTGTTATTTTCCTGCTGATGGTGATGTGTTTACAGCCCAGACTCCTAACCAGGAAACCCAAGGAGCCCCGGAAGTCAAGGAGGCCCCAGTCGTGCACGTGGAAGTGCCTATGGACAAGGTGGGTGGCCCCTCAGCCTGCCTGCATGCATCCCCGGCCCCTCCCGAAAGCTCTCCCTGGCCCCTCTAGAATGTTCTTTGCCCACTGTAGTTAACACCCTTCAGATCCCGTGCCTCACATTTTCCTGCCTCTCTTCCCCTCACAAGACACTCCTGCTACCAGGAACCCTCTGATCAGTCATCTAGGTTTGTGACTGCATACTCAGCCTTGTCATTTTTTTGGTTCCTGTCTTTTCCCCCGCTAAGCTGCAAGCTCCACAGCAATGGGATGGTCTGCGTTGCTTACTTGTGTAGCCCCTGTTCTCAGCAGAGGGCCTGGCAGGTAGGAGGCTCCTAGGAATCATTGGCAGAAAGATGGGATGAATGATGTCTTCAGACCCCATGGTTGGGAACCAGGCATCTGTTACTTCCTAGCTTCCTACTCTCTGGCCTCAGCCTCCTGTCCCTGTGATGAGGTGATGTCACCGAGCCAGTCCGCATGGGCACCGAGACGTGGAAGTGTCCCGTCCAGGACTTGGCGTGCCGCGGACCCTCGCTCACCGTTCCTGTCCTCCTGGCTTCACGGAGGGAGGTGAAGCCCTGTGTGTCCCCCGGAGGAGAGGAGGGGACAGATTAGCTGGCCAAGGGGCTGACCTCAAGGCCGGGCTCCTGCACAGGAGCAGAAGCAAAGGACTGCCCCTCCGGGGTCAGCTGGCAGGAGCTGTCGGGCCCTCGGGGCTCAGCACTAACTAGCATCCATTTGGTCACTTGTCTCCTCACTTTAAGTCAGGTGTGGATTCCTGACCTGCTGTCACCGATGACGGGTGACATGTCCAGGCAGAGGCTGTGAGGGCCAGTGTGGACTTGACCACGTGCCGTTTCTGCCTCTGAGGTTGTGGGAGCACCAGGGGTTAGAGTCTCCCGACTGGCTGATTTTAGGAGGCCCTCCTCTGCCCCAGGAGCCCCTGTGGGAGACTTTGATTTTGACCCCAGAATGCACGATTTTCCCAGGGCAGAGAGAGGCCCCAGGGCACCAACTGCTACAGCTCGTTGCCTTTTGCCAACAAGCCGTGACCACCAGGAAGGTACCCACACAGAGTAGCCCACAGTCTTGTAGGGAGCAGGGCCAGACAGTCTCTTGGACCCGGAGAAGAGTGCTGTTCGGGGTCCCCACGGATATGCTGGGAATTACGGAGGGTCTGCAGTGACCAGTCTCTCCTTTTTACCTAAAAGTGTTTTGCAGTGTCTCTTAACATTTTCCCCAGAAATTTTATTACAGAGGTTGGCATTCGTTGGTGCAGCGAAAGGTAAAAACGCAGAGCAGATGCCACCCTGGGTGTGAAGAAACCTCTTGTGGGAGAAAGGGTGGTTTTCATCTCTGCCCGTACAAGTGTCAGGAGGTCACAGGGCTTCACCTGCTCTTGGCAGCTTGGAAGGACTGTGATGCAGATTGACTGTGACTAAATCCGTAAACCAGCCAAAATTGTCAAAGACACTGAAGAGACAGACAGACACATGTCTGATTTTGAAAGCAACAGAGTGAGTTAAATCTACTTTCATTTTGTGCTGCCCAGTTTGAGTCTACGTCACCTCTTCATCCTTGTAACATGCTGCGTGGAGCTCCTGTTGGATGGGACAAGGGTCGGAGAGCCAAGTCATCCCAGGATAGAATTGTTGGACCAGAGTGTGTGTCTTCCGGGCAGGCTGTACTCACCTCAGGTCTCTTGTGTGTCAGAAATTGCAGGCGTAGTTTTCATGGTTCAACACTAATCCTAATTACCCTTTGCTGTATTTCCGGTCACAGACTGAAAAGCTTTTTCCCCAACAACTTTCAAGATGTATTTTTAGAAGGGGAGGAAGGAGAGGGGCGCCTTGGCAGCAGGTGTGCGGGAGGCTCCGTTGTTCTGAGTACCCCGGGTGTCGGTTTCATGGGGTGGCTGGCAGTGTGGTGAAAACGACAAGTCTTGGCTGAGGTTGCGTGTGGCACAGACTCTGTAGATGGCAGTGTGAGCTGGCTCAGAATGCACTGTGAGGTTTGGGTTTTCTCTCTTTCCCGTCCAGATGCTTTAGATGTGCCATCCATGAGATTATGTGACTAATCTGTATGAAATATGTGTACTGGGAAAACAAAATTGATGCCCTTCTATTTTAACTTTTTTAATTGAGAGATATTTGACAACTAAAAGCTGTCTATTTTTAAGGTGCACAACTTGATATACATACTGATTGTGAAATAATCACTATAATCCAGCTGATTAACAGAGACGTGTGTGTGTGTGTGTGTGTGCTGAGAACAATCAAGGCAAAATTCACTTTAAATGTACAGTTCATGGAGCTAAGAAACAGATTTTGGGAATTTGTTTTAAAAATTCCATAGATTTTTTTTTTTTCAAGGTGGTTTCCTGTTGTTAAATTCTTGGTCCCAGGCAGGAGGTTGTGTAACACACGTGTGATATCGAGTCCGAGTGTGTTCTGATGACAGAATATAAACCAATCTGCAGTGTGATGGCCTTGCAGATGATTGTCTCCTCCTCTGAAACTTGCCCCGCAGTGTCCAGGCTCCATGCGTGGGAAGAGGGAGCCGTGACTCCAGAGGTGGGGGACTGCAGGATGCTGGAGCTGGAGTCGGCCCCTGGTTTTGGCGCATCTTGGAAACGGGCATTTGTGGGAAAGGATGTGGGTCCTCAGGAAGCTGGTTCAGGTTTTTCAACCTGAGCAAGTTTATGATCTGAAACAGATGGCTAGAGGGAATAATCTTTCAAATGATCCTTTTGCCTTCCTTACAGTCTTAACTATTTCTGACCAGGAGGCAGCACTCAGGGAAAGACACGCTGTGTCCAGATGGTTAGGGAAGCCTTTCAAATGCAGATGGGGGGTGTTTACAAGGATCCTCATGGTGGGTGACAAGTGTAAGGCTCTGTCTGGGGTGGGAGGGCATCGGTCCCAGGGCGCTGGGTGACCAGGGGCCAAAGGTCTCCTGCTTGTGTTGGGGCCCTGGAAGAACAGGCGCTGTTAGGATTCAGTAGCGGAGTAATGGAATACTGTGGTTTAACGGAAACACGGCATCAGTGTTTCATCTGCATTGAGCTTATCCCGTCACCTGGAGGTTTGCACACTGTAGGAATTCATCTCTGCCTTACTGACTTGTTCTGTAGATACATCTCCTCGGGCCTCTGGGGGCATCTTGTGTATTAGCAGCTGACTTCAGTCAGGAGACAATTTCTTATCATGTATCAAAGTGACTTTCTCAATGCCAGCAATATCACTGGAATAATGGTAAACACAAGCATCTTGTTTGTACATATCTGGCCTAAGGACCTGAACTTTGGGGCAGGAAGGTGAAAAGGAGTGTCGGAGCCTCCTTCTCTTGCCCAAACAGGATGACTTAAGTCGGGCAAAAGGGCTGGATGGGGCCGACGCACCTTCACCGAGCTCTGCTCAGGGGCTGGGCACAGTGCTGGCCCCTGACACTCGCATCCCGGCTCACCCACACATTGCTTTTCCAGGTGGTGTCAGCCCCCCTTTATAGACTCAAAACCAGTGAGATGGAGAGATGTGAGCGAGTCTACCATGCCGGCAGTCAGGGTCCTGGGCTCTCAACCCAGTTTCAAACGATCTACAGTCAGTGTTTCCTCCTCCCTAGGGAGCGGGCTGGCTGCATATCACTCCTTGAGGGAAACTCTCCACACTGGGCTTCCAGGACGGGTGCTCGGTGGGGCTGGGTGCTGGCTTACGTGTGTGAGGCTGTTGGATGTTTCAGTCCTGTCAGTGAACACGACTCATCTCGGCTCCAGCACAAGACAAAAACCCCCGTGGTGTGAAATGCCTCTGAAGTTGAAGGTTGTCAGCCCTAAAACCTAGCCCATGTTCTTATGGGATCACAAGGAAGGCAAGCATTGTATAAGCGTTGCAGTAGCTAGTAACACTAATGAAAAGAAATACTACTCTGCACTTCCTGACCAATAGGCTGCATGATCTAGCTGCTCTCAGTGGACTGGGGTTTCTCTTGGAGTTGCATTTGTCTGTTCATTTGAAGAATCGATCTTGTGATGTTTATTCGACCTTGGATATATAGGTTTCTTAGGTATGTGGTTTCTGGCTTGATCACCCTCTCCAAACTGATTGTGAAATCCTGAGGGGCTGATATGTATCCTTTACAGTGTCTAGGACAGTGTCTTATACACAGTAGGTGCTTCATAAATTCTATGGAATTGCTTCGCATTGCCTGTGACTCAGTTGCTTAAACCGAAGTGTGTGATCTTGGGATAAAATGGTAATGACTGTGCTAAGCTGTAGGATAGCATATTGTTATGAACAAAACACAAGAAAAGGTATGACCAACCTACACAGCATATTGAAAAGCAGAGACATTACTTTACCAACAAAGGTCCATCTAGTCAAGGCTATGATTTTTCCAGTGGTCATGTATGGTTGTGAGAGTTGGACTATCAAGAAAGCTGAGTGCCGAAGAATGGATGCTTTTGAACTGTAGTATTGGAGAAGACTCTTGAGAGTCCCTTGGACTGCCATGAGATACAACCACTCCATCCTAAAGGAAATCAGTCCTGAATATTCATTGGAAGGACTGATGTTGAAGCTGAAACTCCAGTACTTTGGCCACCTGATGCGAAGAACTGACTCATTGGAAAAGACCCTGATGCTGGGAAAGATTGAAGGCAGGAGGAGAAGGGGACAACAGAGGATGAGATGATTGGATGGCATCACTGACTCAATGGACATGAGTTTGAGTAAACTCCAGAAATTGGTGATGGACAAGGAAGCCTGGTGTACTGCAGTCCATGTGGTTGCAAAGAGTCGGACACGACTGAGCGACTGAACTGAACTGATGAACAGTGTTTAGAAATACATATTATATTTCTGATATTGGATCACAAGAGTTTCTGTTTCATTTTGTTGAAAATTTTTAGGATAAAGCATATTTATATTAGCATGAGACTTGCTGTTTGACTGTTTATTTTAGTGTGCTTAGTTCATCATACCATTAAGTTCAGGGATGTGAAGCACATTTGTAGTGCTGCACAGCTGCATCCTCAGGATGCTTTAAATGTGTTAGTTACAGTCAGGACAACTTTGCCCACATCTGACACTTCAAAAATATTTTCCTTCTTAAAAAGGTGGAATCTTATCAATGTTAATTAGCTAATTTGGAAAACTCTTCTGTGAATTTATAAAGATGACATGTGAACTTTCCCCCTGTATCTATTTCAAACTGTGTTCCTGACATTTGTTTTTAATTAAATTGGGTGCTTGAGAACTGTCAGAATCGAGGTGGGTTGCAATCTCTCCAGTCCTGCTGGTGCCTGATTTGTTTGGATCCATCCATTGTAAGGTACTTCATGTGCAAGCAGCACTTCTTCATGAGTGCTGCCTGCTAAGCTTGTAAAACATTTGTAAGTTTGTAAAAAGTTTGTCTAAAAGTTTAGAAAAGATTCAGTCCCTTTCCAAAGGAATGTGAAGATGAAGTCATAGACCATGTGTTTAAGGCTCTCCAGCCTGGCAGGAATTCTGCACCCTGGGAAGAGTTCAGAGTGATCTGCAGGCAGGTTTGCATGGGAGTTGTCCAGCCTCTGGGACTCTAAGCCTAAATATCTAATTCTGAGTTATGGGTTATCAACCTTTTAATTGATATTTTTGAGTTTTTCCTGCCTTCAAAAAGGTTATGCATTTAAAAATGTCCTGGATAATTTTGTGTATTCATGGAGTGGGGAAGGAGAGTGGTGCTCTCCATGAAGGTTATTCTGGCACTTTCTACCGCCTTTTGGCCACTTGATTTGAAGAGCCAACTCATTGGAAAAGACTCTGATGCTGGGAAAGATTGAAGGCAGGAGAAGAAGAGAATGACAGAGGACGAGATGGTTGGATGGCATCACCAACTCAATGGACACGAGTTTGAGCAAGCTCCGGGAGTTGATGAAGGACAGGGAAGCCTGGCGTGCTGCAGTCCATGGGGTCGCAAAGAGCTGGACAAATTGTATCTGAACAACACAATGAACTGAACAACAATCTCATCACTGCCATTTCAAGTTTCTTCCACCCTCCAAGGCTCCTTACTAAAACCAACATCCTCATTAAATTTTCTGGATCCTTCACCAAGAGGTGGTAGCTCTTCCTCCGTGACACCCAGTCGTGTTTTGTTTGTATTTCTGACACCATCTGAATCACACGTTGGCTGTTCTTAGAGTTATTTGTGCGCTTCTCCTGTGTCCTCTGACAGAGTTAGTTTTGTGAAGGAAGAGTTTGTTTTACTATATTCTTAACAACTCTCACATCACCCGGCATGCAGGAGTAACTGGTCTTGAATCTGGTCAATAACCTTGAGCACAGTAGATGCGTATTGTGTAGTTGGCCTAGAGGCAGGGCTGTGGCAAAGCTGGGGCTGATAAGTGATTCCCAACAGAGAGAACTGAAAATGAAGCTGGGTATTCAGTGAGCCTCCAGAGACTGTGTCTTAAGAAGTCATCAAAGCCTTGACCTTTCTCTCCGTGAGAATTAAATTCTCTTTAGAAAATACCATAAAGTCAAAAGTCAGACAAAATATGGAAGAAACTATCTGCAAGGCAAATTTTCTTAATTTACAAAGAGTTCATTAAGTCATTAATATAATCCCATAAAAGAAAAGATGTAAGAAAATATATCCATGTTATTTTTATTTAAAGAAATACAAACAAGAAATGGTGAGTTTATTTTAAAAATCAGGTTGACAGTGTCCAGGGCTGGGATGATGCAGGGAGGATGAAATGCTTCTTAACAGGGTCAAAGGTAAATGGCGCAGCCTTTTGGGAAGGGAATTTTGCTCTTCCTATGAAAATTAAATCTGCACATGTTTTTAAACCATCATTTCCATAGCTAGGAATATCCAACAAATATGCTCATAAATAACAAGAAATAGAAACAAATGAGATATTCATCCTTTGGGGTTGGTTGATTAATTTATGCTTCATCCATACAATGGAAAACACTGCAGCTGTAAAAACAATAATATAGACACATGTGTACTGAGGTTGGGGGCTTCAGAATTTTATATTAAGTGAAAAAAATAAAGGTGCAACTGAGCATGTAATATTCTGTATTTTGTATAAAAATATGTAACAAGATGCACACAAAAATGAAGAGTTTAGAGTGGGGAAGGGATAGTGCTTGACCAAATGGAAGGGAAAGATGACTCCAGCAGTGGTAGCCAGGATGGTCAGGGCTTAGACCCAACTCCTGAGTGATATTTATAACAGGAAAGAATTTGACCCAACCAGGAAGATGAGAGGAGTTTGGGAGATTAAGGATGTATTTGACAATATCCTTCTTGCAGATAGTTGATTGCTATATTTATTTTTTTAGTAATAGGAAAAAGAAGATGAAAAGCTTTATGAAGATAATGAAAGGAAGGTTTTATGAACAGACTCTGTAGTTTTGTGTTCCCTATTCTGAAGACAGACCTAACAAGATGATCGAAGGATTCCCAAACCTTGTCAGGTGCTTGTTAGAAATATAACATCTCCATCTCCATCATACACCATAGCTCTGTTCCCTAGACGCAGAAAACCAAGTCAGAGGAAAGGAAATGTTAAGACATTTCAAGCAGGTGGATGGACCCACTGTAAAAGCAGATGAAAAACAAGGGAGGGAAGACTCCTTTAGGGTCAGGTATCAGGAGATTCCTCCCCCCAACCCTCAGTTATCTGCCTTCAGGCACCCAGAGACACCCATCTGGGTTGTCCAGGGAGCCAGGAATGCTCCATGCTGTCAGGCTCAGGATGAACGTGTCCACAGAGTGAGGGCATCAGGGGAGGATGGGCTCCCAAATCCACAAGGCTCACACACCTTGGGAAGGCAGGGCTCTGGCCATGCAGCTGGCCCCACGTGGCAGGCGATGGTGTGTCCGGCTCCGTGGTGTTACTCTCCAGTAATTGTGTCCTAGGTAGCATCAAGGTCTCCTCGTTATTTGTTAAATGTTTACGTGATCATAACGATTTTTGTCTGATTACATAATTTATTTACTTATTCCTAAGTTCACTTAGACTCCTCATCACTCCATAAAAAAACACCTGAGCCATAAATAGTAATACTTTGGGCCGTAAATACTAATGTTTGGGAAGGTACCTAATCAAAACCAGCACCTGGAAGCCATCTGAACTTTGACATCAGATCAGCTCATCCATCACTCATTCCGTGTGACCTTAGGAAGACCCCTTGACATTTCAGAGTCTCAGTTTCCTCTGCTGCAAGTCTGTTGTTCAGTAGTTTATCACCAAATTAACCTCTGGGATTAGTGAATATGTGGATAAAATATGCTCGATGATATGCTTTTTATTTGTATGAGTAGAAACAGGGAATTGTGGGAGAATCCTGACAGCCTCAGGGGAGAAGGCGCACGTGAGCTACAGTTCCATGTGTGAATGTATTTCTACATGCAGCCGAGTTAGAGAGTACCAGACTCCAGTTTTAGTGCTATTAATCTGCAAGTGTCCTTTGTTAAGTAATTTTACCTCTCTGAACCTCATTCATGCAATCAATGATTATTGTACATTTACAAGTTTACTTTCCTCGAAAGAATCAATTGAGACAGTGGATTTGAAAGTTCTTGAAAAGTACATTTATGTTTAAAACGATGTTTATGTGATTTATATTGAAGCTAAATAATGAAAGCACATGTTTTCCAGTTGGAAAGTGAGGACTGGGTTTTCCCTCTCTTAGCTCTTTCATTAAAAGCAGTGTGATCAGTTTTATCTGTCATTCTGTCCTTTGGAATGTCCTTAGGAAGGACCCCTCAGCGGCCAGCCTGTGCTGAAAAGATCACAGTGTGTGTTCCCCCGATGTCCCTGAAAATTGAAGTCATGTCCACTTGGCTTTCAGTGTCTGGTGATTCTCTGGGAAATTTACCATTTGTTTGATGTAGGTGTTACTTGCTCTTTTAATCACAATGTTTAACCAAACACAGTGGATGAAGAATGCAGGCCTTGAATACATATAAACTGTGTCGTGAACAAAATTTCACTTCCCTGAGCCCCAGCTTCTTTGTTTGTAAAGCTGGGAATTTCTAACCTGTGAAGTCAGTATGGAGATCAGAATCATTTTTAAAAAACCTTACACAGCGGATTGAGAGTTAATTATAGCAGTTATTACTATTATTCTTCAGTCTCATTGTGGTTTCTAGCACAGGTTTCCAGCCCGGGGAAGTGGGAATTTGACTTTATATTTTCATTTTTGTCAGCATCAGGCACATACAATGCCTTACTCATAGTTAGCATTAAATGTATTTTTAAATTGAATCTTCTTCTATGCTATCTCATATTTTAAAATTAAGAATACTTTACCAAACGATAAAGAGTTCAGTGTTCTTGTAGAATTATTAGCAGATACAAATAAGAAAAAAGTGAAAACATTGAATTCCTGTTTAGAATCTGTTTTCACTTTTGTGTATATTCTTAAGACTATTTTCCATTTATTTTTTTTTTGTAGCATATTAAAGGAACAATGACTCTGCTAATAGTAGAAAAGTCTATTTTAACAAGTACTGTGAATCAATATTGAGGATATTATCAGCATTTACTTTTTTTTCTCAATATACTTCAGAATGGTGGTTTTATTTATTTGAAATAAATGTAAACATTTTGATCTAAGCTGCCATTCACATAAAAAGAACACCCTGCCCCCACAAAAATGACATATCAATCAGGTGCTTGTATGGAATTCTTTCAGAGCAACATTAGTTTCACTACTTGGGTATCATCTTGGGTGTCATCTGTTTTGATCAGTTAATTTCATGCCAGCACTTTTACTTCTCTTTTACTGGAATAAATATTCTATTGATTTCTCATTGGATATATTTTTGTGATTACAATGAAATATTGAGAGTCTTAGGGAAGTACAGTTGACTCTTGAACTGCAGGGGCCTATTTATATGCAGGTCTGTTCAATAGTAAATATTGACCCACTGCTCGAGCCCTATGGTTGTTTGCAGCTGTGGGTGTGGACCCTCGGACAGGGAGGGACCCTGTTTGTGGAGGGCCAACTACTAGTTATGCTCGCATTTTTATCTGCATCAGAATTGGCCCCCTGAGCCCCACTCCAAGGATCAACTACAAATAGATAGAATAGTTTATCCAGTAATACATTAAAAAATGGAAACTAAAGTTTAAAACCTTAAGTAGATGTGAAATTACTCTGATTTCTGTCCTATATCGGCTGATAATAACTGAAACCAAACACCAACAAAGGACAATCGGACACCCTGGTGTTCAAGTTGGTGGTCTGGTTTTATTTCTGCTTTGTAGGACATGATCAAAACACATGACCACTCTTGACTGACAGGCATCCCGACTGGCTGCCACAGTGACAGGTTCTAGCTGCAAAGCGTATAAGAAGATAAAATGATAATTGTGAAGAGTTTTCCAAAGGCTTCAAAAATCAAGTATACTTTGATAATATGTACTGTAGCCTACCAGGCTCCTCCGTCCATGGAATTTTCCAGGCAAGAGTACTGGAGTGGGTTGCCATTTCCTTCTCCAAATAAGTGTGCTATCTGTCATAAAACACTTCCTAGATAAGATTTTTAACATATATTCATTGATTTACGAGATATTTTATCACCTTATAGAGGTACATTTTGTATGTTTTATGACAATATTATGTATGCAGGCTTCCCTGGTAGCTCAGCTGGTAAAGAATCTACTTGCAATGCAGGAGACCCCCACTGGATCCCTGGGTTGGGAAGATCCCCTGGAAAGGGGAACGGCTACCTACTCCAGAATTCTGACCTAGAGAATTCCACAGACTGTATAGTCCATGGAGTTGCAAAGAATTGGACACGACTGAGCGACTTTCACTTTCATTAGGTATGATTAGATCAAGTTAAAGTCACTTCAAATGTGTGTTAAAGGCAAGGCTGGACCAGACCTCAAAACCTCTGGAACATTAAGTGCTGTCAATGTGATGGAAAAATAGCAGATTTTGTCTGACTTTAAAGCATTTATAGTTTAGCCCATTGGAAAAGCAAGAGAGAAACAGTACCCAGCAACACCTAAATAGAGCTCACGTCTGTTTAAATTTATTCCTTGGGACATTACGTAAACTTAAAAATAGTGTATACTTGGGTGTTCCTTGTTCTGTTAAAATCTTTATGTTTATAAGTTGAAACATTTAGAACACAAGCCTAAATTGAGAATCTGCTGTCTGATTTGACAATGGAATACTGACGGTCATTTTTTCTGTAGGTTATTGCCCTAGGCTGGAATTAATGTAAACCCTTCAAGGGCAAGGCTCTTCTGCACATGCAATAGATTTCAGAGTTTAATCTTCTTGTCCAAGAATGTTCTGTTAATAGTGCTGTTAATAGTGTTCTATTAATAGTGTTGAACTAGAAGCAGTGCCCAGGTGAGAAAAAGGGGCACCTTCAGATGGCCTGGCCATGCCGTTAGTGAGCATGCAGTGTCAGCCTCGTGGAGGATGCTGGTGGTGGCTTCCCTCCCCACGTCCTCTCTTCCTTTTAGTGGAGGGCGCAACCCCATCCTTCCCCTGAAGAAGTGTAACTTCTAAGTTTCCCCTTCGGCCCTGATCTCCCGTTTTTTCCCTAAAGCTGTGTCTCTAATCAATTCAGGAGTTACCTCTTCCAAGAAACTCATCAATTACCCTTCCCGGTCATTTCTGAACGCCCTTTTCTTTTGGCAATTATGCATGCTATTTTCATCTTGTCATTTTTTTTTTTCTGATTACCCCCAAGTTATTGTGTGTGCTTTCAAGGTTTTCAGCAGCTCTCTGTCGCGTGCTGGTTTCTATTTTTCCTGCGAGGTGGCAGTTCCTTCTGTTGGGCCGTGACTTCTGCTCAGTCTTCTTCTCTGCCAAGGAGCATGAGTTGTTAAAACAATTCTTAACTGAACAAGCCTGGGCCTCCTAGAACTAAAATCTGAGATGAGAAAGATCGGGTGCTCTCATAGCTTTCAGTCTTCAGTGTTTACCTGTGGTTGAGAAAAATGAAAACTTCAAACCATTCTGACTCTGGGTGGAGTCATAATAACAAGAAAATTGGAATAAAAATAGAACACTGTAGGTTATTTTGGTGCAGTAGAGAACAGAAATTATCTATCATTGATGAATGTTGTGTGCTTCTTTGTTTAAAAAGAGTCATGTTCTGTTTTGCATTTTGGTTTTCTTGTTATTATGACTCCCCAGTAAATAATGTTGTGGATCAAAACCTCCTAGAATGAGGGGTTTTGAAAGAAATGTCGTGTGTATCTCTGCTTCACGTGGGCTGTGTATTGGTGCACCTCATCACAGATGAGATCAGATCAGAAAAGTGACTTGATATGTTTCTAACTGTAAAATGAGTGATAAGACAGCGAAACCTTAAAAAAAATCAAGTAGCGGTTTCTCTCAATCGACAAAAATCACATATAAGTGATTTAATACACTTAACAAGTGCTGGGCTCAGAATGTGAGGCATTTCCCCTTGCCTGCAGCTACTGATGAAAACACCGTTTAAGCATCTTGCTGAAATAAAATGCACACCGAATCCCAAACAGTAATTTACTCTTGTTGTCTGCTTTATCAGGCAATCAGCAGAGGGGTTTCATTTAATTCCCTTTGCCAGAAATGCCAATAAAGCTGGGGAGTTTTTGATCTCTCATTGTCTCTGACTCAGGATTTTTGTAACCAAATGAAAGCTATATCGATTCTTTAATTGAGTTTTGAAATTCATTGCCTGCCCAGTATCTTTACCAATTTTTCCCTTTTATTATTTTGATACCACTTTGTCACTACAGCTGAGTGTTTTATTCCTTCCCTAAGAGGCAAGGTTAATACTGAGCAGCAGTGGAGTCTCAAAGGCTAAGTGTTAAGTCATCAATGCTAAGTGGGCTTCGGTGAACTAAAAGTTTTAGACAATTATACAGCTTCAGAAAAATAAAGCTTGGATTCCTCTATACATGGGAGATTCCTCTGGATTCAAGCAGAAAGAGAAATGTTCACTGTTGAATAAAAGAGAGGCTTTATCTTCGTCACAGCTTCAGGCATATATTCTGTGAAATGCTTTGTATTAATGAAGCAGAGATGTTGAATTGATGTTTGATAATAGAACATACACAGATGAACCGATCTGTTTTTTCATGTGGTGGGCTCCATCCAAACACTTTTGTTGAATTTATGCCAGTGTTAAAAATCATGGTTAGGGACCTGACTTAATTTTAATTATGAAAATTATTAGTATGCGGTCCATCTACAATGTTTTTGTAAGGGACCAGACAACCTAGGGTTTAGACCTTTGTAATGTAGACAGGGTCGTACATATAATTTTTGGAAGCAAAAAGTAACATTGAAAAGTTTCATTTCTGGGAAAGCTTTATTGACCACCTGTACCAACCACATTCTGGAAAGATGCTTTTAGGTGAATTCAGAACTTAGCTACTAGAAATTAATAGCCATATTTTGGAAGAAAAAATATGTTTTCCATAAGTAGTTTTAGTGGGAAGAAAATCAGAAACTTGAAGAGGAGAGGGGCTGGAACGTCCACAGGAACACTGAATTGACAAATGAGATTGTTTGGGGCCCTCTGTCTTGATTCCACATATTTTCTGTGGCCCTGGCAGCTCTTCCCTGAGAGCTAAGATGAGAAATACTCAAAGCTGAGGTCTAATGTTGAGACCACACAGAGTTAGTATCCACAAGACTGTGTAATAGTGGTTCAAGTCAAGGCGTGTTTCTTATTTATTCTTCTTCAGGGTTTGTCTATATTGATATTTGAAGGAGAGGAATCCATGGCAGGGCAAAAATAAGTTCTATAAGTAAAAGTCATATTTCTCCTTGTGAATAGAATGAGCAGGAAGAGACAGGCTTTTTGGAAGTTATAAAATATCAGAAAACAGGTTTCCACCTTACACCCCATAATGCACCTCACGAATCAGTCAGCACTATAAGCACAGAACATGTATGCATGTCAGCAATCTCTGTGTTGATCTGGGTGCAGTGAAATGCTACCTGAGCATCCTTCCCTTCCATTCTCAGTGTTGGAAGCCAGTGTGATATTCAGTGTTCTCTGTTAGCACCGTCCAAACACGCATCACAAAGTCTACACACTTGTACCAGGTAAATAAACCCACATTAGACCAGCCACTGACTCCCCATTCCAGCCATCTGTCCATGGAATATACTGGGTCTAAAAACCCTGATGCTGGGAAATATTGAAGATGGCAGGAGAAGGGGACGGCAGAGGATGAGATGGTTGGATGGCATCACCGACTCGATGGACATGAGTTTGAGTAAGCTCTGGGAGTTGGTGATGGACAGGGAGGCCTGGCATGCTGCAGTCCATTGGGTTCGCAAAGAGCTGGACACAAATGAGTGACTGAACTGAACTGTTGGGATCTTCAAATGCTGGTTGAGAAGCTCCCACCTCCACAATGATTGTTCTCCAGTCTTTCCTTCTACTGAGGAGGAAATAGAAACATCTCTTTGCTTCTTTCAATACCATAATGTTTGGTAATTTCCCTCTCACAGTAGAAGTATTTTAAAGCAATTTCAAATCTCCAGTGAGGAAGTACCATGCATTCAGTGTCTATTCAAGTGTAAGAAAGAGACTCTGCATCGTTCAGACACAGGAAGATGCTCTAAGATGCAGACTTGTCACCTGATTCATAAATCGTTGCTCTGTTAATTCTGGTGCAGAGACTGCAGGCTTGGGGAGGGGGAGCTAGTGAATGGGAAGGGGGTTAGGATTGTATTGTTTTTAAATGTATTTATTTATTCATCTGTGTCTGGTCTTTGGGGCTTCTCAGATGGCACCAGTGATAAAGAACCTGCCTGCCATTGCAGAAGATATAAGAGATGTGGGTTCAATCCCTGATCCAGGAAAACTCCCTGGAGAAGGAAATGACAACCCACTTCAGTGTTCTTGACTGGAGAATCCCATGGACAGAGGAGCCTGGTGGGCTACAGTTCCTGGAGTTGTAGATCGGACATGACAGAAGAGACAGCACGCACGCACATCGGGTCTTATTTGTGGCACTAAGGATCTTTATTGCATCATGTAGGATCTTTGTTGTGGTGCATGGGTTCTCTAGTTGTGATGTCTGGGCTCTGGAGCGTGAGAGCTTAGAAGCTGTAGCGTGCAGATTGCGACATGTGGGATCTTAGTTCCTTGACCAGGGATTGAACCCACATTCCTTGAATTGGAAGGCAGATTCTTAATCACCAGACAACCAGGGAAGTGCTTAGGACCCAGTTTTTAATGGAAAGTTTCTTTTCTTGCTTGCTGTGTATAAGAATATGTAATTAAAAATAAAGAATCAGATTAAAAAAGTAACAAAAAGCTATTTTGATTGGTGAAGCTGGTGGCTTCTTTTTCCTAATTCTAGTTTGGAAATTCTCCTTGCAAATGGTGAGCTTGGAAGTTGTGACTGAGTTTATCTTCAGTCTTGGAGGTTTGATGTGTAAAGTGATAATGAACTCAGGGCACCACTATTCGAGTTAACGCACAAGCATCTATTGTTTATAATATGCTGAGTGAATTAAATAGTACTCCATTAAATTTTGATTTGATTTGATACTGTAGGGTGGTGCTTCTCAAACTTATTCTCAGGACCCCTTTATATACTTCAATAATTGTGGACTGCAAAGACCTGTGTTTACATGGGTTATATCTGTCAGTAGCTACTGTATTGCAGTCCCACCAACAGTGTGTGAGGGTTCTCTTTTCTCTAGAGCCTTACCAAAATTTGTTATTTATTGTCGTTTTGATGTTAGCCATGCTGACAACTGTGAGGTGATATTTCACTGTGATTTTGATTTTCATTTCCTTGGTGATTAGTGATGCTGAGCATCTTTTCATGTGTCTGTTGGCAGTTGCTCCTATTTTGACCATTGGTGTTCTTTCAGCTTGGCTCCTGTGTTCCCTTGACATGTCCCTTTGACGAGTTTTGTTGTTTCAAGAACTCCTTTGTTTCCATTACTGCAGGTGTCTCCTTGCTCATCTTGTGCTGTCTGCCTTGGAATCAGCTTATCTAAGGAGCCCTGGTTGTACGCCCTCACGCATGGCGGGACTCACTGAAACTCCTGGCTGAAATCCACATGCCCCTCTGTCGCACTCTCTTCCTCCTGTGCTCTGCTCTAGGGAAGCTGGCGCTCTGTCCTTTCTCTCCTGGAGGAGTCTGTCTGTCCTGAGATTCCAGCCTGGTTGTTGCCCTGTGATCCCACCTCTCCGATGGGTTCACGGTTGTAATTCTGTGGATGATCTGACTTTTTCTTGTTGTTAGAATGGGAGCAATTCTCTTTGCAGCTCTTTACATCCCAAGGTGAAGCTGGGCCATTCTGATGTGGGAAATGTTTGAGAGGACAGGATGGTCATAGAACACTTAGAGTTAACACTTGGGAATCAATGTGAACTGGGTCCATAGGTCCTGGTCTCCTGTTTGGAGTGCAACAGAGAAGGACTGGACCCTGAAAGCTGGACTAAGGGAACTTATCTGGTCTAGGGTGACCTGTGGGATTCCTTGATCTTGGTCTGGGCTCCCAGGCCAGGCCAGAGTAAGGCCGGCCCATGGTGGACCATGGAGAGGTGGGCAGCCTTCCAGCATAGGCTATGTGGTTTGGCATGTCACTGTTTTAAGTGTGTGACAACCTCTGGTGGGCTGACCTCTTTTGAAAACCTCAGTTCTCAGTGTCCAGGTGTAGCTGAATGTTCCAGTCCTAAGGGCTCTTGCTTTGTTCAGAGAACAAAGTATCAGCTGCTAATGCTGATAGTTTCTATTTCAGGAAGACAATTCATGAATGTCTTTTAAGAAAAAGTTTCCCTTAAGACACAACACAAAGAAAAAAGGTATGTCATGTAGATGTTGAAGAAATAGAAATGTATATATTCTATAATAATTCGGCCATGCGCGAGGATACTGTAAGATCCTGTTATAAACAGCTAGTCAGATTTGTCTCCTGAAACATAGTTAAAATATGCATGAAACGCTTGACAGAGCAAAAGTCTTATTTCCTGCCCCCACAAAGCCTCATGGTAACAACACCACCAAATTAGAAAATCCCTTTCCTAATTTCTTCCATACCTATTCATTTATAATCATAGTGGCTTATATTTGTAGTTTTAAAAGCAGTTTACAATAGATTTTCCTATACATACCTTCTAGTGTAGCATATCAACCATGAGCAGCAGGAAATGATGTGTCATAGTATTAAATGATGCAGTGTGTTGCAGACTGTGAAGATGGATGTGTTCTTAACCGTCTATCTTTCCATTGAGTAAGTTGGGTGTTTTATGGATGAGGAAACTGAGGCATAGACAGGGTGCATCCTTCCTAGGGTGGCAGGGTGATTGCCTAGGTTCCTGAACTTGTAACATTGTAGCCAGAACTCACTCCAGGGTGTGTCTTCCTTTATTTTTTTTTAAGTTATTATTGAATTTGTTACAATATTGCTTCTGTTTTAGGGTTTTTGTTTTTTGGCCTCAAGGCATGTGGGACCTTAGTTCACTGACCAGGGATCAAACCCGCACCCCTGGCATCAGGAGGCCAAGTCTTAACCACTGGACAACCCCTGAAGTCCTCAGGGTGTGTCTTCTGAGATCTGAAGTCTACATCTGGGGGCAGGGGTAGAACCCTATAGTTCACCCTTGGGGCCTTGAAAGGTGGCTCAGATCTCCATCAGTAGCTTGTAGGCTCCTTCAGTTCAGTTCAGTTCAGTTCAGTCACTCAGTTGTGTCCGGCTCTTTGCGACCCCATGGACTGCAGCATGCCAGGCTTCCCTGTCCATCATCAACTCCTGGAGCTTACTCAAACTCAAATCCATCGAGTCGGTGAGCCATCCAACCGTCTCATCCTTTGTCGTCCCCTTCTCCTCCTGCCTTCAATCTTTCCCATTATCAGGGTCTTTTCCAATGAGTCAGTTGTTCGCATCAGGTGGCCAGAATAGTATTGGAGTTTCAGTTTCAGCATCAGTCCTTGCAATGAATATTCAGGACTGATTTCCTTTAGGATGGACCAACTTTCCTTTAGGAGTATATGCTCTTTGGGTGGACTTGATCCCCCCTACAAAGCACCTGCAGGCTCCTTTCTTTGAATTGTGGTGGTTACAACCCTGCGAGACAATGGTGTCCTGTGAAAGGAGCTAGTAGTCAGGATGATCCAGCACTGTGTTGCTCCCCTGCCCTTCCTCCCGGGCTCTGTGTGTGGGGACTTGTGGTTGTTCCCCTTGAGGAAAGTAGAGGAGTGTTTGTCTCGGGAGAGGTTGAAGAGGTCCCCGGTAGCTCGTACGGAGGCGGGTTAGCCCCGACTCCCATCTGGTGGGCAGGGGACCAACCATCACATCTTGATAGCTGACTTCCTTTAGCATTCACATGTGGTAAAATCTGGTGGCTCAGATGGTAAAGAATCCGCCTGCTAGGTAGGAGACCTGGGTTTGATCCCTGAGTCAGGAAGATTCCCAGGAGGAGGAAATGGCAACCCACTCCAGTATTCTTGCCTGGAGAATTCCATTGACAGAGGAGCCTGGTGGGCTACAGTCCCTGGGGTTGAAAAGAGTCAGACTCGACTGAGCGATTAACACTAAACGTAGATTAAACCAACCCCATGGGAAACCTTGAAGGGCAAAGAGAGCTGAAGGAACAGTTGGAAGATTTCCTGTGGAAGAGGTGAGCATGGAGTCTTGTCAGACCCCGGGAGGCAGAGCCACCAGGAGTCGGGGTGGGGGGCGGTGAGCCTGGGTCAGGGGGGCAGCGGTGGTTTCAGGCTCCAAGACAGCAGAGTTCATTGTGTGACCTTTCATGCTGTTTCTCACCTATATTCTGGGAGGAGTGACAGATCCAGGGTTGCTCACACCGGCCCTGTGTTGTGACGTTTGGGTTTCAGTTTTAAAACTGTATTGTAGTTGTCAGCGTCTCCACAATCAAAATCTTCCAACCACGATTTCCATTGAATGTGGGGGAATGTCTACCTTTCCATTTTCTGCTCTTCTTGGTAACTTAAGAGAAAAGTCCTCATTCATAAATGCCAGTAAGGTGATCAGAGAAGATATTTTGTTTTCAAGAAGAGAGGTTTTTATAAAGTGGATCCCAGGTATTAAAAGGTGAAGGTAGTGTTGACCCTACAGGGGGGCAGACGGCCACATGGGCCCCAGGTTGCCACCTAGTGGCCAGAAAGAAACCTGCTGAGCATCACCAATAAGCGTGTCCATGCAGTTTAAGGGACTTCCTTGTAGCTCAAATGGTAAAGAATCTTCCTGCAATGCAAGAGACCAGGGTTCAATCCCTGGGTTGGTAAGAGCTGGGCAATCCACCCCAGTAATCTTGCCTGGACAATCCCATGGACAGAGACGCCTGGGGGGCTACAGTTCTTGGGGTTGCAAAGAGTTGGACACGACTGAGCAACTGACACACACCTGCAGTTTAGGGTGTGTCTAAGGCCCTACTTCTCGCTATTCGATTTTCCACAGAAGGATGCTCACGAGGTGACTGTTCACCCCAGAGAGGCCTCTCCGTGGGCAGAGTCCACCTCATCTTCCCTTCCAGTCTCTCTGTGCCCCTTCCCTACAGTCAAGGACCTGCATACTTGAAAAAAGTCCTATTAAATGCTGTCGGCTTTTATGAGCCTTAAGTATATAAAATGTGTATTGAACCATCTGCTGTAACAATAATTTAAAAATATGCACGGATCCCACAATTCCTGCACAGACATCTCCTTCTGATTTTTATTTTCATCTTTGCCTTGCCAGGTGACGATCATCATTTCACAGAGGAGGAATCAGAGAGATTACCTGTCTTGTCCTTGGTGGCAGGGGTGACAGAGGAAACAGCAGGGATTCAAGCAGCTCCACCCTGCTTCCCCCTCCCGACTCTTGCGGGGGAGGCACTGAGCTGGGTGTTGGGGATGGGGGTGAGCTGGGTTGTGTCTGTGGCCCCAGAAGTGGGGCTTAGGTTGGGCTTGTCTGTAACCCAGTCCTGAGCACCTGATGAGGTGGCTGTGAGTGATATCAGGACCCCCACCCCCTCCCATCCCCGCCTTCTGGTTTGTTTGCAAGTGGCCAGGCTGCCTCTGGGCTCTACCTGGGAGCTCTGAAGTTCAAGGACAGCCTCAGAGGCCTCTGAGCGGTGTTTCACCCAAGCACAGGACATAGAGCTGCTGGAGATCATTGTGGCCCAACACAAAGCTTTGTTTAGGCAAAGGGAATGAGCCTGTTTCACACCTCACTTGGACAGCGTTACCTTCCGTCCTGAGTACTCACGACTGTTAGCACCCATCCATTCTGTCAACTTCTGTAATCCGTGCTTCAAAAATCTTGGAAGCCTTACTGGTCCCCACACTGTTTCCAAAACACTGCAGTGCCTTATCTTTTGTGAGAGTTTGCAAGTTTCATTTTTCTAGGAGACTGAGGCAGTTTTAAGTTCCTGAAGTTTAATTCAAAACAGTAATACTTTTTTTTATCTCACTAAGAATAATTTTTGACTGTGTTCCATTGCAATTATTTTTGTTTGTTTTTGAGAACTGGGAAGTGGCGAAGGAATCAAAGAATCACAAAAAAATTATTTTTTTCCCCTCTGTGATTTCCACCTGCTTTCCTCTGCTTCAGAGCTCACAGATCCTGGGGCAGAGAGTCCCAAGAGCAGCACCATGCTGCCCAGTCCCCAGGCGGCATGGCTTCTGAATCCCTTTTTGCACAAGTGGGTCTCCTGGCTGTTTGGTTCCCTTGGGTGCTGTGAGCTGGAGACCCACCAGCTGTAGCTGGGCCAGGCCAGATGCTCCCTCTGCTTAAAGGCTTCATTAGAGGCCTTTTCTGGGGGGTGGAGGCTATGATTTTAGTCAACCTGGCAACTTAGAAATTGTTAAAAGTGGATTTTCGACATTTGTAAAAAATGATCAATTAGCTTGGCTCTGTGATGACCTGTTATTGATTGTCATTCATAGAGCTGGTAACAGTTGGTGAGAGTTTGGGTCCAGACCGAGACAGGATCCTCTCAGGAGTGGGGACCACAGATCCCATAGACCCCACTGCCGGGCCTTTTTTAAAAAGACCTTATTGAATTTGTTACAGCATGTTGTCGTTCAGTCGCTCAGTCGTGTGCGACTCTGCGATGGCAGGCTTGCTTCCGTTTTACGTTTTGATTTTTTGGCCACCAGGCATGTGGGATCCTAGCTCCCTGACTGGGGATCGAACCCACACCCCTTGCATGGGAAGGCAAAGTCTTAATCCCTGGACCACCACAGACATCCTGCCCAGCTGTGTGATTAACATGGCTTTAGTGTAAATCACATTGTGGCTGTGCTGTGATTTCCTGAGCTCTGTCTCTTTTGACACTCTGCTTTGTTTGGTGGGAACAACCCACTCAAACAAAATGAATCATCCAGATTTATTGTTGAGTTCTCATGTCTTGTCCCTGGGTATAGCTGGGGGACTTCCTTGCTACGTGCAGTCTTCATCAGAGCGACCTTGAGCAGAATGGGACTCTCTGGGTTTCGGGGCTCTCAGCCCTCACGTTCTCCCACCCCAGAGTGACCCCTTCCGCCACCTCCTCTTCCTACCAGGTGGTTCGTGGATAAGCCTCTGCTCTTGGGAGCTGTCATCAATTACTCACAGGGCACAGTGAGGTTAAATTGGTGACTTGGCTTTGCTTGTAGATGGAGCCACCTTTCCTTTGAAGACACTGGCTATTAGTAAGGAGGTGTGGGGGTCCAGTGAGTGAAGTGAAAGTCTCTCAGTCGTGTCCGACTCTTTGTGACCCCGTGGACTTAGTCCATGGAATTCTCCAGGCCAGAATACTGGAGTGGGTAGCCCTTCCCTTCTCCAGGGCATCTTCCCAATCCAGGGATCGAACCCAGGTCTCCCGCATTGCAGGCAGATTCTTTTACCAGCTGAGCCATAAGGGAAGCCTGAGTTCTAAATTCCGTTGCTCTGTCTTCCGGTGTAGGCTTATGAGTGCACCCCTGCTCTGTAGGTAAGGAGGTTAGCCATGCAGACGATTACTCCACTGTAGTACTCCACTCTTGTTTTACCCGAGGATGAGGAAAGCTGAAAGCAAACCAAACGCTTCCTGTTGGCTCGGTGGTCCGGGCCCCAGTCTTGTGCTGTGAACGCCATGCATCCACCGTCACATCTCATTGCGCATCCTCACAAGTGCGCTGTCCGCAGTAACTAACCAGTTGGTGCTTCTTTCCATTCGTAAATTATGAGAGGTGTTATTTGAGAGGGGCTTCCCAGGTGGCGCTAGTGGTAAAGAACCTGCCTGCCAACGTAAGTAGATGTAAGAGACCTGGCTTCCGTTCCTGCGTTGGGAAGCTCCCTTGGTTACTCGAGAGACCTGCTTAGTGATATTCTGTGATCCTTTACTTTGATATAAAGTGATGCTTGGGTTTGCCACATGGAACAAAGGACGGTAAGCACTGCCCCTGCATCCAGAGTCTGCTAACAGCCCTGGACCACGGGCTAAGCTGGTCCAGGAGACGGGGTGTAGCTACTCCAGGGAGGGAGAGTGGGCAGTAGAGTCTTAAGACGTGAACAGCAAAGAGGCTGAGGTTGTTTTAGGGGCAAGGAGGGATAAAGGCCTGGAGATGTCCACTTTCAGGCATGTGGCAGAGTGAGCAGCCGTCGCTCAAGAGGGCTGCTGGAGACCGAGTCCTCGGGAGGATGTGACTTGCGTTGTCTCTCCTGCAGGGCGCTTTGCAGCACGCACGCCTCTCAACCAGCAGTCTACATCATGGAGTTTTTCTTGAGGCTGTAAAATCCGAGATAAGTGCTTATTTTGTATCTCCAGATGTCATCTAGGTTACAACTTAAAACAAGTGGTGGGTCTATGACTTAAATTTACTTTCATTTGGGGAGGGGGCTAGTCTCCGTTTTCCAAGTTTTCTGTGATGAGCAGCACATTTGAATGTAGAAAACGGAATTATTTTAGGAATAAAGACCCTTACCGGTTGCAGGAGAGTGCACCATGTTGATCTGTGATTCTAAGTCTCCGGTTAGGTCTTCAAAGTCACTGTCCGAGAGTGTATGAATTCAAACTACTTTCTGATCTGATTTGTAAAAGGGCTTGGGGCTTCCTGGGTGGCTCAATGGTAGACGCGGCTTTGATCCCTGGGTTGGGAAGATCCCCACTCCCACATTCTTGTCTGGAAAATCCCATGGACAGAGGAGCCTGACGGGCTACAGTCCACGGGGTTTTGAAAGAGTTGGACACGACTTAATGAGTAAAACAACAACAATACACAAAGACTTGGTAAGTGTCTTTGCCGACTTATTTAAAAACGTGCCTCACTCACAGAAAAATCCAATGCTTACATAATTGTTACCAAATACAAAAATTAAATGCCATCTAACTTAGGGTTTCTAACTTGCACAAAGTAATTACCCCTTAAACCAAAACATTGGATTCATTTTCACAAATTTGAGCCTGACGTCTTAATTCATAACGAGCAGCTGCTGTAGACTCCGGCAGTCTCAAAAATAAGTGAAAATGAAGATGAGGTTTTAAAGCAAGTATTGAATACAGGACTTAACAATGCGTTCAAATCACACGACTGTAAAACGGGCATTAGGAGACTTCTTTATGGACAAAGGCAGTGGTTTTTCTGCTTTCATCCAGCTGTTGTGGTTCTTGGTGGCCTCTGACCTCCCAAGACTGTCAACAAAATCAGCCTTCTCTTGAAAATCTCAGTTCTTATTCCTTTTCCTCTCTGCTCCAACTTTCAGCTTCTCTCAGCTGCTGTTGCTGGCAGTTTAATCTCTCCAATCAGCTCTCCTAGCAGCTTCTCTGATTTCTTCCTTTATGACTGGCAGCTCCCCCAGCTGTCTCGCCTGTCTTTTTCGTCTCACTTGCCAACATGTCAGGTCTTCAGAACAGCCTCAGTCTGGTTCTTTGGCCCCTGAGTTCAATTTAACTGGAGTGCTTATTAGCAAAAATATTTCTGTGTTAATTATGTTAGTGGAAACTTGACACACCGATGTGTTTAGGAGCACATATCTGTAATAAAATAACCATTTCATGCTATGTTGATGGATTGGCAGAGGTGCTCATGAACTTTAAAATACCTGAGGAATTAAAGCAGAATTGTCAGATAAGAGGCTCAGCGGGTGGATCGGCAGAAGTTTTTTTTTTTTAATTTATTTTAATTGGAGGCTGATTACAATGTTGTGGTGGTTTTTGCCATACATTCACATGAATCAGCCATGGGTGTACATGTGTTCCCCATCCTGACCCTCCCTCCCACCTCCCTCCCCATCCCATCCTTCAGGGTCATCCCAGTGCACCAACCCTGAGCACCCTGTCTCATGCATCGAAACTGGACTGGCAATCTGTTTCACACATGATAATATACATGTTTCAATGCTATTCTCTCAGATCATCCCACCCTCACCTTCTCCCACAGAGTCCAAAAGTCTGTTCTTTATATCTGTGTCTCTTTTGCTGTCTCACATATAGGGCCATTGTTACCATCTTTCTAAATTCCGTATATATGTGTTAATATACTGTATTGGTGTTTTTCTTTCTGACTTACTTTGCTCTGTATAATAGGCTCCAGTTTCATCCACCTCATTAGAACTGATTCCAATGCATTCTCTTTAATAGCTGAGTAATATTCCATTGTGTATACATACCGCAGCTTTCCTATCCATTTGTCTGCTGATGGACATCTAGGTTGCGTCCATGTCCTGGCTGTTGTAAACAGTGCTCAGCAGAAGTTTTATTCATTTCTTTATGTTGTGCTTGTGTGTTTCAGCGCTTTGTAACTTGCAAATGTTGATGTAAATCACACATTTCTGGTTTTAGCATTTTTCATTGGAGACTGTGAATATTTTATTTTTCCTGCCTTTTACTATTGAAGTTTTTGATGAGCAGCTGCCATGGAAACTGAGCGACGTTTTCTGCTTGTTGGTAGGGTACACCCAACATGGGCACTTTATAGTCTGCTGGTCTGGCTGGAGAGCCCCTGGCCACCTGGGATCCCTTGTATGGAGGGAAGGAAATACCACCACATGCCCTCCACTGCCTACTGGGAAACCGCAGGAGGGAGGAGCTAAAAAAAAAAAAAAAAAACCTTAACTAAAATCTGATCTTTTTCTTAGAGGAAGAAAAACAAGAAGATCAAAATTCCGTTGCTCCATAGTCTCAGAGACCACAGTTGGCATAACATTGGTCTGACCTCCCGTGTCATGATGAAGGGTCCTTCTTTCACTGAAATGGCCCTAAACGCCTCTGCTCACCTCTGCGTGCTGGCATTCCCTGGTTCTTTTAGCCACAGGTCTCACATCACCATCTCATGAGATGGAAACCTTTAAGTCAGTGTGTTAATATCTGGGTTTTCCTCTCTTTCTTTTTCCGGCATCTCTCAGGAACCTAAGCAAGAATAAGAAAGTGGTTCTGTTTCCTGGTAAGAGGACGGTTGTTGTGATAGTTTATAGGGTGCCTGTGAGATGGATCCTCGGCAGTTACCCCCGAAAATGTGTACACAGCGCCCCTGCTGGGCTACCCCAGGAACTTCCATTTGGGGGCAGCGTCCACACAGCCTGTCTGGCTTGGAACAAAAGCTGATCCTCTCATGACTGTGCTCTGACCTCTGCAAACCCTCTTTTGCATGGCACCATATTTAGGTGGATTGACAAAAGAGGGTTTTCACTCAGCAACATAGCCACACTCTCTGTCCATCAGCCGGCGATTCAGTCCAGGTGGGCTTTGCATTGTTGAACTGTGCAGTTATTTTAAGATTTCACTGTATTTATAGCATTTTATAAAAAAAAAAAGAAAGAAGAGGAAAAAGAAAACTTGTACTAGGGGTAAGAAGGTGCAGGTTTCAGACAGGAGACTTCAGACAAATATGGAAATTCTTAGGGGCCCTGAAGTGACAAGTTTTTAGCCACATGTAGGGACCTATTGGATTATGGGTTCAATTCTGAATGGAAACAATATAGAACAAGTGTGCAAGGCCAGAGACACCTCACTAATGATTGCATTTAAAAGGTGAAGTGAACTTAGGGATTTTTGAAATGTGTTTTATTACATATCAATACAGCACATATATTACTGTGTATTAAAGTTTAATGCAATTTCATATTAAAGAGTATGGTGATCTATTATTCACATCTCACTACCATTTTTAATTTTGCACATTCTAATTTTATACGTCTTTAGGGATGCTTTATGTGTGGGACTAGGCACTGCTGGTCCATTTATTATTTATTCTCTTTTTTTCATTTATCAAACATTTTCCAAGTACCTTCCACGTGCCAGGCTGAGCTGAGCACGTGGGAAAAAAAGATGCCTAGGACACAACCCCTGCCCTCAGGCAGCTGCCGAGTGGGGACTCTGACCAAGCAGAGGTCAGCCCGCCTGCAGGTGCAGTAGGGAGCCTGTAGGGAGTGCTAGGCCGGCTGTGAGTGGTGCACAGTCGCACCTTCCTGGGAGTTTGCCAAGTGCAGTTTCAGCTCCTCCTGCCTCTCACCTCCTCGGCCTCTCATTTTCATATAATTGATTATTAGCTTGTGAAGGTTTTTAGTCTTCCTCCTATAATAATCCCCTCCTTTGTTTTTTATCTTTAAACTTTTTGTGGTAATAATAAGTATCATCTGTACAGTTTGCCTTCCATATCCATGGATGCAACCAACTGCAGGTCAAAAATACTAGGAAAAAAATTCCAGAAAGTTCCCAAAAGCAAAACTTTGCCAAGAGCAGGTGACTATTTACAGAGTGTCTAACTGTACTGTGTAACAGCTGCTTACATAGCATTTGCATCACATTAAGTGTTCTAAGAATCTAGATGTTATTTAAAGTATATAGGAGAACGTGCCTAGGTTGTGTGCAAACACCATGTCCTGTCATGTAAGGGACCAGACATCCATGGGGTCCCTGGAACCACACACATGGAGGGATCAGTGTTCACAGTTCACTGTGGCCTTCAATCACTTATCACCATGATCTTACATTTCTGAAGATCCACACTTTGACCTGTTTTTTTTTTTCAGGAAAGAAATAACTGAGACCCAGGAAGAGAAGGCAATCTGTCCACGATTATTCTGAATGTAGGTAGATGAACCAGGACTCATGAGTCACTTAAACCGTCCTTTAAAAGTGAAACAGAATAGTGGGGAGCTGCCCACCCCGAGCTCGGCACCGAGTGCTGAGAGAGTACAGGTGAGCTTGGAGCCGCTTTGCCGTTCTCCGGAAGCTCATTGCTCCCAGGCTGGGACACAGATGGACGCAGACACAGATAGAGGCTTGGGCTGGAGACCCTGAAAATGTCCCGGGGCGAGAGTGGCTGATGTCCAGGGCCAGGAGACAGGATGCAGGGAGTGATGGGAGGTGTTACAAAGGAGGGGGTTGTGCAGGTGGACTGCCAAGGGTCGGGGGGATCTGCTGGGAGGGGTGGGCAGTGCTGAAAAGGGCATCAGGGCAAGAGGGCCGCATGTGCAGATGTGTGAAGGGGCGGTAGGAGTGGGTGGTGCAGCTGGAGCAGAAGGATGTCGGGGGGCCATGTTAGGAGAAGAGACTGGGACACATGTGCCCTAATCCAGGTCTGCTGTGTCCCCGAGAGCAAGCGGGGCCAGGTGACAGTAAAGGTATCAGCCCCAAGCATCAGTGTTCATTTCTCAGCTGCACAAAGCTTGCCACGGGGTGGAGGCTCTCCTGGGCATCTCCCTTCCCAGCGCTGACTCAGGGATCTGGGGGCTTTGTGATGCTGCCGCCTTCCAGAGGAGAGGTGAGGCAGGAGGTTACATGAGACCCTCCCCAGGTCAGCCAGGAACAGGATTTCATGTTCACAGCCCTGTGGTCGGACGAGACCCTAGCCCCCTGCCCTCATTCCAGGTGCGAGCTGGGAACCGTCCGTGGCAGCTGGACACTAGGGCTGGGAGCACAGCTGGGTCTGCTGGTCACTGCTGCCACGCCCCTGGGTGTCACTCTAGGGGCTTGGTCTTTGTCCTGTAGATAATGTTAAAGCAGGGAGATGATGTGATCAGATTTGTGTTTTAAAGTCATCACTCTGACAGCAGGAGGCGGGGATGGGAGAGGGAAGAGCATTACTGTCTAATGTCTGTTAGATGGCAGTGTCTGGACCACTGCCAGAGGGCTGCACAGGAGAGACAGACTTCAGGACCACATGGACCAGACCTGGCTGTGGAAGGGATAGGAGAAACGAGGCTGACGCTGGAGCTGGGGTTTCTGGATTGGGCTCTGGTGCAAAGTCACTCCTGCAAACAACAGCAGGAGCAGGTTTGGGGGGAAGGAAGGTATCAGCGTGCTGAGTTGTGAGGCGCCAGGCTTCTCTGGGGTTCTGCAAAGCTCCGGCTGAAGGTGTCTCTCCCTGGGCTAGTTCCAGTGGTGGTGGTGTTTTCAGGTTTTAGGAACATCCTCTGCTTTCTGACGACAGAGGGCTTTTATTTCTGTAGGATTCGCTTGGCGTTGGCAAGCTCGGTTTGGCTGGTGGGAGGAGGATAAGCGCACAGCAATCTTCCTGCTCTCCTTAGGTGCCTCTTCTGGAGAACAGTGGCTCTGGATTCTCCTGCACTGATGCTTTCTTTTTAATCTGCATGAAAGTGCCTTCCCTCCCTCTGTGACTCTTAGAGAAAACAAGTCTTCCCAGTAGCTTGTCAACTTTTAAACAGTGAGTGGATCTCATTGCTGAATGAGAGTAAAAGCGATAAAACATGTAAAAGCACTTTATCAGTGTAATGTCATATGTGAAAACTATTTTCTTAATATTATCACTGTCATTTTGAAATCAGTGATACAGTAGCAGTGCTTGTCATTTTATGACTTTAGTTCATGTGGTTTTGATGTCTACTATGTTTACTGGTGATTTTGTTTTATTTTGTTTACTGAAAACAAGAAAAGGAACCAAATGACATTCTAGAGGAAAAAAATACACCTGTACGACTAGACACCCCAGTTAAAAAAGAAGACCAAAGAGAACCACCAATGGGACAGCAGTCGCAAGAGTCATCACCAAGACAACCAGATGTGAAATTGACAAGCAAGAATCGTTTGCGCCACCACCCCTGGGCCAGTCATCTGATGAACAGACACTTGGGAAGCAAGAATCATTTGAACAGTCATCCTTGGGACAACCGTCCCAGGAACAGGTACCTGACAAACAAGAGCCCCCTGAACAGGCGTCCTTGGGACAACCATCCCAAGGACAGCTGACTCAGGGAGAAGACAAAGAACAACAAAGACCATGAAAACAAAGTATCAGCTATAGTTGTGAAGAACAACAGTCTGAAGCTAGAAAGGATCAAAAGGCGAATGAAAATAACATTATGCATTTTTTTTCACACGATGCTGAAGAGGTATGCCAGTAGGACATTATAATTGTGAATTTCATATTTTGGTGCCCAGACATAAAGTTTTCAAACAATGATTAAGACTAAATGTATCTGGAAATCTTTCTTCTGTTCCCTGAGTGTAAAGCTGGGAGGGAGTGGCTGGTGGGATTGAATGGATGTCGGTCACGTGGCCTAGATCATCCCTTTTTCTTAGAACCTCACCCATATCTGGCATTCCAGAGTAACTCAGCCATCCGAAAATGATACATATTTGCATAGTTATCCATAATTAATTATTCCTATTTAAAAGTGATTTAAGACATTATTATAATACATATTGGAGCTTCCCAGGTGGCGCTAGTGGTAAAGAATCTGCCTACCAGTGTAAGAGATACAAAAAAAGCCAGATTCGATTCCTAGGTGTTGGGACGATCCCCTGGAGGAGGAAAATGGCTCACTTCAGTATTCTTGCCTGAAAAATTCCATGGACAAGAGGAACCTGGAAGGCTACAGTTCACAGGGTCACAAAGAGTTGGACACAACTAAGCGACTGAACATACACGTAATACATATGATATATAAATCTACACACAAACATATCTGCATTATATATACATATACCTGCATATACATGTCAGAAATAGGCAATAGAACCCCAGCTAATGGTGTATTTTTAGTGGTGAGGAGAATGGACTTTCAAGTCAGACCACACAAGTGTGACCTCTCCACTCACTAAGTATGTGAACTAGGTCTGTGTCTCATCCATTAATTGGAGCTAATAATAATGCCTGACTCAGGTTGTTGGGGTGATTGAAGATGATAATGGTTACTAAAAAGCCCTTTGAACAGTGATGAACACATGGGAGGCACTAAAAGCATTGACTGTACTGTTATTTCATTTTGGTTGTTGTCTTCTCTGTTAAATGAGAGAAGATGAGCTGGAGTTTCTGCTAAGATTGTTACCAGATTTGACTCTTAAGAGGGTTACCTGAGCTGCTCCACTGCTAGAACAAAGATGGCAACAAGGATTTCAGGGTTGTCAAGCCCTAGCTAAAAATCTACCAGTTCTTCACCATCTGTTAATTGGTAATACAGTGTTTGCAAGTGGAAGGAGAAAGGAGAGCTAGTGTTTCACCATTTCATGGTTTCTTGGTTTATTGTTAGGTTTGACCGTAGCATTTCTTACACCTTAAGAAGGAAGTTGTAATCATCTTGTCTTTAGATATTTTCAGTTAATTAATACATTTCTGATGAAGAACCCATTGATTTTGATCTGGCTCCATTCTTGCTATATGTTTTGGTGTATGAGAAGGAATTTAGAACTGTATGTCCCATTCCTTTTGCCCAAGCCCTCTGTTCCTGTGTCTGGTGTGTGTTGTTGTGGAAAGAAGATGGATTTGGGGTAAGAACCTCTGGTCCAGTCCATATCGCCCTTTATGGACCTGATGGTCTTGACCTTGGTCTTCTGTAAAGCTAGAAGGATTATGTGAGAGCTAGGAGCGAGACCAGAGATCATGGCATTTACACCATTGGGATTAGTTAATTGACCCAAAGACACGGGTGACCTGTGAAGCTTATAGGTGACAGGGTAGGACTTGGACTCATGGTTTCCATTTTTCCTCCCTTAAAAAATTTTTTTTAGATACAAAACACTCAAGTATTTAATCTTAGTATAGAATTATTGTAGTGACCAATGAAACTAAACTCTCTAAAATTTACAATAGTGTGCTGGTATAAGATAGAGTCTTTATTTTAATGGATACATAAACACTGCTTCATTTAAAATACTGCATCCAATGATACCCACATTTGGGGCCTAACTTTAGCATGGTCTGGGTGCTGGAGGAGTAATTCAATATTACAGTCAAACAAAAAAATTGAAATTCAAGCAATGCCATAGCAGCTGAGCACATTTAGAGAATGGGGGCTGGGAGCTGGGAGGGGAGAAGATGGAGAAGGGACAGGGGGAGACCAAGGGGTCTCCTTAGATCAACTGAAATGAGATGGCCACTAACCCTGAACTAATTTCAGAATCATTTTGAAATGAATTTTCAAGGTTGTTTTCTGCATCAGCGCCTGCCCAGCAGCAAACCACTGCATGGATGCGCTGCTATTAATTTCCATCTCATACTGTAGATCCTGGACTCTCAACATGACACAGACTGCGGCCCAGAAAATCACCCAGAATCCAGACTTTACAGAAATACCAGCTCTTATGAGAACTGGGGGTGCACTGTGGCGAGACCACAGCTTTAGGTAGTTTTCCCTTTACCTGCTTTTTTATGTCTATCAGATGGCCTGGGAGTGGAAACCATTAAATTAAAAAAATTACCTTTGTATCCACTTGAAGTCAATTTTTCTTCCATCTTGATGCTTCCATCTCACATATTGACAATTTAACAGCAAAAAACCATGTCCGGGGTGAAGCGAGGCCCCAAGCAGTAGTGTCCCCTCAGGAGCTAGAGATGAGGGCTTTCCATGGATCCCATATTGTTCCGATTCCTTTTCTTGATGATATTTCTTTTTAGTAAACATTGAGAAGAGTGAAATGTGGTTCTTTAAAATTAAGGCTCACAGGGATAGTTCAGAAAGCCAGAAGGATTTGGAATAACGTCTGCACATTTCCCCTCATTACTTTTTTTTTTTCTTGGAATGTGTACTGAAAAGTATGGCTTCATTTTTATGCAACATGTAAGTTCTCACAAAAAGGTATCTAGAACCTCCACTATGTGAAGTTCAAAATGTGAAAATATTTTATCTGCTGAACGATTCATTCTAAAAGGAAGAAAAAAATTACCAAGGTGAACTGTGAAATGGGTTTTAAAATGTACTTTTTCTTAATGACAAAAGTAATACCCATGTGCAAAGATTTAACAGTCTTCTTTAGCAAAGATTTTAATTATAGCAAATAGTATATGCCTTCAAATCACTCTGTTCAGAGTTGGGGGGTTGTTTCACTGAGCACGTAGGGCTGATAGCTGGGTTTTGTTCACATTCTAGTCATAGTTAAAGAAGCTGTAGGCTATTTACCTTTACATTTTGGTAAAAAAAAATCATATGCTATCAACAAGGTTAAATTTTCAAAATTAGAGATTTATTTTTTTAAAATATTTACTATTTAATTGGAGGATAATTGCTTTACAGTGTTGTGTTGATTTCTGCCATATAACAACATGAATCAGCCATAACTATACGTGTGTCCACTCCCTCTTGAACCTTCCTCTCACCAAGATTAGAGATTTAAATATTGTCACCTTCAGGATACTGGGCATTGCTATGTTGAGAACTTAAGCATATATTCTGTTACACTTATTGATGTTGAAGTTTTAACCATTGGTAACAGGCTCAACAGCGTCAACTTCTCATATTCGATACTTAAAATACTTTAGAAGTTGGTGTGCGTTGAAACGTGTCACAGCCTATTGGAGTACACAAGAGAAAGTGAAGAAGTAAGAAAAGGAGTTTGAGTCCGCTGAGCCTTCTGAACTGAGTAGGGAAACCAGAAGGAAAATGAGCAGAGTGCAAACATATTTCTCTTTTACAAAAATATACGGTAAAATAAATGATTCGTGTTTCCCCTGAAATAGCACGTGTTATTTATGTGTGAGAAGTTGCTTCTTTCTTATTGTTTTAAGATTCTCTCTTTGCTTTTGGCTTGTATAGTTCAATCATGATATGTCTAGGTACATATCTCTTCTAGTTTATCCAACTTGGAGTTTGTTGAGTTCAGTGTTCAACTATTGACTGGACAGAGATTCTGGGTATGAGATTTTGGAGGGCTCCAAAGCCATTCTAGGCTTCCCAGATGGCTCCGTGGGTAAAGAATCCACCTGCAGTGCAGGAGATGCAGGTGACACAGGTTCGATCCCTGGGTGGGGAAGATCCTCTGGAGGAGGGCATGGCAACCCTCTCCAGTATTCTGGCCTGGAGAATCCCCTGGACAGAGGAACTACAGTCCATGGGGTCTCAGAGTTGGGCATGACTGAAGCGACTGCATGCAGTGACTCACACAAACCCATTCTGCCTTCTCCCGTGGGTGCTAAGCTGTGGTTTTCACGGTTGTGAGATGATCCATTTTTCAAGGTGATTGTCTATCTGGGGAGAGGGAGCTAGGAATAAGTAAAGTTAAAATGTCATGAAGCCTGCTATTCCTGCTGAGATTCAGTTATTTTTCTTGAATAAATTCTCCTTGGATAGCTGCAACCCTTTGATTAATTTCTAGAGTCCTGAAAAAGTGATTTTGACCCTTTTTGCTAGTGTTCTTGTTACTTTTATGAAGGAGTGGACTTTTGATGGTCCTTACTCTGTCATTTCAGAAATGCTTCGCTTGTGTTATTCTTGACGTGGCACCTGGTGAGAATGCAGATTCCTTCATTTTTGCACCTGCCATATGTTTTAAATTTTGTTCTCTCTGGGTTTATATAAACACAGAGAAGCAGATCAGCAATCCCATATCGCCACCAGACTGAGGAATGGCATGTCAAGTCCTCTGTCTTGGAAGTGCTCAATCTCTGCAATCAGTACATGTGGGAGTCTCCTTCACTCAACTTCGGGTGAATGTGGAAAGTGAAAGTCACTCAGTCATGTCCGACTCTTTGCGACCCCACGGATTATACAGTCCATGGAATTCTCCAGGCCAGAATACTGGACTGGGTAGCCTTTCCCTTCTCCAGGGGATCTTCCCGACCCAGGGATCGAACTCAGGTCTCCCACATTGCAGGCAGATTCTTTACCAGCTGAGCCACCAGGGAAGCTCTTGGGTAAATGTGGGAGGAAGCGTTAGTCTTCCTCCACTTAAAGGGAAGCCGGGAAGGAAAAGCTGAAGCATTCTCCATTAAGCCAATGATTAAGATGATCTTATAATTTATCATCTGAACTAGGGTACTTCTGATAGCCAGAAAGGCTACTAAAATAATTCAATATATGTATGTGCGTATAAAGGGAGGGAGGGAGGGAGAGAGACATATACCCAGGTGCACGTGTATACACACACACACACACACACACTGAGAGTTATTGACCTCCAAACTAATTTTTAGCACATTGTTGCATCTGTAGATGGTTCTATTAAAAACAAATTTTGAAACTTTTGAAAGTAAGTTTTGTATAAAATAAAAAGCATCCACATACATTAAAGCAAACAGGGCTTTTTGATATAGATAATCTGAACTAAGAAAAAGCAGAATAACCACTCTTGGTACATATTCATGTATGTTAATTGCCTTCCTAAAATTATATTTATTTAATACCATGTCCCGGTATTTTCAAAAGATATCAGTGTTTAATATGGTCTAGTTATTGCATCTTCTGGGCATACTATTATATTTTTAATTCAGAAAATACTCTCTCTAGAGGTGCTGAGGGACCTGGTAAACTCAGAGCAAATTTTGCTAAGAGTGAAAATCCTCACTACTATTTCAAAAATATTGAAATTAAAAAATATTTCAGGCTAATATTTTTGTAGTTATTGCCCGTTGCTTCCACTCAGGGTGCCTTTTGTTGAAAAATACTTTTACAGAGCAAAACTCAGCAAAGAAGTTGTTTCTATTGATGATTTTTATAAATGTTTTGTTAAATTTTTATGCTGCAGAATCACAGAGCCTCTCAATTTTGTGTTATTGTGATAAAATATAAATTTATCCAATTAAAAAATAGGTTCTTCATAAACTTCCTACCAGTTGAGAAAATTCCATGAAAATTATGGAATTTCCAATTACGTCCTCAACTTGAATTCTCATCATTCAATATGTTGAAAGCCTCCTGTGCTTTTTTGGCCGCACTGTGTGGCATGTGGGATCCCAGACCAGGGATGGAACCCATGCTCCCTGCAGCGGAAGCTCAGAGTCTTAACCACTGGACTGCTAGGGAAGTCCTGTGCTTTGCTTTTTTAAGGATACATTTCAATGAACCTCCTGGTTTTAAGCTTTTTCCTCAATAATTGGAAGTTGCCAAAGGTTGCAATTATATAAATATGGTTGCAATTATATAAAATAAGGTTAAACACTTTATTTGGCTCTGTTTGTGGAATAATCTGATCAAAGCTTACAACTGATTTTGAACAGACTATAGCCAGAATTTAGAAAAATTTGAGAAATGTTTATTCCAGTATGGGTGAGAAACAAGATAGTAAAACACGCTTTGTGGGCCATGGAAATCAAGAATACTGGAGACTGTGGGTGAGTGCTGGGGTCTTGTCCATGGAAAATGCACGACTTTGAAGCCTGGTCATTTGCTGCAGCCCTTCTGTGGCTGTCCAAAGAGGCACCTTGCCTTCTCATGAAGTGTTAGTGACGTGGCCATCAATTCAAACAGGTGGGCACCAGTTGTATCTGGAAATGGTATCTTGGCTGGAAGAATGCTGCCTATCACCAAGATTATGGATTTCTTTAAGCTGTATCTCTGGTTCTTATCTATAAGGTGAAGTGAAGTGAAAGTTGCTCAGTCGTGTCCGACTCCTTGTGACCCCATGGACTATACAGTCCATGGAATTCTCCAGGCCAGAATACTGGAGTGGGTAGCCTTTCCCTTCTCCAGGGGATCTTCCCAACCTGGGGATCGAGCTCAGGTCTCCCTCATTGCAGGTGGGATTCTTTACCAGCTGAGCCACCAGGGAAGCCCAATTTATAAGGTGTGTCTAGTATTATTCACAGCTCATAACTCAACTAAACAATTGAACAGAAAATTCAGAGAAAGCCCAGCTTTAACTGCACATCATGGACTCATAGGGTGCTATGTGGGATTGAACCCACATCTCTATGTCTCCTGCATTGGCAGCTGGCTTCCACCGCTAGCACCACCTGGGAAGCCCAGGTAATCAATCCAGACCTTTAGAGATGTCAGATCAGAAAGGCAAAGAAATCTACAAATATATCCACCCTTTGAGCTGTTCTGTACACATGCCTAGTTTTGCTAATGGAAAGTATTCTGCAAAAATTTACCCTCTGCTAACTTGCTGGCCATGGTCTGAAGTGGGTCATTTATGTCTATCTGCCCCTTCTCTTCCTTACTTTGAGCATTCACTGCATTTCTAGTGAGGTGATGTGTTGAGATGCTCATGTTTAATGCCCAAAGGAGTAACCTTAGCCAGCCAGAAATGAAATCTAGCATGTTGAGAACAATCCAGAATGCTGTTTGGCTCGTCTTTTGGATTTTCATGAGGTCAGAGTCATGTGGGCAGAGGCTGCATTCAACTCTTATTGTTGTTCAGTCCATAAGTCATGTCTGACTCTTTGCAACCCTATGGACTGCAGCACGTCAGGCTTCCCTGTCCTCCACTATCTCCTGGAGTTTGCTTAAATTCATGTCCATAGAGTCAGTGATGCCATCCAACCATCTCATCCTCTGTCATCCCCTTCTCCTTTTACCTTCAGTCTTTCCCAGCATCAGGGCCTTTCCCAATGACACATTTCAACTCTATGTAGCACATAATGTAAGAATCTCCATTCTCTCTGGCAGTTCTCCTCAAGCTCCTTGTCACTAGACTCAGGTAGGGGACAGATTCCTTGACTGGTCTTTCTGAGGTCCTTGGATGCATTCCCTGTGGCAGTACCTGTGGGGAAGACGCTGAGGCCGTGGTGAAGGAAGACTGCAGGTGACCACCCAAGGCATAGGGCGATGGACGGGAGAAAATATAATTTAATCTGTATATACGGGAACCTCACATAGTCAAGAGGGTCAGACACAGAAAGGTCAAATGGGGTTCGCACAGCATCCTGAGCTCAGGAATGGGATGGGCCTGGGGCTGCCAGGGTCAGGAGGATGGTTGTCTGGACAATGCAGGGAAGGGCAGGTGCTGGGTGATTAGATGCCAGCCCTGCCACACAGGCGGGGCCCCTCTCACAGAATCGGACTGCAGCAGTCACTTCTCTGGGGAAAACCCACAGTTTAAATTCTTTTAGGTAGTTAAGGGAGGGGCACAGGAATTTTTCTTGAACCTGCAGGGTCTTGACTGCCTTAAGTTCAGAATAACACTCCTGCCCGAGGGCACGTCTTGGGGAGGCCTGTTCTGAACCCTACATGCTCCTTCAGCCAACTGGAGCCTGTGAGCCAGCATTTCCTCATTTGAAGAATGAGGATGATATTTTGTCTCTGAGATCCTCTGGCTGGTTAGTAAGTCTGTGTTAACAAAGGCATATTTATGAAGGCGGCTTCCCTGGTGGCTCAGGAGACCCAGGTTCGATCCCTGGGTCAGGAAGATCCCCTGGAGAAGGAAATGGCAGCCCACTCTAGTACTCTTGCCTGGAAAATCCCATAGATGGAGGAGCTTGGTAGGCTACTACCCATGGGATCACATAGAGTCGGACACGACTGAGCGACTTCACTTTCCTTTCCTTTCCTGAGGGCAGCACATGACATGCGGAATAATACGTGGTTCCCAGGAGGAACCCCTGGGGTCCTCCCAGAGTCACCGAAGCTTGGCCACTGTCCAGCCCTGTCCGTCCTCTGGAGCGTGGCCTCAGAGGGCTCAGGGAGTGCCGAGTCCACGCAGTTCATCCGGGGACGGGGTTCGAATGGGCCCTGCGGAGGTGCTGGGTTCTGATAAGCTGGGAAAGCCAGTAGGCCTGGCCCGTCCCTGTCTTTGCCTCAGTGTTGCCGGAAGCAACAGGAAGTGACCCTGGTGGGCCATGCAGGCGGCCATCGAGGGCCTGAGACGCTATTCCAGGAACTGTGACAGCCGAGGAAACCAGTAGGGGTTCCCACACCATGCTTTATAGGCATCTTTTTGGATTCTAGATAGAGAAAAACACGGTCACACGTGGGTAATGAAAGTAATGTCTCTCCCCTTTGCTGTCCACCTGAAGCTATTATCACACTGTCAATCTGCTGTACTTCAGCATAAGATAGAAAGCTTAAAAAAAGAAAAGAAAGTAATGCTTCTAAACACTCAAGGGCCCCAAATCCTCCTTTATATAAATACATAGATGCATATAAATATACAGATACACTTTGCGTTGTAAGATAAAGGAGAGCTCGGAGTTCCCCGCTGTGCTGGCTGGTCGGGGAATGATCGCCTGCCCTGTTGGGGCAGTGGTCTCCTCGTGCATACAGGTCCCTCCCTGTTGGGGAGGTTGACCGGGGTCACACAGACACTGAAAATGGACCCTGTTAAGGTGAGAACAGAACAGGCTAGTCCTTTCAACTCCGGGGCAGAAGGAACTTCTCTCAAATCTGAAGACCCCGCCCTCCTCTGCTGGCCTCCCATCCTCTGGTCCTCCTGGTCCGAGCGGCCAGCGTGGCCCCTCTGAGGTCTTGGATCTGAACTCTGGGTTTCTCAGAGCCGGTGGCGGCTGCCTGGGTGCAGCTGAGGCTGCTCACAGGATGGCTACCGAGGAATGTAATGGAATATTAATGTTTATGCTAGAAATGGCCCATTTACTCAAACTTCTGAATTAAAGAATGCCAGGATATAAGACAAAAGAAGAACTGTTGTATGGGGAATTGGACTCGAATAACCAGGCACTTGTCCAGGTTTCAAAGTAGTTATACCAGTGGCCAAGTTAATTCGATAACTTGAGTTAAGTGGGTGTGGAGGGGTTTTCCCTTTGTAGATTATGAAAGTCATGGGCATGCAGTTTGGTTTCTAGGAAATGAATTAGGCAGCTGCTTTACCTTCTGGCGTAATCGTGACCTGGACTGTGGGCACCACGTGTCCATACTGCCTTGCTGGGGTCTGGCCTTGGCTGTGTGCAGCCCCACTCAGTCTTTCCTCCTGGCTCACTAGTCCCCCCGGCCTGGCCCACTGCACCCACTTTGGGTCTGTTTCAAACTTCCTGGACTTTCACCTCGTCATCGCTTCCACCTGTCCCCCATCAACTCTTCCTGCCTTCCCCCCACAACCCTGAGCTTTGATGACTGGAAACTCCTCCTAGTTTTACAATCTGTTCTGGCCCATGGGCTTCATTGCTCTGAGGCATGTGGGATCTTCCCGGACCAGGGATCGAACCCCCATCTGCTGCATTGGCAGGCAGGTTCTTTACCACTGAGCCACCAGGGAAGTCCCCTGAGATCTTACTGATACATGAAGATGCCACTAAGACTGAAACCAAGAGTCTGGCTGCTCTGGACAGGCCACCTCTTCCTCCAGGCCCGCTGTCTCGCAGTGAGCACGGCTGAACCAGAGCGACTCCCACACCACCCAGCAGCTGGGCAGGGCGGGGAGTTAGAACAGCGCCGTCCAAGGGAAAGAGAACATGGGAGCCACGGACGGGAGCCACGTGTACAATTCCAAGTCTTCCAGCAGCCACATTAAAGGAAGCAAAACGAAAACATGTGTACAGTTAATTTTAATAGTATGTATCATGTTGAGCTTCATAGACAAGAATATTCTGTGTTCCATGTCAACCAATATAAGATATGAGTGAGACACTTCAAGTCCGGTGTGTGTTTTGTGTTACAGTGCATCTCAGTTTGGAGGAGCTGTGTTTCAGGTGCCCGAGAGCGATGTGTGGCTGGTGGCTGCCACACTGGGCACTGCAGTGTCATGGCAGCCATCGAAGATCATGCTCCTTTGAGGTGAGAGACTCGTGCCATCTTTGGACGTCAGTGGCTGGACACCCAGGACTGGGGAGGCTGAGTGGCCGGGTCAGCCACTAGGGAGTGATGTACGGTGTAACCATGTGCATCTCGAGAGTGCGCCTGTCAGAAAGGGGGAACCATGGTGATGAGGAGGGGGAGGATGGTGAGGGGAGGGTTTTGCAAATAAGGAAGTAGGCTGGGAGCTTGTGTATTACTCACCAAAGGCAGGCATTTAGGACATGGGGAGTCTGACCCGAGGCTCTTTTTCCTGGTCCTCACCATATCCTGCTGTCCTGTCCACTCAGGAGGATGGGGTGGGGTGGGGGGTGACATCTGATAGTTTTTGTAATGCTAGCACTGCACACGGATGTGTATCTCCACCATCTTTGGCCCAAAGGACGCACATGCAAACATGCTGTTTCGCAGTAAGTCTTCTGCACTCACAACAGCTGGGAGCTTGGGATCTCTGCATTTCCGTAGCTCCAGTGTTTGGCTGGAGGGATGATTAATGATAAAAGCAGAAAACAAATGGTCTGAAATCCAGATACCCCAGCCAAGTCTCAGATGGCTAAGTCCCAGTAGCTATAAATAATAAAATAATGACATCACTCTTCTCTGTGATCCAATATGGTGTGAAAGGAAAATAAATTGCTTATCATTTGTGAGTCCCGGCTATATTTTATATTGTTTTACTTCTTCTCCATGTGTTTTTCTCAGTTGCTTCAACATGAAGAGCTGTATTCCTGTCAGTTTTACCCCCACTTTCAGCCTGGAAAACATTCCTCAGCTCACTTACAGGTACCTTTAACTCGCTTTTCCAATTGCTGCAAAAGCTCAGAACACATCTGGGACCTAAGCACCTGCTTCCCCATGCTGGTGATAGAGGAGTGGGTACCCTGAGCCCTGGAGATGAGATCTCTGGAAGGTGATCTGGGGATGGGATCTCTGGAAGGTGATCTGGAGATGAGATCTCTGGAAGGGAATCTGGAGACGAGATCTCTGGAAGGTGAGTCTGGAGATGAGGTCTCTGGAAGGTGAGTCTAGGGATGACACAGCTTAGGGTGGGAACTGCAGTCGGGTGGACTCTGTCTCATCATCTACTTGAGTCTGGTTGAAACAGCTTATCAGACACAGGGGCTTTTTTAAAAAGGCCTTAATGTCCTCTGGATTCCTGAGTGCAAGGCTCAGTCATTCCCCCATTCATGTGCAAGCCTGAGTTCATTAAATACTTCCAAGTGCTGGGCTTGGGCCAGGTTTGGGGGAATCAGACCCAAATAAGAAAGTGTTGTTGTTTTTTTTTTTAATCTTCAAAAACGAATTATTCTGTTGGATGGAACACACAACAAATACAACTGAAAACTGACAACTGAGCAATGAAGAAATTGTGGGGAAAACCAAGCTGGTCCTAAGTATCTGAGCTTCTGCATCCATGGATTCAACCAGCTACTTCCCTGATGGTGCAGACCTGTATGAACGCCCTGTAATATCCACGTGTGAGTGGACCCACGCCATTCAGTCCCTGTTATTCAAGGTCAGCTGAGCATATTTTTGGACCCAACAGCCTAAGGGTGCTAGGAAATGTGCAGGCATAGGGTAGAGCTCCGAGTGAAGAAACAAAGGGAAACAGTCAAACGAGACCAAATAATAATAGTTTAGTCACTACACAAAGTCAAGGACCTTTCGTTCCTCCTAAAGAGTATTCAGAGCCGTGTTTCTGCTGGGAGATGCTGACTGTAGTGAGGGATTCAGACAGAGTTTTACACCCTGTCTGACTCGGTCCCACCACCAGGGAGGGAGGTCTGCCGTGTTCACGGTGAGTGCTGTTCACTCGTGCCCTGGGAGAGGAGCAGAATGGTTAGCTTATTACGTAAAGAATTGGAAATGCCAGAAGCTATTATCTGAGTTCTTCTCAATACTGTATTTCTTAAATATAAGACTGTCTTTAAATACAGCTCCCAACGACTACCTCTGCAATATTATTGGCAGAGGTCTCCTCCTCTTTCCAGGTTAGAGTCATGTAATTAAAAAAGAAAGTGCCCAGAGATTTCTGTGTATTAATGTTGTATTTTGCAACTTTGCTGAAATCATTGATGAGATCTAGTAATTTTCTGGTGGCATCTTTAAGATTTTCTATGTATAGTATCATATCTTCTGCAAACAGTGACAGTTTTACTTCTTTTCCAAGTTGGATTTCTTTTATTTCTTTTCTTCTCTGATTGCTGGGACTAGGACTTCCAAAACTATTTTGAATAAAAGTGGTGAGAATAGGCACCATTGTCTTGTTCCTGATCTTAGAGATAATGCTCTCAGCTTTCTGTGTGCTGGTAGCTGTGGGCTTGTCATATATATGGCCTTTATTATGTTGAGGTATGTTCCTTCTATGTGCTCTTTCTGTAGAGTTTTTTTTTTTTTAATCATAAATGGGTATTGAATGTTGTCAGAAGCTTTTTCTGCATCTATTGAGATGACGATATGTTTTTTATTCTTTAATTTGCTAATGTGGTGTATTGTATCACATTGACTGATGTGCAGATATTGAAAAATCCTTGCATCCTTGGGATAAACCCCACTTGATCATGGTATGTGATAGTTTTAACGTATTGTTGGATTCAGCTTGAGAGTATTTGTTGAGGGTGGGTGAGACGTACAGCCTGCGCTGAGGCAGGCAATCAGGAGTACCCGGCTCCTCCTTTGTCATGTGTATTTGTTGTGTTTCCTTTCAGTAGGAAGTGTCCGAAGGCCCTTCACGTTGAGCTTAAAACATCTGCCATCAGAACTTGTCTGCATTTGCCTGCACGGAGCTCCCCGCCACGAAGATGGAAGTTTGGTTAATCTTACTCGAGCTCTAAGTTCTTTGCTCAGAGCCAATGCTGTTGGAATTTAGGATATAGTGTCATTATTTCAGCAAGGGTTTTTAACACAAGAGATTCACACTGTTGGCATCAGGCAGAGACAAAGCCATGTGGGACTTACTGGCTTTCTTAGGAAAAAAAGGAAGATAAATGAAATTCCCCAGGGCGAGAAGGTCTGGGGATCCGGTCCTGCAGCAAGGCAGGCTTTGGAGACAAAGTCACTGTACCCACAGACTTGTCCATCACAGGCCCCGGGAGAGACAGCAGACACTAATTAAATCAGCGAAGAGGAAATATACATAAATTGAACCCCTTTACTGAGATATGTTGTGAAGAAGCAGAAGAGAGCTGAGAGGGACCTCAGAGGTGAGTCTCACCCCAGCACATCTGAGGCCTGTCTTGAGAGGCTCTGCTCAGGCTTTCAGGGATGAGCGGTCACCTCGGCCACTCAGACGCAGGCCTGAGTGAGTGCTGGTCCTGTTGCCCTGTGGTTAGGGAAAGAGGCAACCTTTCACGTTTCTAATGAGATCTGTGATCCAGTTCAAATAGAGTTAGTATTACAGGTTCAGGAAAAAGGATTTTGTTCAAGAAAAAGGAGGTGGCTCAGCTCAGAAGCAGCGCCTGGGTTTCATCTAACATGTCACAATTCTCTAGGGGTTCGCTTCCTGAAAGGGCCACAACTCTGTCACCTGGGCTGGACCCACGTGGTCTCCAAGCATGTGGAAGTGACTTCTCCTGACCGAGAGGCCACGAGTGAGAAACCCATCGGGGTCCAAGACTTGTCAGGAGAAAGGGGTGTAAAGCAGCTAGTCAGTAATTTCTTTATTGACTTCATGTTTACATGATTGTGTTTCTGTCTGTATCGGGTTAAATAAACCCTACTGTCAAAGTGAACTCCACCTCTTACCCTGCTTTGCTCCTACGACACCAGTGTGAGACCTGTGGCTCACGAGGCGTCTCCACTGCCGGCCGCTCCAGGGGCCCTCCGCTGGTTTGGATCCGAAGCCGCGGGTCCTGGAGGCATCTCCCCTCTTCCTCCCCGCTTCCTCCCTTTCTCCTGCCCCTCTTCCCTCCTCCCCTCTTTCTCTCTCTCCTCCACCCTCCCCCACTTCCTTCTCTTCTCCCCTAACTGGTTTTCCCAGGATCACCCTGGCTCTTAACCCGTGCTAAGTGAACAGAATTGAATCAATGTCGTTGCTTATAAATCTCAACATTTCCCAGCAGCAGTGTTGCTGGGAGGACCTTCCCAGCACTGGGACTTAGCCTGGTCTGATGGGAGGGGTTTGGGGAGGGCTGGGGGGGTTGGCAGGGGGCTGGCCAGTGGAAGAGCCCCCCTCATGGTCCACCCGCCCGCTTCTTCACAGGTGGTCTGCTCTCAGCTAACCCTCCTGGGTGTCACTGGACCCTGTATCAGACTTCCTTGTCGCACACTTATTACAGAAGTTTTAGGAATTTCAAGGTAATAATGAGATCATTAGCTCCACGCTTGTATCCTGGGTCAGCTGTTAACATTTTGCCTTCAAATTCAGGCTGAATGAAAACAAAACAGGAGCAGAAAGACTTGTGATTGACTAGGGAGGTGGGTATTCCTCCATTGATCAGTTGACTTGAATTATATTGTGTATCAAGCTGTCTGAAGTTTATGTAATCTTTCAGTTGGGGTTTTGATATTCTGGAATTCCCAAAACCTGTGTGAGAGTAGTGTTGTGGGTCCGGGACTTACTGGTCCAGAAGACGGTAAACACCTTACGAGCAAAGAGAATATACTTTCCCAGTGATGCTTGTAGCTCATAGCAATGTTCCTGGTGAATGTTGGGTGCCGAGTGAATGTTGGTTGAAGTGAAACTGCAGTTTGATCTGAGTAGCTCATTACAGTAATGCACACACCTAGGTCTCTTCTAGTGTCGACTTCTCTGAAAGAGTCGGGGATGATGGGCAGCATGTGATCCCAGCATGCTGTTTAAACGGCCATGCAGAATAGAAGCCAGCAGATTTGCATGTGATGTTCGATGAGACGCCTCTGTGACTTTTCTTACTGGTTTTATCTGAGCATAATGCGACCAGCAAAGAAACGCCTGAAAACAGACTCCTGCCTCATCATCGTATTGCAAACCACAGGCATGAAATCCCAGGAGACGTCAGTAAGCAAGATGGATTGGGGAAATGAACCATGAGATGAAAACAAAAACCCAGAACCTCCTCTCCTTGCTATTTAGTGTAAAAAGTGAAATCACAGAGTGAGAGGTAAGCCCTGGTCACAGACCCCACCTCCGGCTTTGGGAAAGCAGCCCCTGGAAGATGGTTTAATGTGCCCGACCGAGTCAGTTCTCTGCACAGGGATCCCAGAGCCCTGCCTGCCCCCCAACCCCGTGGCCCTGCCAGAACGTCTGCCCTGCTCGGTGACCCAGCACGTTGGCGGCAGTGACCTCCTCCCCTTCTCTTCCGGGGCCCCTCTCCTCACAGTCCATCGGCCCAATTACATTTTCCAAAATATAAATGGGTTTCCATTCATTTCATTCAATACATGGCAATTTATAAGTGGCGGCCGTTCTTCCAAAGGTCCTGACCTCCTCGGTAGACTGCGTGACCTTTGGCGTTCTGCTGTCATTTCGATGTTAAGACCCCTGGGAGCTCAGTGCCCACTAAAGCATGGTGACTTTCTAATCCCTAGAGAGAGCTTGGCTCCTTCCTTTTTTCTTTTCTTTCCCCCTTTCCTTTCAGGCAGGATCACTGCATTGGAAGGGATACTGTGCTTTCGAAGTATCATTCTCTTTTTCTCAACATGAGCTGAGTTTTTTTTCCAGTCGTTAGATTGATGTTCCATTTGCCAAAGACATTTCTTAAAAGCACTCAGGTGCATCTGTGTAGCGTTAATTTTTGAAAAGGCTTTGCCCTTCTAAAACGCCCTTTCCTGTTCAATCAATAGGGCGACCTTGGCTCGAAGGCTTGGAATATTTATTTCTTCGGGGTCTTTGTAGAGAGTCCATCACATTACATGAGCATTTTGAAATCCAGTGTCATAATTTACTCTCATGATATGAGGTCTGTTCCAAGTTTAAAGATTCATCAGGACTGTGGATGCCAGTTCTTGATTTTATGAGCATTCTAAATTGTAGCTGAAGGAAACATTTGATGGTAAAATATATTTAACTTATTTTTTACCAATTACATTGGGATTGTGGTAGAACCTGGATGAAAATTGTGGGTTTGGTGTTAAATTACTTTTTCTTTTGCCTGATTTTCCTGATATATATTATGTTGGTAATTCCTTGTTTGCGAATGAGGGGGAGAATTTCTTTTTTCTTCACCCTTTCTTAGAGAGCAGTTTTCCAGCCTGGTGAAGTGAATTAATGAGGGTCTGACCTCCATCAAGTCTGAATTTATGTGCACTCAAATGTAAAGATGTTGGAAAAAGACGTAGCAGCGATTCCGCACACCAAGGCATGCCAGAAAAATCAAAGGGCTTGGGTTATTACTTCTAAAAAAGATAGATCAAGACTCTGAAATTTAATCCTGTACAAACAGAGCATGACGCTAATTTCCACTCTCTCTGCTTTTCCCGACTTGGCGGCTCCAAAAGTTACCTGTCACAAACAGATTTTAAGTTGATTTTTCTTGTATCTCTGCTTCCATCAGATTAAAATGTGGCACTTTCACTGCCAATGTTCTAGCTTCTTTTGGGACCAAATCATGTACTGTCGTCAGGGTCTCAGTTGAGAGCAAAGAGCAGGAACTTCTTGTAAAGCGTGATGTGGATCAAGGGTAAAGTCATTTAGCACTGGAAATCTTTTCGTAATCCAATCATTCCAGTTACTGGAAGGGTGGAAGAAAATGCAACCATGAAGTGGACCACTTCTTAATATCCAAGCATTAAAATGCCAGCTTGAAAAATTAGTTTAAAAACTTGTTATATAGTTTAATTTCCTGTTTGTAATGGCATGAAAAATAAATCAGGGAGTGGTTGGTGATGCAACTGTAGGCGGGGTGCCTGGATGTAGACATGGCATAAGGTGCTGTACTCTTTCCCCTCCGTCTCTCAAACATCCCTTCACATTTTGTTTATGGAATTAAAAATGTTAGTCTGTGCTAGCATCTTATAGTCTTGCAAATGCAATTACCAAGGCAATTAGTGAAATTTTAGAGAAATGGAAATATTTGACTAGAGCAAGTCTATTCTGCGATTTGCTTGTGTACTTGTGTGTGTGTCTATAGCTTTACAAGTTTCTGAATAGGTTTCCATGGAACTCTTATAACAAATGGCACAATTCTGAGAGGAAAGTAAGACTTTACCCCTCTACACAATTCCTATCACCCTAGGCACTTAGGGGCCTTCACCTTTAATTAGAAGTGGCCATGAGCTTGTGAATGCAGGTGACACTCGTGGTGACAAAATCACTTCATACACCCAAATCCTGAAGAATTGATGGTTTCGAATTGTGGTGTTGGAGAAGACTCTTGAGAGTCCCTTGGACTGTGAGGAGATCCAACCAGTCCATCCTAAAGGAGATCAGTCCTGAATATTCATGGGGAGGACTGATGTTGACGCTGAAACTCCAATACTTCGGCCACCTGATGTGAAGAACCAACTCATTGGAAAACACCCTGATGCTGGGAAAGATTGAAGGTGAGAAAAGGGGAAGACAGAGGATGAGATGGTTGGATGGTATCACCCACTCAATGGACATGAACTTGAAAAAACTCCAGGAGAGAGTAGAGGACGTAGGAGCCTGCTGTGCTGCAGTTCTTGGGGTTGCAAAGAGTCTCAGCCAACTTAGTGACTGAAAAATAACAACAGCTTACCCCATCCTGTTCACGCTTGTCTTTGTATCATCCAGTAGTTTATTCTTCGTTCCTATTTTATTTATTAATTATTAATTTAACCTTTTAATTTTGTATTGGGGTCTAGCTGATTAGCAATGTTGTGACAGTTTCAGGTGGACAGCAAAGGGATTCAGCCATACACACATTCCTGTTGGTTTTTAGATGAGACTGAGTGGTTCGCCTCACAAGGCTCCCATCATAATTAGTGGGGAGAAGGAGGAGCCTGCCATGTCCCAGATTCACAGCACAGGAGTCGTGGAGTTATCTGCTGTTTCTTTAGTCACCGAGTCCACACACCTGGGGACAGGTGTGCCATGCTGGGTGGGGCATCACACACATGGGGGCAGGTGAGCCATGCCGGGCAGGACATCAGCCACACACATGGCCAGGTCTGGCCTGAGCTCCCAGCAGCGCAGGCTGGGTTGGCAGGATGAGGTGGGCTTATCTCGGAGAAACACACTAACTGTGTCTGTAGGCTGCCAGCCCTGGGGGGGGGGGAAGGGAGAGGCCAGAGTTGGATTTATTAATGGCTGGAGGGTGGGGGGGAATGAAGGGAAGTTGGGCTTTGCAGGGTTCCCTCTTCCCGGTTATCCCTCTCAGGGAACACCATCTTGCATTGTCCAATGCCGTAAATGCTCATTTCATGCAGTTTGCTGGTTTTCCAGTTGTTTATGACTGGAGTGTAGTTCTGGACCCTGCCACTTTCTCATGACTGGAAGTGGGAATCTTGGTCCAGATCAAATATAGGCATGCAATGAGACAAATGCTCAGGGCTGGGGCAATGGGAAGACCCAGAGGGATGGGATGGGGAGGGAGGTGGGAGGAGGGTTCAGGATGGGGAACACATGTAAACCCATGGCTGATTCATGTCAATGCATGGCAAAAACTACTACAATATTGTAAAGTAATTAGCCCCCAACTAAAATAAATAAATTTATTAAAAAAAAAAACAAATATAGGCATGCAGTTACATTTGAATTTTGAATAAGCGGCAAGTCATTTTTAGTATAAGTGTGTGTCCCGTGTCTGTGTTCTCAGCACAGGAAGTGCCAGGGGGCCCTGAGGAACCAACTCCTCCCTGTGCCTTTTCTGTACTGAAGATTTTTTAGAGCAAATCAAAATCCCACAAAAAATTATTTTTCATATTAAGGGATTCTACATCCTTTGGGAAGACTTGGACAATTTCTAAAAGGAAAAGTAAGCAAATTGCTGAATGCTAGAATCAGAAGGGACATGGGTGACCCCTGGTTTCACCAGCAGGCTGGGGTCCAAAGACGAATTTTCAAGATACAGCTTGCCAACAGCACCCACCTTTGATGTCAGTGTCTCAAATGAGAGAATAATGAGGAAACAGCACCCAATAAGTGACATTTAAGCACTGGTTATAAAGTAATGCAAATTGGAGCTTGGAGTTGTTATTGTGATTACTTCTGTAATTAGGAAAATGGCTAATAGCTTTTACTTAATGTGAGTATTATTGTAATTCTTTACAAACTTGGCAAACTAAAAATGGTTTTTAATAGGAAAATTAATCCATGAACTAGAAATATGGTACTTTTAATGATAGATTCTTGTTAAATGAAAATGTTAATTATCACCAATGGACATATAAGACAAAATGCATCCCAAAGGTGAAGATGAGAACTAGTAATAGTCACGTTGTTTTGGGCCATCCCAACGAAAATTCCAGGGGGTTAGGGGAAATGCTAGACAAGAACTAAAACAGTGCATGTGTGTTTGGGTGGAAGTCAGCAAAAAGGAAAACTGTACCAATGTGAAGGGCCCCCGAGAGTAAACTATGGTTGCAATAAGTTTCTTAATCAATATATTTAAATTTCCTTACTTTATAAGTGTAGTGATTTGTTTTTAAAATGTCCTATAATACTGGGATGAAAGTGGCCAAAATCAGGTTGACTTTTGATAGTTAAACCTTAAAACCGAAACAGAATGGAAGAGATCAGGCACGGGACCAGACACAGAAGAGTTACCCAAAGAAACTGCCCCAGCTGCCCCTATTCTGCCCAGGGCGCTGGTGGCAGGAAACTGCTGACCCTCATCTCCTGTGTCCATACGTCCCCAGATTTGTGGGCTGGTCCTCAGCATCCCCCTCCAGCATCTGTTCTGTTCTTCTGCCCACCTTTGGGTCTGGTTTTTACACTTCGACATTCTGTCACCTTGAAATGGGAGGGGAGTTTGGGGAAAATGTATACATGTGTGTGAACGGCTGGATCCCTTCACTGTTCACCTGAAACTGTCATAACACTGTTTGTTAATCGGCTATACCCCGATACAAAATAAAAAGTTAAAAAGATTCTGTCATCTTAAGTTTGATCCTTAGGTGGGGGTTCATGCGTTTTGCACTGACTGAAGCTGGTGCCGAGGTTCCAGACCCTCAGTTGCAGGGATGGTGACCCTGAGCCCTTGGCCAGGGTGTTTAGACTGTGATCACGTTGAAATAGCTGATAAACAGGTGGCTGGTCACTGTGGAAACAGGAAAATGTGGGCACACAGTTTTTTCTACTTTGCCTTCTAACTCTTTTATTAAACTTAAAAGTTTTCTGTTTTTATATTATTAATTACAAGAGCTATTTTTGTTTTCCAAATCTTTCATTTGCCACATATTCCTCGAAAAAATTTCTTGAACGGCCTGCTTTATGGATGCACTCTCTTTTCCTTTTCTCTGATACTGTTAATAAAACCATAGGGGATGTTTCCATATTAAAATATATATTTCATGTTAAAATATTTCTCAAACGTTGGGGTGTCACTAGGATGATGATAAGAGGTCCTGAGCTCCTGGGTGGCTTCGCTGCAGGGTGGTCTTTGTGGCCATTTTGGAGGGAACGCCACCATGGTGTTATGAAGTCGCCTCGGCTGGTCAGGTTCTTCAGGCAGTTGTCTCTAGCCTGCTGCCCAGGGCAAGGAAGATTAGATCTGAACACCTTTGGGAGGCTGAGCATAGAGATCATTATTCTATCACACTCGGAAAATTTAGCATTACTATAATACAACTATTTAATGCATTTCCCCAGTTAATCCAATAATGTCCTTTAAGACTGTCTTTAAAAAAATCCAATTAAGGATCAGGTGCTATCATGTCTCTTTAGTCTCTTTTAAGCTTGAAAGCTTGTCTTTCCTGATGGACATTTTGAAGAGTGTGGGCTGACTGATTTGCAGAGTTCCCAACTTGTTTTGAAAATTAGAAAACTGTTTTTAACAGCCGATTGCATGATCAGGACTTAAGCCATGAAGCTGCTGGCATTTAAGTTTCAAGTGAAGAAGTGCGCTGTCCTGGAGGAACATGACCAGGCCACACACAGTGCCCTCTGCCCCCCAGGATGGGAGATGTGAGCTCACGTGCAGGTGGCAGGTGGGTAAGGGGGGGCGACTGCAGGCTGAGTCACAGCCAGGGTGCTTCTCCATGGGGGCTGCAGCGTCCCCTTGGCCCCCTGAAATATTACGTTGTCAAACAGCACTCTAACCACGGTTTTCAGGTCAGCCTCCGCCCCTACCCTGCTGCTATGCATTTTCACTGACAAACTGGTAATTTCTCCAAACTCACATGAAAAGCCAAGGAACCCATATATTGACTGTTTTCACAATAATATCATGTTTTCTGTGTTTCCCTATTTCCCCATCTCATTTTCTTGGCAACTCTTCTTATTTTGGAGACTACTGGAGAGGATCATCCCCGTTTCATTCTCATTCCTGCATATGGTTACACGCATCATCCATGAAATCTTCATCTGGTTCCTTTGAACTGCAGACGTATATATTAATATGTATATCCATAATATTTTGGTATGGGAAAATTATTTGTCCTCTTATGGTTGGGCTCCCTTGTGGCTCAGTTGGTAAAGAATCTGCCTGCAATGCAGGAGATCTGGGCTCTATCCCTGGGTTGGGAAGATCCCCTGGAGAAGGGAAAGGCTACCCACTCCAGTATTCTGGCCTGGAGAACTCCATGACTGTATAGTCCATGGGATTGCAAAGAGTTGAACACGACTGAGTGACTTTCACTTCACTATGATTGTTTTTAATTTGTACTTTTTGGTGGCAAAGAGAGTGGAATTTTTCCATATTTTCCTTTCAAGGCTGTTTGGCTTAATAGACAATTAATGGTGAAGTGATCGTTGGAATAGATTATTTAGAGTGAAAACTAGCAAGTGTGAATAATAGCTTATCTTCATTGCACCCCTACTCTGAGCCAAGCACCATGCTGGCATTTCACACGTAATATCCGGTCCTTAGACTCTAAGAGGCTCCTGGAGAGTCCACCCAAGAAACTTGCTTATTATGTGATAGAGCTGGCTTTCTCATCAGTGTGTTTATTTATGGGATTGATAATAACTAGCCTCTTCCCTTTTCATACTGTTCATGGGGTTCCTGAGGCAAGAACACTGGAGTGGTTTGCCATTCCCTCCTCCAGGGCACCACGTTTTGTCAGAACTCTCCACTCTGACCTGTCTGTCTTGGGTGGCCCTGCATGGCATGGCTCATAGCTTCATTGAGTTACTCAAACCCCTTTGCCACGACAAGGCTGTGATCCATGAAGGCTGGGCCAAAGCAAAAAAGATGCTTAGCTTTGGATGTGTCTGGTGGTGAAAGTAAAATCCCATGCTATAAAGATCAGTATTGCATAGGAACCTGGAATATTAGGTCCAGGTACCGAGGTAAATTGGCTGGGAAAAACTGAGGACAGGAGGAGAAGGTGGCGACAGAGGATGAGACGGTTGGATGACATCGCTATCTAGATGGACATGAGTTTGAGCAAACTCTGGGAGATGGCGGAGGACAGAGGAGCCTGGCGTGCTGCAATCTATGGAGTTGCAAAGAGCCAGACATGGCTTAGTGACTGAACAACAACAGCAAGCCTCTTCCTTATGCCTGGAGTACCTGGGAGCTGTTCAAGTGTGAGGATGAAGAAGGCTGTGATTCTAAGACGCTTTGTTTTCCTTTCGTGGTTGGGAGACATCACACCTGCTTAGACTCTGATGGAAGCGGTCTATTTGCAAATGTGAAGCCGTGTTTGAAGGAGAAAGGAGGGATAATTGAGTGTAAAGTTTAATTCTCCACAATTCTCATAGTTTCCTGGTGGATTTTTGAATATTGCTGTTTGGCAAAATTATTCCAATGACTAATTGAAAGTGCTCATTTATGGCTCTCACTATAATGTCTTCTTTATAAGGTTAAAAATGACCATGGTGTTTGTCTCCGGCTGAGCAAGTTCCTTCCAGTTTAGTGCCCGGTGCTCTGCGGTGCTTGCCAGGTTCCCAGGGGAGCAGCACACACATACAGCCTTTGAAGTCGTGATCAATGGTGCTTGAGTCAGATGCCAACACACAGATTCTTAATCACTTGGTTATTCTGCAACCTCCCCGCCCCTAGACTTGAGTGTTCCTCTAAGAAGACGCTGGAGTGCTGGTTCCTCCCTTGTCCCTGCTGCCCCAGACACTTTTCCGGGGCGTCAGGCGGTATAGACCAGCTGGATCTGATCAAATACAGTCACAAGCTGTGAGATGAGCTTCACAGCTTCAGAAAGGCAACTTTGACATTTGATTTCAAAGGCCAAAAACCACAGGGCTTCCCTGGTGGCTCATTGGTAAAGAACACACATGTGTCAATGCAGGAAACAGGGGTTCAATCCCTGGTCAGGGAAGATCCCGTATGCCTCAGAGCAGTTAAGTCCATGCACCACAACTACTGAGCTGTGCTCTAGAGCCCAGGAGCCACAAAACTGCTCAAACCCCCTAGAGCCTGTGCTCTGCAACGAGAGAAGCCATCTCAACGAGAAGCCTGCCTACTGCAACTGGAGAGCAGCCCCGGTCATGGCAACTAGGGAAAGTCTGCAGAGCAACAAGGACGCAGTACACCCAAAATAAGTAAATAAAAAGCATTCAAAAAGAATTTGCAAGGAACCAAAGAGTTACATATTTTTTTAAAAAAACTCTCAACTGTAAAGAAAAAAACCCAAAAACTATGGAAAAGAAAACATGTTCTTCTTTACGATGTGCCATAGAAGTAAGAACATAGACATGTGTACATACGTAAAACCTACCTAGGAGATTCACTTCAGCCAAAACACCTGATGGATACAGGATACTAATGCATATATATGGAGTTTAGAAAATCGGTAACGATGACCCTACATGCGAGACAGCAAAAGAGACACAGATGTAAAAATAGATTTTTGGACTCTGTGGGAGAAGGCGAGGGTGGGATGATTTGAGAAAATAGCATTGAAACATGTATGTTACCATACGTGAAATAGATCGTCAGTCCAGGTTCGATGCATGAGACAGAGTGCTCAGGGCCAGTGCACTAGGACAACCCTGAGGGATGGGATGGGGAGGGAGGTGGGAGGGGGTTCAGGATGGGGGACATATGGACACCCATGGCTGATTCATGTCAATGTATGGCAAAAACACTACAATATTGTAAAGTAATTAACCTCCAATTAAAATAAATAAATTAATTTAATTAAAAAAAACCCAATAAAACACCTGATGGGGGCACTTCTCCTTTGCCTTAAGAAGCTCCAGGCCTGTAAATCAAACAACCCAGAAGGGCTGCTTACTTTCACATGTGTGGGTGTGGGAGGTTATTCCCTTCCCTTCCCCAGGGCCACACACACACACCACACCTACATACACTCACACACACTGAGACACACTAACGCATATGCACCCTACATGCTCACACACCTACACACACACACACGTACTCACCCCTACACACTCACATGGCTACACACTCTCCCTCACACACACGTACATACACACCACTACACATTAACACACATGTACTATATATGCTTACACACCTACACACACCTACACACACCAACACACTCATATACACACTCCTACACACACCACCCACCCCAACACACTCACATGGCTATGCACTATCACTCACACACATACACACACCACTACACACTAACACATATGTACCCCTACATGCTCACACACCTACACACACACCCCTACCCACCCCTACACACTCACATGGCTATGCACTATCACCTGCACACATATACACACTAACATGTGTACCCCAAACCCACACATACCCCTATGCACTCACATGGCTACATACTCTCCCTCACACACACATGTATGCACATACCACTACACATTAACACATATGTACCCTACATGCTCACACACCCCCACATACCCCTACTCACTCACTTGCTATGCACTCTCACACACACACCGTAACCCTCAGTTGGGGACTCGAGAGATCACCTTCTGAGGGGAGAACCACACATCGGTCTTTACTGGCTCTTCCACGTCCTCCCTGAGCCTCTGTGCTCCCAGGCCGAGAGTGGGAATACCTCCAATTCCTCCAGGAAGCGAGGTGTCCTCTTGAGGGGAGTCTGAAGAGGAAGGCTCAGTTGGCCGGTTGTGCGGGTGTCACAGTAACCACGGCAGAAATGGAAGCAAAGCTGAACCATCGCTGCTGGTCACGTCCAAGGCTGGTCCAGCCTGTTTGATCTCATTCATGCTGCTGTTGTCACGTGTCTTGAAATGGAGTGAAGATTAACTGCTGATTTACGAGGACGAATAAAACAGACCAGGAGGGCTCAGAGAAAATGGTTTTGCTCCACTGGATGCATAATACACATTTACAGAAAAGATCCAACCCTCTATGTATACATGACAGACGGCATAATTTCAAGATCGCTATTGCAGCCGGGCTCTCAGGTAGCTAATGTGCATTTTTAAAGTTTTGTAAATATGCACTCTGATGATGGATGGTCCCTGACACGTAAATAACCTCTGTTATGAAAGCCCTTAAATGCACTACATAAATTTGATGTTTGTGTTCTAGCATTCTGGAGCCAGCTGCTGGCACTTCCTGAGTCCTCTGCGCTGAAACAATCACCCCACTCACACTTGTCAGAGCTGAGGTCCAGCACTGCGGTGTTACAGGCTGGTTTATGACCTGCTCCTCAGAACAGATGCACCATCTTCCTTCACGTGAATGCTGAGTCACTCGATGCTTCCATGAATAAAAGGCATGTATCTGAACTCCATTCCTGTCAGATCAGATTGTCCTGTGTGCACTGCAACAGTGTATCCAGAGGGCTGGCCAGGAGGAGCTGAGGTTTTGTGTGTGCCTGGTTGCTCTGTTGGGTCTGACCCTCTGCAACCCCATGGACTGTAGCCCGCCAGGCTCTTCTGTCCATGGGATTTCCCAAGCAAGAATACTGGAGTGGGTTGTCATTTCCTTCCTGACCCAGGGGATCTTCCTGACCCAGGGATCAAACCCACATCTCTTGTATCTCCTGCATTGGCAGGCAGGTTCTTTTACCACTAGCGCCAGCTGGGAAGCCCCTTGGGAGCTTTTGAAGCCCTTGTTGTTCAGTCACTCAGTCGTGTCTGACTGTTTGTGACCCCATGGACTGCAGCACGCCAGGTTTCCCTGTACTTCACCCTTTCCTGAAGATTGCTAAACTTCTGTCCATTGAGTTGGTGATGCCATCCAACCATCTTGTCCTCTGGGGTGGCCTTCTCCTGCCTCCAATCTTTCCCAGCATCAGGATCTTGTCTAATGAGTTGGCTCTTTGCATCAGGTGACTAAAGTATTGGAGCTTCAGCTTTAGTATCAGTCCTTCCAGTTAATATTCAGGATTGATTCTCTTTAGAATGGACTGGTTTGATCTCCTTGCTGTCCAAGGGACTCCCAAGAGTGTTCTCCAATACCACAGTTCAAAAGCACCTGTTCTTCTGTGTTTGCCTTCTTTATGGTCCAACTCTCACATCCATATATGACTCTTGGAAAAACCATAGCTTTGACTATATGGACCTTTGTTGGCAAAGTAATGTCTCTGCTTTTTAATATGCTGTCTAGGTTGGTCATAGCTTTTCTCCCAAGGAGCAAACATCTTTTAATTTCATGACTACATTCACAACCTGCAGTGATTTTGGAGCCCAAGGAAATAAATCTGTCACTGTTTCCATCGTTTCCCCATCTGTTTGCCATGAAGTGATGGGACTGGATTCCAAGATCTTCATTTTTTGAATGTTGAGTTTTAAGCCAACTTTTTCCCTCTCCTCTTTCACTTTCCTCAAGAGGCTCTTTAGTTCCTCTCCACCATAAGAGTGGTGTCATCTGCATATCTGAGGTTATTGATATTTCTCCCAGTAATCTTGACTCAAGCCTGTACTTCATTCAGCCCAGCATTTCACATGATGTACTCTGAATATTAGTTAAACTTGAAGCCCTGGAAAAATTACATTCAATGGTCCGATGTGCTATTAACGATGTTAATAGTAAACAGGACACGTTTTATTGTAAATGCATTTTCTTCTCTTGCTCAAGACACACCCCAACCTCCCACCACATCTCACCTCATGGTGCCCTTGCTGTGTGAAAAGCATCTGAAATACCGTCCAAAAGGCGGACCTCAGGGATTCTGTTGTGATTTCTACCACATCTCATGGCAGAATCTAGCTTTCCCTCATGACAATGACGATGTGATTGCAGTAATGTATCATCCATGGTACCTCACAGCTAATTTCATCTTTCCAATATTATGCTCCTCACACCACACCTTTACCTAAAAGCTTCAATGCAGATGAAGTTCACGTTCCTTCACTTGGCCTGCAAGGCTTTCCAGAATTTGAGTCAACATGATTTTTCAAACTCTTCTCCTTTTTCTCCTGCTCCCTGAGCCATCTCACAGTCACACCCACCTGAGCTCTGGAAAAGAATTCATTTACAGCATCCAGGCTGGTCTCAAAGCTTTTCTAAATCCTCAAAGGGCTTGCCCAGATTCTTTTTTCCACTAATATTTATTTTGAACACCTGGGACATCTGTGATCTACCCAGCCACGTGGGGTGTATGGAAGACACATGGACAAGCATAGACACACACATGCCTCCACAGGGTTGAAAAGGACCCAAACACAACCATTGCAGTTTAAATATGAAATATGCTTGAGGCATGGTGCTGACCCAGGGAGAAGTGTGCTAGTTTCTTTTCAGAGGTAAAGAATATTGTAGAGAGGGTTCTAAGGGATGAATAGAAGTGCATGTGGAAGACAAAGGGAGTCACTCAAAGAGGGAGAGTGGAGGGACGGAGCTTTCCTTGGAAAAGCCGGGGCAGGGTCCCGTCCTCAGGGCCTCTAGGCAAGGCTAAGTAGCGTGTCTCTGTACATGACAGAAAATGGTGAGAGTGTTTGAGGTAGAAAAATGACCAGTTAGAACACCAGTTGATACAGCAGTGGGAGGGAGAATTGGAGGGGGCGGGGCTGGAAGCAAGGGTGGATGACGTCCCAGTGACACGGGTCTTCCCATCCAGCTCCCACACTTGGGTTTTCCTTCCCCAAGTCCTAAGATCCGAGTGGAAGTACCGCTCACTTGGCAGTTAGTACTGCTCTCTCTGTCTTTACATACGGCAGTGAGATAATGAAGAACATATGTTGGTCTCTGCCCCAACTCCTGCACAAGCCTCCTGAGACTCTGGTGACTTCCTGGGTGACAGGAGAGTCTTTTGTTCTAAAGAGCCGACCCTGGGTGGCTCCTGGATGGGAAAGGTCACAGGAAACAGCTGCCCACATTTAGAAGCTTGGCATCTTCAGTTCCGCACTCCACCTTCTCTGGAGAAGAGAAAGGGGCTGAAAATGGAGTTTATGATGGATCATGCCTGCATAGTGGAGCCTCCAGCCACCCTCCAGGGAAAGGGTCTGGTACAGGAGCGCTGCTGTGCTGGTGGACCTGTGGAGGTGCTGGGAGAAAGGTCTGCCCAACAATGCAGGGGAGTGTAATTGCTCTGCCTCACTTCCCCAAGTGTCTCCTCCATCTGGGTGTTCATCTGCGTCTTTGACACATGAGTAGACATGAGAAGCACTTCCCTGTGATCTGTGAGCTGCTCTAGCAAGTTGACGGAACCCATGGAGGGGTGGTGGGAGCCTCTGATCTGCAGCCCGTCGCTCAGCAGTACGAGTAACAACCTGAAGTTGCACTTGGCATCTTGATTTGGAGGCGGCTGCTGGAACCTCCAACTTGTAGCTGGTCAACCAGGAGCACAGCTGATGACCCATATCTCAGGGGGTGAGAGGCAGTCCTGTAGGGCTGGACCCCTAACACCTGGGATCTGGGGTGTGATGAATTCTTCAGGATGACCACGCTAGACTAGAATTAAATGGCTGGATGCCCACTTGCTGTCCCAGAGAACTGACCACCTGGTGCCCAGAGGTGTGGTGCTCTGGGTGAGTGTGGTAGAAGGGAAGACAGGTTTTTTCCCTGTGTAGGAGGGAAAAAGTTGAGTTTTTCCTTTATAATGGCTTTTTTTTTTCACTTGTTCAATTAGTTCACAGTTATTAGTAGCAACAAAGACAGCATGGAGGACAAATTCCATGAGGTTGAGCTTTGCTCACTCTTTGTACGATGTCTTACACAGTTCTATGGAAACTGTGTATTCCAAAAATTATCTGTTGTTGAAACTAAAGTCAGGCTACTTTGGAGAACTCCCTACCAGGATGAAATGATATGGGATCATGTTCACTACCAGGGATTCTTTAAACGTGTATGCTATTTAGGAATTTGCCTGTTCATGATAAGGCTTCAGTCACATATGAAAAGAATGTGAAATACAAATGTCAATGTGAAAAATAGAAATTGTTAGGATTCCTATGAGAGGTGGTGATGCAGGGGGATATGTCATTATGTCCTTTCACTTTGACATTTAAAATGAGTTGAAGTCCCTTGTTGTTGTTCAGTCACTCGATCGTGTCTGACTCTTTGCAGCCCCATGGACTGCAGCACACCAGGCTTCCCTGTCCTTCACCAGGACAGGAGCTTGCTTAAACTCATGTCTATTGAGTTGGTGATGCCATCCAAACATTTCATCCTCTGTTGTCCCCTTTCTCTAAATCTCTCTAATTCTTCATATCAGTATGAATTTTATGAAACAGCAGTGGAAGTCCCAGTACTGTAACTTTCTGAATTGTTTCATAAACTAAGAGGCTTGTAGCTGAGTTCTCCTGGGTGGTGATGCCCTTTTTACCTGGCTCTTGCTCACATCTTAAAATTCCTGGGAGGAGAATGTGTTAAGAACTCAAGGTAGTTCATTGACAGATGAAGGGATAAAGACTTTGTGGTACATATACACAGTGGAATATTAGTCAGCCACAAAAAGGAACACATTTGAGTCAGTTCTGATGAGGTGGATAAACCTACAACCTATTATACAGAGTGAAGTGAGTCAGAAGGAGAAAGATAAATATCGTATTCTAAGGCATATATATGGAATATAGAAAAATGGTACTGAAGAATTTATTTACAGGGTAGCAATGGAGAAACAGACATAGAGAACAGACTTATGGACATGGGGAGAGGGGAGGAGAGGGTGAGATATATGGAAAGAGTGACTTACATTATCGTATGTAAAATAGATAGCCAATGGGAATTTGCTGTATAGCTCAGGAAACTCAAGCAGGGGCTCTGTGTATCAACCTAGAGGGGTGGGATGGGGAGGGAGATGGAGAGGGAGGTTCAAGAGGGAGGGGATATGTGTATACCTATGGCTGATTCATGTCAAGGCTTGACAGAAAATAGCAAAATTCTGTAGAGCAATTATCCTTCAATTAAAAAAAAAAAAAAGAACTCAAGGTATTAAGGTAGTCTGCAAAGAGACAATAGGATATGATTTGGTCTGACGTGCTGGGAGGCAGTGGCACCCCACTCTGGTACTCTTGCCTGGAGAATCCCAGGGACAGTGGAGCCTGGTGGGCTGCCGTCTATGGGGTCGCACAGAGTCGGACACAACTGAAGTGGCTTAGCAGCAGCAGCAGCAGCCGGGAGGCAGAGGAACACGAAAGTGACGTCATTTGGAGGAGGGTGAGTTGAAGCTGGAGCTCTAAGATCCAGGCGAGTGGGCTTTTCCAGTCTTGAGTCGAGGATGATGGACGTTTTCTGACCTCAGTCCCATCGACGTCCAGGTGCCGTGTCTGTGGGGTGTGCTGGTGTTCCTCTGGTCGTTCGCCCTGCTTTGGTCCTCGGTTTCTCTTGAATGTTCCACACAGAGCTCTTCTAGTTGCCTGAGGTGCCACAGTCTTCATTTTAGGGAAGCCTATTCTTCCTGTCTCCAGGGGCTGTGTTTCACTTGGATCCCAGGTCTGTTGAGTTCTTTAAAGAATCTCCCCGAGGGGCACCGCCTGCTGTGATGTGCTTTGTGTTCACGGAGGGGTCAAGAAGCCAGGAGGCCCCGCCTGCTCCCAGGTAAGCCTCTGGTGAAAACTGCATCTCCATCTGCCTTTATCACATTCCCATCTGTATGGGTGTGGACGGCCTAACAATCGTATCCTGTTTCCTCTGGACCTGGCTGTAGAGTTCTTTATTTAGTCGGTGAACCACTGTGTTTAGCTTCTTTGCCTTAAAATTGTTTGTGAAGCCTGTTTTCTACATATCTTTTCTTCCGCTGGCTGAGGTAAATATACCTCTGCCCATTTTTCATCTTTGAGACAGAGGACGATCACATGGTGTAGCCTGCTCCTCAGGAGGAAATGGATCCTGTGACAAGAATGAAGCTTAGCAACCTAGTGGAAAATAAAAGAAGCATATTTGATCTTTGGCTTCTGAAGAGAGGAATAATAAAGGAACCCTCCCAGTACCACTGTGTGTGGTCTGGAGCTTGCCTGTCCCGAGTATTTCCTCATCTGTGAAGTGGTGGTAACAACACCTGCTCCATAGGGTCGCTGCCGTGAGAATTAAATAAGGTCATTTAAAAACGCCCTTCACATGTCCTGGCACACAAAGAGGGCTCAAAAAGAGTTGATGTTAGATTGGATTTTTTTCAAGGGGGAAACAAAATTCACCTTTCTCCCAACACTTTTGCATAATTCCAAGGTGAAAATTTCCACATATATACTTGGTACAGTTTCCACCAACACCTAAGAAACCCACATGTCAGCACAATAGTGATTAGGAAAGTGTGATGTGGGTGGAACTCCATACTTA